>MU226178.1:871519-891512 GCA_018584345.1 Thuja plicata | reverse complement strand
TCCATGCACCAACAATATCTCAAAATATGAAGCATTGGTCAATGGCCTCAAGCTCGCCATGGAATGGAAGATCATTGAGTTACACATATATGGTGACTCCCAACTAGTTATCAATCAAATCAATGGGTAATATCAAACAAGAGATGAAAAGTTGACACCCTACAAGCAACTAGTTGATGATTTGAAGAAATACTTTGTCTTCGTCACCTTCCAGCAGATACCAATATCAGAGAATAAAGCTATCAATGCTATGGCTACCTTGGCATCTATGTTACAACTAGAGGAGCATCAATTCTGCTATGACTTCTTGGTGGAAGAAATATCCTATCCTACCTTTGCCAATCCGGCATACCAGGTAATCTGTGCCTTAAATACCCCAAATCAATCTCGATATGCCAATATCATTGCCTACCTTTCTGACCAAACCATTCCCGCCAATCTATCTAGAAATGAGGAAAGATCCCTAATTAGGACAACATCGCGTTACATCCTCATAACTAAAAACCTATATTGACATAGTCTCAACAGTACACTTCTTCGGTGTTTAGAACTAGAAGAGTCCAATCTAGCTTTAAAAGACGTCCACAAAGGTGTATGTAGATCACACTCGAATGACTTTTCATTAGCTAAAAAACTTCTTAGAGTAGGCTATTATTGGCCTACCATGGAGAAAGATGCTATTCAATTTTCAAAAGCATGTCTTAAATGCCAGACACATGGAAACCTCATCCATGCTCCTCCAGAGAACTGATACCTTTCATAACACATTGGCCATTTCAGCAATGGGCCTTTGACTTGGTTGGACAAATATATCCCAACTCTTCAAATGGACACAAGTTCATTATTATAGCCACTAAGTATTTCACAAAGTGGGTCGAAGCCATGCCGCTAATCAAAGCCACTGGCAAATAGGTGGCTATGTTTATTCTGAACTGCATTATTTGTAGATATGGGATACCCTCTTCAATTGTGACAGATAATGGGGGCCAATTTAAAAACCAAGACATTGATGACCTCTATGAATAGTTCCATATTACTCAACATTGCTCCTCAATATATTATCCTCAAGATAATGGACAGGCTGAGGCATCAAACAAGAACATTCTCAAGATCTTACACCGAACTGTAAGCAATTCTGGAAGAGACTGGCATCTACAACTAAATCTAGCACTATGGGCCTACAGAACAAGCATCATAACACCAACTAGAGCCACGCCATTTGCTCTAGTCTATGGCGCTGAAGCAGTACTACCTATTGAGGTT
This sequence comes from Thuja plicata, assembly GCA_018584345.1. Lineage (NCBI taxonomy): Eukaryota > Viridiplantae > Streptophyta > Pinopsida > Cupressales > Cupressaceae > Thuja > Thuja plicata. The sequence continues at coordinate 890,249 of MU226178.1, read as the reverse complement.
GAAATCCCATCTTTGCGAATATCTTTACAAGGAATGGTTACTGATGAGCAGTACCGCATAGATAGGATAAATTCTCTGGATCTCCTAGATGAGCGTAGGCTACAAGCGTTCAATCACCTCAAAGTGTACCAAGCAAGGATGTCCAAAGGTTACAACAAGAAGGTCAAACCACACAAGTTTGAGGTGGGAGACCTTGTCCTAAAAGAAAATCCTAAGAACCAGCCTAATAGAGAGCAGAAAGGAAAGTTTGAACCTAATTGGCTGGGACCTTATGTTATCACTGCTACTTTCAGGACTAGAGCTTATCAATTAGCTACACCCGAGGGATACATTCTTCCAGATCCTATCAATACATTTGAAGTGGTTCTACGCTTAAATTTTTAGCTAGCAGAGCCTGTATAGCAAAAAGTTCTTGCAAAATACCAAAAACATTCAGAAAATTGATCCTGAAGAAATCCAAAAATAGTGGAAAAAGTCCTTCAAAAATGGTATCCTTGGTGAAAACCTGGTAAATGGGCACCTTGATACTACAAAAACATTCAAAAAAGAAAAAATAGAAAAAAAATGGAAAAAGAGAAAAATACCTTGATGATTACCTGGTAAAATAGGCATCTTGGTAGCAAAAAGAAAGAAAAAGATCTTACCAAGTGGTGAAAACCTGGCAATCAGGCATCACTTGTGTTCTGCACTCCATCTATCAATGCACTACTACTACTAGGTATTCATAATTTTTCCTGTGCTCATATGCTGACTTCATTCTTCCTACATGACTATATTGTCCTCACTTGGGATTTGTCTATCTTTACATCCTAAGAATAAGTCATTCTGCATTGGGGGCATCTTTGTTGGCATAGTCAGTTGCGACTACTAGGTTTCTATAGGCTAGTTTGCCTCACAGACACAATGTTTCTTAACACATGCAAAACAATGTCACTTTTTCAAAACAAAGGTGTCATTTAACAACATGGGACATGACATTAACACTCACCAACATTCCTACAAAGCCGTATTGGATCGCAAATAGGAATGCATTATCCTATCAATGCACATACATGGAACACCATATTGCTTATCTTCTGATTTTTTGATTGATGAATCTTTACTGTGTTTGACATGTAGATGAACAAGTACTACTTAAGCACATAGTTTGATAATGGTTTAATTATAATTCTTTAAATGACCTGATGATGTTTTCAACTAGGGGCATCTAAGTAATTATGAATTTTATCTGATTGATTCTCAATTGATGATTTGTTATGTCTTCTTAGTTGCTCAATCATGTCTGCGCAAAGATAAAGAGTCACAAGGATTGGGGGCATAATGTTTTCTTGAATTTTTGCATATGGTGATTGTTTCATATGATCCTATGAATTTTACCTAACTTAGATGTTTATGGTAAGAGCTGCTACTATGGGTAGATAGCCGCATATATCTCGATCTTTGTTATGTGTGAACTATGGTGAGTTTGACATAATTTCCTTGTCTATTTTCTGATCCAGATTCTCACTAAGGTATACGAATCATAATGTACCCAAGGATATGAATTTTCAAGGTCATTGCGGGTCCAATATCTTGCCTTACTCAGAATCTGGTATATTAAAAGGAAGGTGACTATTTTGTTATCCTGGCTTCTATGCCTTGATGCCTAAGTTTATTTCTGACATTTCAATAAAAACATAGTATTAATATTATCATAATATCAGTGGGTATTAGTGATGGTTGTACTATTCAATGGTATCCCTTCCAAAAGTGCCCAATGATGATAAAAATATTGCAATATTTTCTAAATTAGTGACAAGTCCTAAGAGTCTTCATATAGCTGCATTTAGCGATTGCCTGATGCATTTTGCCAACAGTAATAACAACATAATGAAATTTAACTCAAACATGGTTTCTATCTTCTTCTAAACTATCAAATTAATTACACCATTTATATTACTGATATCAAATATCGTTGCACATCCATAGCATACATTTTGCATTCATTTGGAAACACCAAACTGGAAAGTACAAAACTAAAGCATTCGTGTATTGCATTTTTACTTCTACATCCTAAGTGCATCCATACATCTATTTTGCATAACTGGAAAAACAAAGAAAAATACATTTTTCATTTTCACATAGATATCATTTATGACATATTTATATCAGTAATATACTCATCACATCCACATTATAAAATGATGTTATCATCTATGAGTTACCTCGTCACAAAACCAAGATATCATTACATGTGCAAACAAGATACATTTACCATGTCTATGAAAAGCAAAATAGATATATTTATCACATGAAACATGTCAAAATCAAGAAACTACATCAGATCTAAGTCAACATGGTACAACTCAAAGCATAAAGTGTATCAGAAGACTATCAATATATCAGTAAGCATAAACAAATGTCAGTGTATCATCAAAAAGAGTATCACAACATAAAGTGTATCAGAAAGTATAAAGAGTATCAGAAAACATGTTGAATATCAATATATCAGTGAGCATAAAGTGTATTCGTATGCCAAAAAGAGAATCAGATATATGTATGAATGAATGTGATGTACAAAAGAGAGGATCTCAGCAGGATCCAGATACACATGTATGATCTCAAAATGAACAAAATGATACAACAACATCAACTCTGGCCCACCCCCTCTCCCTGGTCAGGAGGAGGAGGAGGAGGTGGCATGAATGGAGCTGCTGGAGGTGGCATGGCCCCCTCTGACTGTTGAGCTACATGCAAAAAGGAAGGTGCTCTCTGACCCTCCGAAACTGCTACGTGATACAAGGCGTAATAATATGTCACCCTCTGTCCCTGATGGACTGCTGTCTAGGCCTGGGCATCTCTCTCTGCTCTAGGCATCGCTACCTGTGTATCTCTCTCAGCTCTTAGTCGCTCAAGCTATCTATCCCTGTCTGCTAAAAGAGCATCAAAAGTGGTAACCCTAGCCTCTAAGGCTGTGATCTGGGCTCGGAGCTGCTCCCTCTCCTGCTCACGCCTAGATAGAGGGTCCCCATCTCTATCAGGATCCTGCTTCTACACTCTCTATCTTCGCTATCTCTGCTGCTCGAGAGTAAGTAGAGGGCCAGTATCTCTCTATGGGGCCACAAATCTATATCTCGGTCATCTCTGCCCACTGCCGCTCGGACCACCTATATCAACTACCTCTCCATCGCCACCCCTGTCATCACCATCATGTCTATCATCTAGGGGAGGATGCCTTCCGTCTCTACCGCCATCTTTACTACCATCATGGACCCCATGTCTCCCAGGAGCCCTGTCTCTACCTCCTCTCCCCCTGGCAGGTCGGTTATCAGGATCATAATCTAGTGGCTCCTCTATACGAGGAATAATCTCCTCAGGCACTGTAATATGTGGAAAAGGATACTGAAGCATCTCTGCAGCGTACCCAGCTGACACTCTAGCATCCTCAACATCTGGGCGAGGGTCCCAGTCTATCGCCACCATGTCTCAAATCTCCTATGAGGCAGTCTCATATGTCAGCTATGCACCCCAATCAGCTACCTCATCCCTAATACAAGCATAAACGGCCACATCCTCTATACAGCCCTATCACCACCCATACTGCCTCAGAACTCTGGTGATCAAGAAGCGCTCAATGATATATCTAGTGTGGCCAATCAGATATCTACTCTAACACAAGAAAGGAACTTGCCATGCATCAGAGGTCCATACCTTGCAGTCTAGGTATGGTCTCCATACGACCTCTGTCATATCGTTGAATAATCGACACCAATACTCAACCTTGCCTAGATGGGGCTGTTATAAGAGACCTGCATACATATACACATAGGGCTGCTCAGGTTCCCTCTACCTGTCAACAATTGGTCATGTCACAGGGATGTTCTCCCAGAACCAAATCTGTAGAATAAGGATCCCCACAGTCATACTACAGGTGTGGTGCTATACAATCTCATGGAGCTCTTTGTCTATGTGAGTTAGTATATAGCTCCGCTAGGTAAAATGTCGGTGGTGGATGATCATCTGCACCACCATACTCACCAAGCCCACCAAGAAACTGTGTTGACCTCTATCCGGCATAAGGATGCCGCCTACCAATCTAGCCAAGTACATAGCTAATCGATCATAGTGATCGACCATATAATCCCATGATAGATGGTATCTACGGTCGATGGTATCATCCTAAAAGAATCTTCACACTATACCGATTGCAATGCCAGCTCTAGAATCAAAAAATACCTCCTGTCCAACCATGGGTATGCGGAGTATCCTCTAGACATCCTCTGGAGTCACTATAATCTTGCCTATAGGTAAGTGGAAGGTGTTGTGCTCAGAATGCCACCTCTCGGCCAGAGCAGTCAACAACCCTCAAATTACCCCGATCTTGGGTAAACCTATCAGTGCCCGCAATCTATATCAGATCACGGTAGTATGCTCATCATCTGACAGTCAGCCAAATAATGCAAGAACTCGCGTCGGATAAGTGCCGCGAAAGGCGACTACCTCAAATTGGGCTTGATTTTTGACATCACCGTAAAAAATTAGCATTCTATCTACAACAAGGGGCAAATTCTTACTCTGTTAAGTCATTCCAAGTTCGCAGGATGCAAACAGATCAAAGTAAATTAAAAACCTAAGTCTTCTACTAGATGTGATCCTTGAAAAATAGGATGTGATCTTAAATTCGGGGTGCGATCCCCGAAATACAGGATATGATCCCCTGATGGATTCTAGCTAAAAACAAAGAAAAATCTAAAGAACTGGATGTGATCCAGGAAAACCTGAATGCGACACAGAATCTGGGAAAAACCGGATGCGATGCACATTTAGCAGGATGCGATCCAAAATCCCAGATGTGATCCTAACTTCAAATGACTCTAAAACAAAAAAATACAAAATTCACAGGGTATTTTATCGAGCACTTACCGATGATGGGTAGTCGGCTGGTTGCTGGTGTCGTCGGCTCATCTTGAATCGATGTTTCCTCATGGGGACCACTATTTTCTCTATAGAGCTCTCTGATTTTCTATAGCTGAAAGTGAAAATGAATAGTAATATGGTCATTTTGGAGGCTTATATGGGTTTTTTAAGACATTTAGGGGTTTTGAAACACCTCCCAGACAACTACAAGATCATTTGTGTTCTCTTTTTCCTCAATTGGGAACCAAATCGAAGGTGCCTACGATGTTTTTAGTAGCACAGTGTCATTTTTGTGGCATTTTCAAAAATTGTGATTTGTCTTCATTTGTTCCCCACATTGGTAAATATTGCACATTTTATCATACATCTTAGTCTAAACATCATTTTATCAGCCTTATCACTCATATTTTCACGTAATTAACTTGGTAATCGTGTGTTTATTTTTAAACACACCGTCTTCTACTCCACTCTTTCTAGCCCTATTGCTTCCTGCAAGTGTTATGTTCTTTTCAACTGTGGGATTTATTTCTTTTCCTTCGATTTTGTTCCCAAGGGGGCATGATCACATTATCATCAAATTAAATTTTTGCTTGAAACAACATCAAAATGACTTTGCTATCAAACAAACTAGGGGCATAACAGTTTCCTTGACTAAAGTCAGAACTATTGGATAGAAAGCTTTGGTTCTCATGAGCCGGATATCTTATATTTCCTCATTTTAGAAGATTTTTAAAGCTCCTGGCAGCTTCATACTGGCTTTTGGATGACAACCAAGTTCAGAATTAGTATTATCAATTTTCAGACGACAACCAAGTTCAGAATTGGTATTTTTAAAAAAAATCTTTTATTGATCTTTGGATGACAATCAAGTTCAAGATCAATTCTATTAGTTTTGTTCAATCAAATGTGAGACTGATCTCATCAACATTTCATTCGACAACCAAGAATGGGATTCTCAATCTTTCTGAAATCAAAATCAAAAACTTTCTTTGAATTAATGCACTGCTCGCACATCAATTCAAAGAGGGGCAAATGTAACTACCTAAATTTGGTCTATTATAACTATAGACCCTATTTTCCCTAAGTGTGATCATACCCTCGATTATGTCCAAGCAACCCTGTTACTGCTTGGCATAATTCTTCAATTCTATTTAATATCCTAGGTGATTTTTATCACTAAATTATATTAACTATTATAGCCATATGATCTAAATCAATTTTGACCAATCAAATCAAACCAAAATCAAACATGACTACAGTATTTAATTATAAAGGAATTAAATAAATCCCTAAATCAAATATCCACTTGCAATTAACCTATTCCCTTAGCCTATTTTATTAATTAAAATGGCTATAGTCCCCTAATTATTAAAAAGCAATTTCATTGTTTAAATAATTAATTCCTATATTTCTAAATGAATTAAATTTATTTATTTCATTTATTAATATTTCCCTAAACCCCAACCTAACCTATCTCAACCACTTCTACCCTAGGTTCTAACCCTTCTCAGCCCATTCACCCATGCTAATCTAATCTTAATCCTAATTCTAGTCCTAACCCACCTCCTAATGTTGTCACATTCCATTAAGGAATGATTACCAACTCAACCTACTTGAGAAAGTCCACTTTCTCTGTTAGAGTAGTCATAGTATAGCTAATAATTAATTCATTTAATTATTAGTCTATTATACTCTATGCTTAAGTTATACTTAGGCAGCTTATTAGTCTTTAGGGTTTTTCCCCTTAAGGGTTTCGGTATCCTTTTATAAGGACTCACCACTTTACTTTTCATTAAGGAAAAGGAGATTGTAATCTATTCATCATTGTTGATAATATAGTAGTTTTATTCCTTTCAACATGGATTTCACTCCTCTGGCTTTTTGGCCTTCATAGTTTCTCTTCTTTTGTCTGCTTCTTGCTTCTTCATTTGACAGTCTTGCATGCAGGTGTTTTTGGGTGGATTTGTTTTCCTCAAATCTAACATGGTATCAGAGCTCTCCTGCTGCTCACTGTTCTATTTTTTTGAAGCAAGCTCATCGCAGTTCGGGGGTTTGAAGATCGCTAGTCTTTTCTGGTATTTTTTATTGGTTTTGGGAGGTCTTTATTTTTTGGAGCACTTTGGACCAAAACTAACCTCATAGTTGCGTCTAGAAGGCCCAAAAACCCCAGAATCCATATAAGACACGTCCATTTTGGACATCGGGGTGTCTGGGAGAAAATATTTGGCCTTCTAGGGCCGTACAGACATGATTTTTGAGAAATTTTTTTAAAAAATCATTTTTTACATAGTTTTGGCACAGTCTGTGGTTTTTTTGGGCGCACCACCACCGCGCCACCCGCGCTCCGCCCAGCGGCCACCGCGCCACCCGCACTCCGCTGAGGCTCCACCGCCGCTAGCTGTTGCTCGACCGGTCCCCGCGGGCCACCGTCTCCCTCCGCGGCCCCTGCCGCCACCGGCCCTCCCGTCTCTGCGCCCCGCCGGCCTGCTTCTCAACGCTGCCACCAGCAGCCTCCCAGACCCTGCCGCTTCCCGTGCTCCGCCAGATCGCGCCGCTCCACCCGGCTCCGCTGGCTGCAGCGCCGCCCAGCGGGCTTTAGCCCCGCGGGCCCTTTAGCGCCAACGGGCGGTCATATGGGTGACCAGGGGCCCCAGTTAAGTCCCCTGCGCGTGACATGCGCCCAGGGGCACTTTTTTTTTAGCCCCAGGGGCTTATTTTTTACTTTTTGGGGCCTTTCTGACCCTCCTAGACTGTTTTCTCTTTATCTTGAGCATCTGGGGTTTTTTTCTGACTTCCATATACTGTCGGAAAGCTCTTTCCGAGCACTTTCCAATGATGGTAGTTAGGATTTTGGGTTCTGCCATTTTGATAGTGTGTTTTTCTGTCAAAGTCTGATGTTTATTTTTGCCTTCTGGGAGTCATATCTGGCTCATCCAGACTCCATTTTTGGCAAACCAGATATCGTCAGAAAGCTGGTTCAGTGAACTATTCAGTTGCAGGGGTATTTTTTCTAGATTCTTCTCCAGGTTTTCTCTCCTTTGATTTTGGCAGTTTATGCACTCTGGTGGATTGCTTGGGTCTACAGGTCTTGGGATCTCTTCTTCTAATATTCTAGCTAACTCTTCTTTCTGACTTCTAAGCTTGTATGCTTCTTCTGATGCATCTTTGTTTTGTAAATGCACTGAGATAAAGTGCCTACTTCTGCATTTCTGGGATCTTGTATACCTTTTATGGTTTTTGTACTCACACCCTGTTATAAAGTGCCATGGGGGGTTATGATGATTATGTCATTTTAGGCGCATCCACCTTTGTCAAGTGAGCATACCTTCCACAACATTAGCCCATGCTATGTGTCAGTGACACCACCCTTTATCCTGTGTTTGTACTTCTATTCCATTGTTGGTGTTCCTGGTTCTTCTTCTATAGATGTTTCTGGCATTGCATTTCAGTGTTCCTGTCACCTCTCCTAGTTCAGCATTATGGGGGGGTTCACCTGTTGTTCTATTGCTTCCTGGTTTGATTGATCAGCTCTTCAGACATTGTCTTCACTACCTGATTATGCACTTTAGTGGGGGTTCCAGCAGTTTCTTCTGACAGAGTTTACAGTTCCATGCTTTGGAGATGCTTCTTGCTCATTCTTGTTCCTCTCTCTGGGACTTTCCCTAGATTGAAGACTTAGTTTTCTTCATCTAGTTTATTTCTTATTTTGGGTACCTGATCAGGCCTTGTTGTCGGGACCCATCTTTCCTACTTTCTGCAGTAGTCTTTAGCTGTTTTGCTTCTCCCTAAGTTACACTTAAGGGGGGGTGTTAGAGTAGTCATAGTATAGATAATATTTAATTTATTTAATTATTAGTCTATTATACTCTATGCTTAAGTTATACTTAGGCAGCTTATTATTCTTTAGGGTTTTTCCCCTTTAGGGTTTCGGTATCCTTTTATAAGGACTCACCTCTTTACTTTTCATTAAGGAAAAAGAGATTGTAATCTATTCATCATAATTGATAATATAGTAGTTTTATTCCTTTCAACATAGATTTCACTCCTCTGGCTTTTTGGCCTCCATAGTTTCTCTTCTTCTGTCTACTTCTTGCTTCTTCATGTGACAGTCTTGCATGCAGGTGTTCTTAGGTGGATTTATTTTCCTCAAATCTAACATTCTCAAGCTTGACTTCCTTAAGGTCCACTTTCTCAAGCCATCCTCTTACATCCTCCCTTGCCTCTTTAAGACTTTTGTTAATGTCTTATTAATGAAGATGCCTTAAGCCTATATCTCTCCCATGCCTTATTAATGCCTTGGGCATTAATGGCTCTTACATCTTCATTTATGGGTCTTCTAATTCATAAATGAACCTTGTCCCCCCTCTCTCTCTCCCATTCTTCTATAAATAGAAGCCTATTTTGAGAGCAAATGGGCCTACACATTAGATCAAAATTATATTGTTATGTTGTTGGATTCTTCCTAGATTCACATTCCACTCATTATTCCATGCTTTTGCATTTTTTTTAATTTCATCTTTTAGAGCTAGAATACATGCTTTATCATCTTTTTAGCTTGACTTTGAATTAAATCCTTTATGCTAGGATAGTATATGTCACTAATTTTTAGCACATTCTGAGGGCTGATATGCAACTAATCACACTCTTTCTAGTTAGAAGACAATAAGTCAGTTTTAGTGGGTTTTACATACTTTTCTAACCCTTTTGGACTAATGCAATGACTTATTGAGTGTTTGTGTTGTTTTCATTAGGTACCCAAATACACACACACACACACACACTTATCCATTGCGCCACTGAAGTGGTTTTCACATATGGATGGATTTATTTCTCTTTCTCTTTTTATTTTTTGATACTTTTTTCAAGCTTTTATATTTTTTTGCTTTTTTTATTTTTTGATTTTTTTGCTTTTGCTTATTTTTTGAATGTTTTTTGATTTTCTGCTTTTTTGATTTTTGAAATTTTTTTAAAATTTTGGCTGTACAACAGACTACTGATGGATCAAGCATAGAAGCGCTTGAGATGTACAATATTTATTAGATCAGGGATAGGATCTCCCTCTGGTGACACAATCTGATAAGCACCGGAGCCATATTTTATTGTGATAATGAACGACCCCAACCAATTAGGTTTAAACTTTCCTTTCTTTTCACGGTTCTGGAGGTTCTTCATATTGTGCTGCAGGACAAGATCACTAGCCTCAAACTGACAAGGCTTGATCCTTTTGTTGAACTAAAGGAAAAGACAATTTTGATACATGCAAAGGTGGTTTAGGGCACTGAGGCATATCTCGCCAAGGATTTCTAGCTCTTGCAAGGGGGCAACTCTATATTCTTCTTTGGACAACAGATTCTTGAGAGAAATTATGAGGGAAGGGAGCTCAATTTTGATGGGTAGAATAGCCTCAGTACCGTAAACAAGGGCAATGGGGGTGGCTCCAATGGGGGTTTGAATGGAGGTGCGGTAGGCCCAAAGGGTAGGATTGAGGTGAAGGTGCCCATAGCGGCCAGATTCATCGGCTATTTTCTTGACGATTCTGAGGATGGTTTTATTCATAGCCTCTGCTTGACCATTGCTTTGCGAAAAGTATTCGGAAGAGGTATGGTGGGGGTAATGCTAAATTTCCTACATAGATCTATGACATCATTATTCTTGAACGGTCCTCCATTATCAGTAACAATGTCCTGAGGAATCCCATAGTGACATATAAGATAGTTCAAAATGAACTTCAAATTTTTTTTTCCAGTGGTGTAGGTGAGAGGAACAACTTTGACCCACTTGGTAAAGTACTCAGTAGTAGCAAGGATGTATTTATGGCCATTAGAGGAATTAGGGAAAATCTGGCCAATGGGGTTGAGACCCCAGAGTGAAAAACGCCAAGGGGTGATGGTGGGCTGAAGGGATTGGGAGGGGGCATGTATCAAATCACTATGCTACTGACAAGGAACACACTTCTTCACATAGTTGTAGGCATCTTGTTCCATAGTAGGCCATTAATATCCAGTGTGTAAAAAATTCTTGGCCAAAGTAAGTCCACTAGAGTGAGCCCCATATATTCCTTTATATACCTCCTCCAAGGATGTTTGTGCTTCATCATAATTTAGACACCTTAAAAGAGTTCCATCGAAATGCTTTCAGAAAAGGGTATCACCAAGGATTGTATTTCGGGAAGTGCGGTGAATGAAGGTTTTACGTTGATTGGGTGTTAAGGTAAGTGGGGTATGTCCATCATGAAGGTAGGAATATACTTCTTGGTACCATGGGGAGTTATGATTAGCAATTTCACACACCATTTCAGAATTTGGTTTGTCACAGGCAGGGACCGTAAGATTCTCAACAAGAAACTCACACCGTGTGTTGTGTTCCGGCATAGTGCTTAAAGACCCGATTGTTTCCATGGTTTCTACCACTTTGTTGTTTGTGCAGGGGATCTATTGGAATATCAATTCAGTGAAATGCATTTTGAGATCTTCAACTGTATGACGATAGGGAAGAAACTTGTCATCCTTTGTTTGGTGTTCATCCATAACGTGTTTGATAACCAATTGTGAATCACCAAGCACCAATAAATTGAGAATCTTCCATTGTATGGCCTGACGGATTCCAAGTACAACGGCTTCATATTCTACAATGTTTTTGGTACAAGGAAACTATAATTTATAAGATTTAGGGATGAGATCCCCTTTTGGTGTAACAAACAAGATTCCTGCCCCTGATCCTTTCTGAGTGAAGGATCCATCAAAATAAAGCTTCCATGGTGTATTCGGGGAAAGATTGAGGACTGATTCATCTAGAAAATCTGTGATCAAAGGATGTTTATCGTCAACAGGTGATTTAGCTAACTAATCTACAATTACTTGTCCTTTGATAGCTTTGCAAGCCACATAAGCAATGTCAAATTCACTAAGGATCATAACCCATTTTGTTTTACGACCAATAAGAGCAACATGTGCCAGGAGATATTTGAGTGGATCAATTTTGGCAACAAGATGAATCTTATTATTGAGCATATAATGTCCTAGTTTCTATGTACATAAAACAATAGCCAAACATGATTTCTCAATTAGGGAATAATTCAACTCATAACCAATAAGAGTCCTGCTGAGATAGTAAATTGCTCGCTCTTTTTTGATATCATCTAATTGTGCTAGGAGGGCTCCCAACGCAACCTCTTTAATAGATATGTACAAAATTAGAGGACGGCCAACAACAGGTGGTACCAACACAGGTGGATTAGCTAGATAGCCTTTTAGTTTCTCAAATGCATTTTGACATAAGAAATCCCACTGAAATTTGATGTTCTTGCGCAGGAGGTGAGAGAACGAATGCACCTTATCTACCAGTTGTGACATGAATCTTTTGATTGATTGCAATTTTCCTTGTAAATTGCGCAATCATTTCAATGTTTTGGGTGGTGGCATTTCTAGGATTGCTTTCACTTTCTTTGGATCTACTTTTATTCCGCGCTATGACATAATGTATCCCAGCAACTTAACATATTGTACTCCAAAGACACACTTCTTGGGATTTATCCTAAGCTTATACTTCTCCAATCACTCAAAAATGGTAGTAAGGATAGGAATATGTGATTCCCTTATCTTGGATTTGCCTAAAATATCATCCACATAATCTTCCATGATGACATGTAAAAGGTCATGAAAGATGGTAGTCATTGCTCACTGATAGGTGGCTCTGGCATTTTTCAGGCCAAAGGGAATCAACTGATAACAAAAGGTGCCCCAAGGTGTTGTGAATGTGATTTTGTGCTGGTCTTCTGGTGCTATCCTGATCTGATTATAACCTGAGAAGCCATCCATAAGCGAAAAAATTTCATGCCTGACAGTCAAATCCACTATAATGTTGATATTTGGGAGTGGAAAATCATCCTTGGGACATGCAAGGTTTAGATCTCTGAAATCAGTGTAGATGCGAATGCCCCCAACAAGCTTGCCTACTGGTACAATATTGGAAGCCCATTTAGGATATTCTATCAGTTTGATTACTTTAGCATCTAGCATTTTTTGAAGCTCTACCTTGACTACCAGCGCGACTTGTGGATGCATCTTGCAAAGTTTCTTCTTAACAGGTTTTACACTTGGATCTATAGCAAGATGATGCATGAAAAGATCTGTATCTAGCCTGGGCATGTCCTTATAAGTCTAGGAAAAGTTGATTTTATGTTTATGTGGGATTGCTATCATGTCTTTCCTTTCTTGATCACTGAGAGAAACTGTGATGTAGGTGATGCGTGGATCTATTTCTGTGCCCAGATTGATTGGAATAGTGTCTTCGATAATCATAGAGGACACTTCTAGTTCTAAGGATATAAATGAAAAGTCATCCTCTCCCTCCTCTAGTGCCTCAGAAATGTTTTCTCTAGAGGATATTTCCTTTATTTTATCTTTTTCTTCATCCAAAGGTGCCTGCGAGAGGTTTTCACCAGAGGATGTATTTTCATGTTTTTGATTTTTATTTTCTTTTTCATCTTGTGACTGAGAGAGTTTACTTGGATACCGAAGTAGGCTTGTTTACTGTAGTGGATCTGATGTTCATACTCTAGCAGTTTCTTAAGTCCAAAGAGGGCTAAAACTGCCTCATCTGAATCACAAACGTCCAAAGATGGTGATGAGTCTTGCTGATCCCAGTCAATTAATTCAGGGTTTGAGGGGTAGACGAGGGGATGAAAGGTCAGCTTGGGTGATAGTGAAGATATGGTTATGGTTTTCTAGGTCATCTTGAACATAGTGGAAAGGAATTTTTAAGAACTCTTCCTCATTGTCTGAATTTGAGGTAGCTAAACAGTAATCCTTCGCGAAGTTGGTCGTGATCTCTACAAAACCCAATTCATGTCCTTTAGGATAGTCATTGGTTGTTATGATCTTCTTCTTACCTATTTCATTAGCTCTAAGACCAATACCATGATACCCCATACTTTCAACAATGGGAGTAACCTTGGGATACTTTCCTTTGGGGAAAGTTACAGGTCTTTCTTCATCATTATAGAGCCAATCAAGGACATTGTGTTCCATGTGTTCATCTAATAAAGACCCCCAATGTTAAAAAGTGGTTGTTTTACAACGCATGAGCTCTTTTTCTTTAGAGGGGGGTAATGGTGATGGTCTTCCATAAGACTTTGGAGATAAAGGGAGTTGCCCAATACATAGAGCACTTTCAAGTTTATACTCTCCCATGCCTTCATCTGTAAAAGTGGCCTTTGCTTCAGATGAAGAGGGTTTGTCTAAAATAACCTTGTCTTTAGTAACTTTTTCCTTTCCTTTGGATTTCTCAGCTGGTGTTTCTAATGTCTTTTTTGGGATCAAGGGAGCATTTGAAACAAGGGTTTCTTGATTAGAATATCGACCAAACTCATTCAATGGACAATAGTTAGATTTTTTGCCTTCCAATCTCTTGAAGTATTGAAAGGGATTAGGATCTCCAGGAATTGTGATTTCTCTACCGTAATGTGGGAACTTTAAACATTGATGATAAGTAGAGGGTACACCTTTCATAGCGTATATCCATGGTCATCCCAGCAAGATATTGTAAGGTAGATCTAGATCCAGCACATGGTAAATAGTTTCAATCAAGGTCGAGCCCAATTGTAAGGGTAGTGTGATCAGACCCTTTCTTTCTCATTCTTGATCATTATAGGCCTTTATTGTGATTCATTTTTCTACATCCAAGAGGTCCTTAGAAAGACCGATGTTACAAATCATCTTTAATGTGCACAAATTCAGGCCAGATCCACCATCTATAAGGACTCATTTTATTTCTTTGGATTGGGTTTTTCCTTGTATATGGAGGGACTTATTATGATGCAGGTCAGGACCATGAAAGTCCTTATTAGTGATGACAAGATGTTCTTATGCAGATAAGTTACCTATCATAGCTTGGAATTGTGCAGCATTGATGTTTTCAGGGACGCAGGATATCTGTGCAGACATCTTCCCTAACTGGGCCAATAGGTCATAGCGCGAGGCAAGACAAGAAGTGGTATATGGTGCAGCTGGTGGATTTGCAGATGTAGAAGGTTTATCAGCAACTTGAATAGTGACTCTGGGTCTGCGTGTGGTAGCATTACAATCAACAACTTTGAGGATGATGGTGTTAACATGTGTGTCAGATTCTTCAATGCAACCACAAAGAGTATCAAACCCAAAGATATCATTTTCATTTAGACTCCCACATGTTTGGTCATGGCCTATGATTGTACTAGTAGAGCAATCATATGGGATCGCATTTGATGCATTATTTTGATTGTGAGGAGGAAAGGGCTGATTGTAGACTTTAAGTTTGACATTTGATGAGGATGCATTCTGACCTTCGACTTCAATTTTTCCATCCTCAATGAGATCTTGCACAAAGTGTCTAAGCTTCAAGAATTTCTTGGTATCATATCCTTTGATGCAATGATAATCACAATATTTATTATCTCTATACCAAATAGGCTTGGGTTTATTTTCATTGAATAGTCAAGTACATGGATAGATTATCATTCTTTGATCCGCAAGTTGTTTGAAGATTACGTCTAGGGGTTCTGCCAATGCTGTGAATTGTTACCGTTGTCGATTGTCATTATTGTTGTTATTGTTATTGCTGTTGTTATAGTTGTTACGAGGAAACAAGAATGATTAATTGTGCAGTTGTTTATTGTTGTTCTGATTGTTGTTCTAATTGTTGTTTTGATTATGATGGGTTCTTATTTTGATTGTTATGATTCTGATTCTGGTTTTGATTGTTGTTACGATTCTAATTTTGGTTCAAATTGGTGTTGCGATTGTTTTGATTGTTATTGTTGGATGCTTGAACAGTTTAAACATGCTTGGCATCGGTCACTCCATCATTTTCACCTCCTTTGTTTTTACTCCAAAATTTTGGTTTAACCTCTTTGCAAAAGGCCATCTTCAATGTCTTTTCCCTTCTTGACAAGGGATTCAAAGGTGTCAAGTGAAGCCATTTTCATTTGGAAAGACATCTCAGAGATAAAATCCTTTGTGAAGATGTCAATTAGGTGACTATTAGGTATTTTCCATGGCATGAAATTTTTGATATGTCTCCATTGTTGTACGAAACTAGCTAAGGTTTCTCCATTCTTTTGTTTAGTACTGCACAAATCACTGAGTGTTGCTTGATGTTCAATGTTATACAATTATTGTCCAAAAAATTTCTTTGCAAGATCAGAGAAAGTAGAGATTGACCCATAAGGAAGGGCCATGAACCATTCCAAATCTATGCCTCCAAGACTCCTAGTAAAGAATCTTTTTAGGTAATTCTCATTATGTGCAACTTCTTGACATATAATGTAAAACTCTTTCAGATGTTGTAGAGGGCATGTTTTACCTTTGTATTTCTCAAATTTAGGCATCTCAAAGTTTGGTAGGAATGGTTGCATTGTGATAGACTTGTCAAATGGATAGGGACAAATATCCTCAGAAGAAAACTCCTTCTTAACTCCATTTTGTAAACCTTGTACAATAATTTTGAGCTCATTGAATTGTTGAGTGAAATTTGGAGTATTCTGTTTGAATAAATAGTGGCACATAAGCTCCTCCTCCTCCTCCAAACTATGCGGCTGAAAACCCCATGGAGGTCATACCAACAGTAGGAGGAGGTATATATTAATAGGCTCAAGATGTATTGGTTGCAGATGTCTTCATCCTTGTTGTTTGAACCAGAGATGATGTAGGTAAGGGATTGGAAATCTTTCCTATGTTGTTGACATTAGCACTTGCTCCTTGAGTTGTTTCCGTTTGAGTGCTATTTTGTGTAGTATTATATGGCAAGGCGCTTAGGATTTGTTGAATTTGTTCTGGTGTCAATTGGGGTATTGATGTAGCTGTTGACATAGGTGTCGATATAAGTACTGATGTGGAAGGTTCACTAACAGGTCCTTTACCAGTGTCACGTAATGATGTAGCATTTGAGGTAGAATCCATGGTTGTAGTAGTAGCAGCGGTGGCTTTGGTGAGGTTTTGGGTAAGAAGTGTATCATCAAATTCAGCAGGTACTGTGACACCATT
The DNA here is from genome assembly GCA_018584345.1 of Thuja plicata. Lineage (NCBI taxonomy): Eukaryota > Viridiplantae > Streptophyta > Pinopsida > Cupressales > Cupressaceae > Thuja > Thuja plicata. Next base: position 873,333 of record MU226178.1, on the reverse strand, counting down.
TAGAACAATATTTAAGAATATTTCATCATTGTTTTTCATAATGCCTTTCTCAACCATTTCTAAATTGTATGGATCGCTAAGGAATTCAATGACTTGGGTAGGTCTTTCTTCGTGCTCCACTAGTTTAGTTTCTTTGGGAACTTCCTCAGCTTGTACCTTAGTGCCTTGAAAGTATTGATTGGTGAAAGGATTCTCCTCAAAGGTAGCAGTGTTAAGTGTCACACACCTCATGTTTCTAGTTTGGGATCGAGTGACTACCATACAATGGTGGACTTAGAAGAATGGAAGACAAGAAGGTGTAAGATTGAAAATGAAATGGAGCAAAGATCTTGATTCTGAGTTTGATTGGATTTGATTGATTAATGTTTGATTAAGGATTGATTGATTGATTGATTTGATTAAGGATTGATTTAAAAGTTTTTGGAACAAAACCTAAGCATGAAAAAACCTTGTGATGATAGTAACACAAAATGATTTGAAGCAACACCTATTATACTTGAAGATGGACTTGTGATCTCAAGAAAAATGGGACATCACTAAGGGATTAAAATTACTTGAGACAGACTGATGGTCTACAAGTAATGTTGTGTTTGTTTGAGGATGAAGGTTTGTAATAATTTGATTAAGGTCTTTCAACCTAAAAGGATTGATTTGATTTGATGATTTGATCTAATGCTCCAAAAGAAGGAAGAATAATGATGGAAGAATGTGAAGAAGTAATCCTAGAAGCAAGAGGTCATCTAATCATATTTCTCAATGGCCATGAAAGCACAATTGATAGGATACTTGGCCATGAAATTGCAGATATTGTTGTAAATGATTTTATCAAATTTCTCATGATACTCGATCTCTTGTTTGATAGATGTAGAAATGTGTTGATATTCCTTAGATTTTTGAGTAGTTTCTGTTGACGGGGTTTTGCTGACCGGGTCCGCCAACAGTCATAAGTTGTCACCGGGTTCTTGGGAATTTGGCCAACTCAGCCTGCAAAGGTTGTCCAGGGGAAATAAATCCTCTAGGCCTTCAAGCACCTGGGTGTTGGGTCACGACGGTGCGGGGCTTGGTTGGGAGAGGTGACTGTTTTTGAGGGGGATAGCTGGTTACTTCAACTCATTCTTCCAGAGATTCAGTACAGTAAGGGTTTCCCAGAGCATTCTATACTTAGCAAATAAAATGAAAAAGATCCTGCAGGGTTAGAAACGTCTATCTAACTACAGTCATGCTGAAATGTCTGGAACATCAATAATACTCTTAAAGACTACACTAAATACCGAAGAAATACACAACCATCAGTTAGCATTTTATCAGTAGCGGAAATAAAGAGGTCGTTAATCTACTTTAACATATCAGAGTGAAGGACATACAAAACATTAAAACATGAAATACCATTAACTCAGAAGCAGGGACACTAACAACATCATTTCCAAGAATCTTTCCTTCTTCATTAATATTTAGTCCAACAGGCACTGGTGCGTGATACAATGGTTTCTCCAGGGGAGCATCTAACTATCAAGAACAGAACAATGGAGCACTGAGCTCTGCAACTAAAACCGGAAATTACTTTGCTATTGATATGGACAACAAAATCATCAATTTTTCCGACCCTTGGAAATGGGCTGATTTGCCTATTTATACAACTTTCTAACCCTAACCCTATTTCAATGTGCTTCAATAAAATATAATATCTGGGGGCCGGTACTACCTGCGCCACCCTACAAAAGACCTGGAGATGGAATAGGTCTATCATGTCAGAAGAATAAGATAAGAATATACATCGGAAGAATCGGTCTCGAGAAGAGAGCCAGAGAGGAGAA
>MU226178.1:847371-862967 GCA_018584345.1 Thuja plicata | reverse complement strand
GATGTGATGGGTCAAAGTGTACTTAAAGTACACATGTGAAGGATCTTGTAAGAGGTGTAAGAGTTTTGGACCAATGAGACACTTTTAGAAAGTGTAAGAGGGTGTCATCATAGGTGTAAAAAACCTTGTTGGCACCAAATAAGGATTATTTGGAAAATTGGATTTTTGGAAATTTGCTCACACATGTGTGAGCAAATAATTAGGACCAATTGGTGTAGGAATCAGGAAATTAGCCTAATTAACTTTAGTTAATTAGTAAGTAGGTTTATTTGGTGAGAGTGATGTGAGGTAGGGTAGGATCTAGGTTCAAATTAGCTTAATCTAAATTTAAAATTTAGATTAATTATAGTTTAGCAGAATTTAAGTCATGTGAAGGAATAAATAAATTAAAATTTTATTTAAAAGGGATTAATGAGGGGTAATGTATATAAATGAAATTTAATACATTATAGGAGATAGTATTTAAATTAAATTTAAATACTAAGAAAAGTTAATTATATTTAATTAAATAAATTTAAATAAATAAATAGAAGAATAAAAAAAATCAATTAATTAATTAAAATTAATTATAATGCTATGGGAATATTAATTAAATTAATATAAGGACGATTTTAGGCGTCTACACTAATAGCTAGAAAGCAATAAACATCTAGGTTGGATTGAGCCTAGTCTAATCCACCTAGGAACACACTTGCAAGACCTTCTAAGGTCAAATTAAAACCTACTGACTTGCCTAGGGTCAGTACAAGCCAAAATTGTAACAAGACTTAGGGATTTTCCTAGGTGCTCCTGCACCACTCAGATGGATCTTGATGCTCCTGCTAAAATAAAATAAATTGAAAAGATAATAAATTTTGTTATTGAAGAACCATGATACATTTCTAGTGAAGAGTATAAGGTGAAGGGTAAGGTTACTTCCTTTCACATATTCAAGCATTGGACAATTCCCAACATTGTTGATCAGGATGGACATGTGAGAGATTTTGATTACTAGGAGCTTGACTATCACCAAATGGTGCCAAAAATAATGGCACACATGAAGCAGGATAAGAATAAAAGTGTTCAAAGTTTTAATTTTTTCCAAGATCAAATCATAGCATTGGATGATGGCTATTCAAAATTCATTGCACAAGTGAGGAAAATGACATATAAGAAATGGAAATATCATATTGTCAACATAATGACCATCTAGAGCTTCAAATGGTCGAGCGACTATGAGGTTTACAAGTGGGAGGTGATATATTTAAATTATCTAGAGGGTCAAACCATGAACATGGAACATGCCCAATAAAAGTAAAATATTTCTGAGCCCAGTTGGCCACCGATTTCTAGTCATGAAATCATGATAATGAGCATGTTTTCATTTATCGCATGTTTGTGTTATGTGTTTTTGTTTCACAAACTATCAAACAATATTTTAATGTTTTTAACTTTAAAATGTTTAGTTATGAAAATACATGATGTAATAGTTTGAAGCTTATCTCTTCTCCTATTTTTGATATAAAAAGGAGAAACCAAGACTGAATAGAAGGGATATATATAGAAGATAGATAATAGAGGAAAAATACAATAAAATATTGGCTCCAATTTTATACTTTCTTTATAGCGGCATGTGATAATAGAAGAATTGGGTTTGTTCCTTCTTTCAGTTACTTGTTGATGATAAATAGAGAATATATTACATAGCTGTCTCCAGTTCATCTCTTACTCAATTGTTTAAATTAGAGTATCAAGGATATTTCTAATTTATCAAAGCAACTTCATCTACTTTGTTTGATTTGACTCATTGGTTTATGTAAGTAAAAATTAAATTCAACTTGATCAATTCAAAATAATTTAAAAGGGATAATTTGATTATAAAGACGAACTTAGTAACATTACATTTTCACATGTTTATATAATATATAAACGCATTTGTATGCCAACTGATTAGAGTTCTAGCCAAGCATTGGATGTTTGTGACTTTGTGGTCCTGAAAGAAGGGAATGATCTTAATTATTGAGAAGATTATTTTAGTTGATGTTATATTTAATTTAAAATTTATAAAGCTAATTAGAATTAGGAAAAATAAGATTTAGATCTCCACTTTAGGTACAATTGCAACACCAATTGAATCCAAGACTTGATTCAAACATACAATTGTAATTTTTATCAAAGAATCAAAAGGTACACCTGCCAACATCTATAGAGCCTAAAGAGTAGAAGATACATTATTTAAGAAGATTCTTATTATTTGGCCAAATCAATTTCTCAACCTCATAATAGAAATCAACACATTCTTAGGATTTTCAATCTATTGTCTCTGGAACTAATAGATTAGTAACTCTGTTAGGGAAAAATTAGAAAAAGACTCTGCTAGTGGAAGGAATCCAAAGGATATTATTATCACAAACATTCGCACCCATGCATTGGGTATGATCCCCAAGAAACCTTGTGAAAAATTGAGACAAAATCCAAGTGGGGGACTTGCTCTTTGAGGTTTAATCTCTGGAGAAGGTCGACTTCCTTACAATCAGGATGCACCTAATATACAACTTTTAAGGGATAAGGGAATAAGGATTGCAAAAAGTTAAAGTGGATGATGCACTAGATTGAAACTTTGGTTGATCTCTGTCTATGAATACACTTAAAACTAATAAAAACCTCAAAATACATAGTTCTTAAGTCTAATTCTATCCAAGAACAAACATGAATATTACACCTTAACAAATGCTACAAGGAAAGAAATGCGCAAGACAAAAACTACTAAGAAGGTGCAATACAACATATAAGCTAAGAATAGGAAAGGAACTCATTCAACACAAGAAAATAAAAAGCACTAAGTAGCTGAATGTAATAAGAGACAAAATAGAGATTTTCATTAATAGGAGGCAAAAGGAAATTATAATTGTAGAGCATAGCCACTGCAAAAAACCAGAGAAGAACCATAAATATTTACAAAGATTTCTTTTTTAAAGAGTTCAAGCATAACTCGTGACTAAACATGAAGTTAAAACCCCTCTAGGGTTGACTCAAGTTACAAATGCATAAATAAATGAATATCAGATATGCATAAACATTCATCCATGAAGTGATAGGAAGACCAAAATGAATGCATCTAGTAGATGGAATGGACAAATCTTATCACTGCAAGTGATAAATAAGCATGGGATGCACTGGCGTCATGTTATAGAATCCAAAGTAATTCACTCGACATTGAATTTTTAGTACTAGTAGCATGTCATGGAAACAAACAGTATAATTGGGCCATTGGAAAAAGAATGTTGGGATAGAAAACATGACGTGTTAACCCACTCCGCACACGTGTAAGAAGCACTACCAAGGATATAAATTAGACCCAGACCACCAGTTTAAATATGAGTCATCGATGAAGAATCTTATTTGAATGGAGACGCATATGTGGTACAAAATTCCTCAATGCAAGACTAAAACACAATCATTGATGAAGATTCACTTATTCGGATGGCTAGTGCAGCTCTGCAACTAACAACCCTAAGAATGAAGGAAGAAACCGCGAAATGATGAAATTTCACCATTTCAAAAGGTGTCATCTTTTCCCTTGCAAAATTGTGAAACATATAAAACATGATGTTCTCACCCACCCTATAATTTTTGGTGTGACATTGACCCACTGACCACACAATTTCACATTTAAATCTAGTGAGAAGAAAGAGGAAAATGCAAAATGGCGACAAATATAGAGCTATTTATCTAACTGAAAATTCCCAAGCCATATGATGTTAAGAACATGGGTACTAGGCCCACCCAATATGACATAACCCATGCAATGAATGGATCCATGTGGAAAAACCTATCTGGTTTTGTCATTTCGCACCTATGTCTGAAGAGAATCCCAAAATGGCAAAACAGAGATAACACGTGTTATTTCACCCTATAGATAACATGATGTATTAACCCACTATGACAGGGTTCAACTCATAATGAAGATATCTCAGATTAGTCATCCACACGATGAGATGAATGGTGGAAAAAATAACAAACAAATGTTTTAATCATTGCTCTCAAATAGAGAGGTGATGACTCTAAAAAAAATAGAACCATAGAAGTATATGAATGAAATTGAAATAACTTGTGAAGCTAGATGAACCAGTCATAAAAATTGAGTTTACAGTTCTCAAACTCTCAAATGTGTATGTTTGGAATGAGATCTTTGAGAGAAGGAAATCCTATTGAACATTTGGAACTAGATTAGAAGAACAACAAAACTAAACAAAACAAGAAGAAAAAAAAAGATTGCATTCCAAAGAAAAACCCAATGGGATTTGAGAAGGAAAGAATGTTTCAAGATACAGAGTATGGACCCTACAAATTATTGACTGATGAAAATGGTTTACCTATAAAAAGAGAGTTTCAAAAGAATTTTGAGGAAAAAATGATTTTCACTCATTCAAATGAATCTTATAAAGAAAGTATAGGTAAGAATGAATACGAATAATCTCATTAAAATCCTAGAAGGTAAAGAAAATTAAACAACCCTCCTGGTTTTTTCTCTGAGTAGAAATTCCAAGACTAGTTAAAAGGTTTTCTTTCCACAGTACATAAGTTGAAACCAATTGAACAAAATCAAGGATTATCTCAAGAAATATTAACCATTATAAATAAGTTGGGTATACCAAGTAGCCTTAATGGACCAACAAGTGATAATGTTAACCTTGCACACAATTCTCAGGGATTTGATCAGGAAAGGAGAAGACCTATTCAGATAGAAATGCCAAGGAGGGAAACTAAAATTCCAAATCGGCCTATAGGAGAGGGGTGAAAATAGCCAAGGTTTCAATAAACCTTATAAAAACCCCATGTATGATGCGTATAACAAAAATACTACTAAAGGTGGATATCCATAGTACCAGTTGCCTCCCAAACCTTATCATCAATTCCAACAAGGGTATCAACATAGACCATACCAATATGATCCTCATGGATAACATGAACACTACAAACCACACCATCCACAAATGCCCCCTCATAATCATCAGTGTAATGGTATAAACCAAAACCAGTATCAATATGACTTTAAAAACCATGGACAAAATTACCAAGCACATCAAAGGCAAAACATATTTGTGAGAGGCCCCATGAATCTAGACAGATACAGGCAGTTAGACTTCATAGGAATAATGAGGAACACACATGACATAACGAATGAATTAAAAAATGTTGTCCTAAGTTTAATAGAAATAGGGAAAGTCACATTAAGGCATTGGATACTAAAATGGATAATTTTGAGGTTAAACATGAAGATGTATTCATGAAGTGGTTTATGCAGTCTTTCACTAAAGATGCAAGGGATTGGTACCAAAGTTTACCAGATGTGTCAATCAAATCTTGGCATGAATTTAGGAGGATATTCCTTGAGCAATATGGAGACCATAAAGACCCAACATTTTGCCTACATGAAATTACAAGTATTCAAAAGGGGTAAAATGAGTCAATAGAAAATTTTAACATAAAATTCAATAAGTTTCTTAATAGAATAACCCCAACCTTAAGCCCACTGAACAAATGAGTTTGGTCTTTTAGATTGATTTTTTTGATCCTAAGATAGGATATGAGTTGAGAAATAAGAATCTTCCTACTTTGGTAGATGCTTTTAAATAAGCTAAAATAATTAAGAACAACATGCATGCTTTAGGTAAGGTGGGAAGGAGAGATGATATAAAGTTGTTTCAAAATCCCAGAAAAAAAAATAAACAACCTAAAATAGAGGAAAATTTTGATAAGAACATGACTGCCTTAAAGGATTTGTCACAAAGAGTGGGTAGAGTTGAAAGACCATAATTTTATAGGAATGATAGCTCAAGGTTACGGGACATACCTTACAATAAAAATTTAAAGGATGGAAAACTAGAAGGACAAATTTAGAGGAATAAGAGAGATCCCTTGAACCCCCTTAAAAGACAAGGAAACCATATGGTGGAAGAAAACCTATGGTGCTTGACACGTAATTTACCCCATTCCCCAGTGCAATGTATTTCAGCCCAAATTTTTTAAGAAGGAGATGTAGAATATGAGGAATACAATGCAGATCAAACTATAATCATGCTTTATTTGAAGAGTACGATTCATCAGACAATAGATATGAGCTTTACATTAATTCTCAAAGAAACAGCCAACAATACTACATGAAAAAAGTATTTTTAGATTGTGAGGATGATAATATAGAATGTGAAAACACTAACCTAAATGATGTCAAACTCAGGAGACCCTCAATAGAAGAAATAAAGGCCTTCACTTTTTTTTAGTTGAACAAGCAAGGAGTGATTATCATCTAAGGAGTAGAGTGGTAAATGTAGACCAGGGAAAACCAACTAGTATGTTTATCAAAGAAAATACCCCAAAATAGGAAAAAACAATACAAGCTAAAAAGAAAACATCATAATGAAGTACCTATCCCATCAAAATATGCTCCTAAAGAAGTACTTGAGAAGACTAAGTTAGTCAAGCCAATGTAGACCCCCACCATCCCATCATTTGATATTTCTATTTCCCTATCATAGATGAAGGTTTATATCCCATTAATTGAGATGAAGAAGTTTTATGAATATAGGGAAAGTACCATAACACTCATATCCAATTTTCCTAAGAAGCAAGATAGGATTAAGGATATTGAAGCATATAAGGCAAGAAATAGTAGTGAAGAAATAGAAGAAGTTACATAAGTATATTTGGGAAAAAATTTGAAAAAAAAACCATCATTGATAGATCCATTTTACTTGACCCTATTGATAAATAATAAACTTGTACGAAAAAGTATGATTGATTCAGGGGAACCAATCAACATAATGTCTTTTGAGGTCATGAAGGAACTGGGACTATGGGTAGACATAGCCTATGGTAAGTGATATTCCATGGACAACATATCTCTCCCAGTAGTTGGAATCATGAAAGATGTGAAGATTAAGATTACTACATATCTTGAAGCTGCATATAAAATAAAGATCACCATGGTTGATGTGGCTCCTAATTATGGAATGATTCTTTCTAGAAAATGGAGGGGGTTGGTAGGGGGTATTTTTTAGTTAGATTTTTCATATGCAATAATACTAGTACATAGAAGGGAGGTTAAGGTTGAAAGAGAACCAAGGGAATCACATATCATAGAAAATATAGACCCAAACGAGATGATATGTTTTTGTGACACTGAGATGGGTAATTTATCAATTTACCTTTGATGCAATCAAGGATAGAGAATCCCCAAAGGAGATGTCAAATCCTTGCAGCAGTTATCAAAATAGCGGAAAAAAATACAATCAACAACAACATGATTTTATTCCCAAAAAATGAGTTTTATTAATCATACTTTCTTTATACAAGCCGAGTTGTAAGGCCTTCCTGGTTTAGGAAAAGTACTAGGAAAAACCTAACAACAAAAACACAACTCAAACCTATTCCTAGATCTTCCTAAGCCTTAGATAAATCCTCTAGTAGCTTTTCTTCTATGTGGCCTTTCTCAAGACTTATTCCTTTCTCTCCCTGTAAAGAAGAAAAGGATGGTGGTGTATTGATCTCCTAGATATAATTTGCAAAATAGATGTGTGTATGTAAAAGAGACCAATGTCATCATTTAATGCCTTACATTTAATTTGTATTTGTTTATTTGATAATGGATATTGAAATTGACAACAAAGATTAATGGGTTAAAATACCAACCTTACATCAAAGAAGATCTGAAAATGCCATTTTCTGAAGCATGTGTTAAGGTTCTAGAAAATCTGAGAGTAGATTTGGAATGGAAATGCAGAGACAAACAAAACCCAGAATTTTTTTTCCGTTCTGAGACATTCTGATTTGCACCCTCAAGTCAATGTCACCATTTTCTAGAATTTTTGATTATGCCCTAGGTCACAATGGACCTAAAAAGTCTCAAATTGAAATTCTATTTTTGGATCCCAAAATTTTTCTTAAAAGGGTATCCAGATATATACTTTGTTTTACTGTTCCTGAACTTGTAAATCCTAAAATAGCACCTAAAAATATCTGAAAAAGGGGTTTTGGGGTGGCTATATAGGGTTTTTCCTTAGTCAAATCCCTATTTTGGTGATCTCCACCTCCACAAATAGCTGAATATAGTAGAATGTATGTGTGTGTGCATTAATTTTGAATGTGTAATGTCATGAACTAATCCTCTAGATTAAAAATCCTAACATGAATCAAAAATGAGAAAGCAATGCATAGATTTGAATGTGATAAAGAAAGCATACCAAGCCCCCAAGGCTAAATTACTCCTACCAAAATCACAATCTATAATTTCTACCCCATGATAATATCCTTTGAATGCTTGAAGGTTGAAAATGGTGAATCCAAGAAGGAAAGAAGGAAGATGTCCCTCTTGCTCCAAAGAATATTGACAATGGCTTGTCTACAAAAGTTCTTGAATGAATTAATGCATCATAATGTTTTGTCCTTCTATATCATCCTCTTGCTTCCTTGCCTCATCATCATGTCAAAATAATAATTGCATCACATCCTCTTACAATTCTTTCATGTCATGTCTCCATGTCATATCATGTCTTTTTTATCCCCAAATGAAGGAAAAAGAGAGTGTTTATATAGAGATCTCAATATAGACTTCGTAGAGAAATACAAGGGACCCAAATTCAAATTTCACCTTGAATTATGGCCCAATTACAATCACCAACCAAGGAGGGGATGTATTAATCTAAATATCAGGGAAAACACTTCTGCATCCAGACCTAGGGACCTATTTTAAGTTTTAGAACCCCAATAGGCTCCAGATTTGAAAGCGGGGACCATCACCTGATAGGGGTCAAGGTTGACCTCAACCTTGACCTAGATCAAGGATGACCTCAACCTTTACCTAGGTCAAGGTTGACCTTGACCCTAACCTAGGTCAGGTTCAAACTCAACCCTGAACTGAGGTTTCAGGCTTGTCACCTTGGCAAATCTGTAAGATTCCTGGGTCAACCAGGGACCCAGGAAGGTGAGAAAATATATTAGGATGTTAGATAGAGGCACAGAGGCCAAAGAGTAAGTGTGATGAATATTTAGGAGAGCCAAGACATAGGTTCTACCCAAAAATATGGAATCATAGAAAGGGAGATTAAGGAGGTCCTGGAGGACACTAACCCTAATTTCACCTAGAAATGTAGAATCAAGTGCATGTGCATCCTAAAAGCAAATCTAATATGAAAATATAATAAACAAGGGTGCTAAACCTACCAAAATGGAAGTGCTTCTATTTTAAGACAATACATTTAGCCCCCACTTTAGCTTAGGTATGACACTATGTGAATATGTAAGTTAAAGTAAGAAAACATTGAAAAGTAAAAAGGATATAGCCAAGTTGATGCAGACAGGAGTCTTGGTGCTGCTACAGAACCAGCTTGGCTCTACTTTGAGATCTTTCTCCTAGACCTCTTAGGGTATTCATAACCTAAATTTAGGTAAGTCCCTATTATATTTACCTCCTCTTCAAGACTCGGTCCCCATCGACATGCTATTTAACTTCTCCTCACTGAACCTACACAAATTGATTCATTCAACCAATGTTTTCAAAACATTGTTTTGATTCTCTTCCCTATCTAGACTATTACCGAGCTTGCCCAGGGTAAGATCTCCAGATTCACACATGTTGCTTCTCCTAGCAAAAATAAAAATGAAACTATGTACAAGGGCTCCTCTCAAGTTCCATCCCAACACATGACTCTCACCATGGATTCAGGAACCTCAAGGGGCCATTAATGGTTACAACCCATAATGGGTGAAGGAATAACTATTTTCACAATGGAAATAAAGTAAACTAATCTACCTACATGCAGAATGAACAATAAACTTGGTATTCTCTAAGCACACATTCTACAAATTCTCATTACTAGAAACAAAATAAAATAGTACAATAATCTGCAAATCTCTAACTTTCCTGTAGCTTCTCCTCTTCTTCAATCTCTACTCTCTTGATCTCAAAAATGAAGGCTTGGGATGTTATTAATAACCATCCTCTCATTGGAAATAACCCTAACTGTCCACTCATGCGAAAAAATCTTTCTAGGAACTGTTACACTAACCATACTGTCCATAAAAGACAAGATATGTTTTTCATGGTCTGTTACAACTGAATTTTCTGAGAAATGGTAACATAAATCCAGATCCAGTGTTGGCCGAGCTACAGTGTTGGCCAAGCTACAGTATTGGCCGAGACGACAGTGCTGGCTGAGCTGGCAGTGTTGGATGAGCTAGTAGTGCTAGCCGAGATGGTAGTGCTTGTTGGCAAGTTGACTCCCAGAGAAATACATGACTTATTTTGTGTTTTTGTTATGGAAAAAAAGTCCTATAAATTTTTTGTCAAGTAAAATTGGAAGACAAAAATGACTAAGTACATAAAATAGGGTAGACAGAGTTATGCAGTGATTAGCACACCAGTGCATGTGCGAGCGATTGAATCAGGGTATGCGTGTTCACATATATGTTCCATGATATGTGTACATACTAAGTCCAGACACGCATGGTATGGAATAACTATTCAAATAAGTAACAGCAAGAAAAGTACTACTGCAGTTCAGAAGACAGAGCATGAAGGTGACTTAGGTTTTGGATTAGCGTATAATATTTTGTTGTGTAAAGGATAGCACCTATGAAAGTATGTTTGTAATAATGTATTTATTACTATAGTAAAAATGCTTAAGCAAATTTTTTTGGAAGCATTGTGTATTATGTTTTTGGGCCGACTATGGTCTTGTTTTGGATCGCGTCTATTCAGGCATAAACATATATATGTAATGAAAAGATACATTTGAAGTGTCGAAGAAAGAAGAAGAACAAAAAAGTGTAAAGATGTCAGCATGAGATAGATCCCTTAAAGAAGATAAGAGCATAAGCACATAACTGGAACTAATCAGGCATCTGTGTCATATACAACAGTTCACTTTTGGATATAGTGCATATCTATTCTCAGGAGGTTGTAGCCTTCTTTCTCATTGAGCAGTGAGATCTTGGACAGTGAGTCCTCACCCTTAACAAGGTTGTTTGTAAAAGAATCCTAATAGGGTCAGGCCTCTAACCAGGTCATTGTACTTGCATTGTAAAGAATGCTCCTAACAGGGCAAAGAAACTTTAATAGGTTCATTATACTAGTGCAGTATTTGCGGGTACTAACTCCCACCGGGGTTTTCCTCTAATCAAGGTTTCCCCATAATCATATTATGTGTTATGTGATCTTGTGTTAAGCTTAAAGTGATGTATACTTGATTTATGTTTAAAGTTGTTAAAATTGAATAATTAGCTAAACACTAATTCACTCCCCCCCTCTCAGTATTTCCAACAATTGGTATCAGAGCTCTGGTCCTCTGAGAGAAAAGTTTAACCACTTGAGGAGATCATGGATTCACCAAAAGATAAACATCTAAAAAAGAATCTTGAAGCAACCCTTGAAGATCTAGACAGATCTGAGAAAGAAAATAAGGAACTTAAACTAAAATTTGATGGCTCTCAAATGCTTATCAAGAAATTAAGGAAAGATATGAAAGATTGCTCTACAAATGATTTGAGAAAAATGGTCAAGAAGCTAAATGAAGAGAACATGTCTTTGAAGGATAAGATAGAAGAATTGAATGATCAGTTAACTGATAGCCTAACAACTATTGAAGAGAAGAACAAAAAAAATAAACAGTTAGATGAAGAACTCATACAAGCCAATATGAAAATCTTGGAATTGGAAAACATAAAGAAGAAGATTGAATCTGAATTATCAGGAGGAAAAGACAAGATTGATAAACTTCACACAAGTTCTAATTTAATTCAATCATAACTTTATGCACAGAAACTAAAAGGTGATACCACTGGTATGGGATACAGTATAGCTCAAATTGAGATCAATTCATCACAAGAAAGAAAGAAATCTCTAACAAAATCTACAATAGAAAAGAAAATCAAAACTCTTGAAGATACTAAAGCAGAACCACCAAAAGATAAGCACAAGACAGTTAACCGCACTTGCTATGCCTATAACAAGCATGGAAACTTGGCAAGAGATTGTAAGTATGTAAGACCATTCAATGGTTAATATTACTCATGTAATAAGTTTGGTCATAGGGCTATTCATTGCAGGTCAAATCAAAGAAATCAGTCACCACTGAACCAAAGGAATCAGACTCAATACAATCAGAGAAATCAACCTCAAAGAAACTTGCAGAAAATTACATGTTAGATATGTAATTACAATGGACACATAGCCAAGCAATGCAGCATGATGAATAACAACATTAGACCTCCTATCATCTGTCACTCATGTGGAAAAGCTAGACACATCTCAATAGTTTGCATGTCAAGAATACAAGGACAAGAGAATCCTAAAAATTCTCTATTTGAAGAATCGGGAGAAGTTAAGCCTGTGGAAGCTAAAGCTAACTCAAATAAAATATGGGTTGAAGTAAAGAAGGATAATGAAGAGAACAAGGTAGTAGATTCATCCTCAGTGGACACACCTTCTACTTCTGATTAGTCGACCCTCATGGTCTTAGGGGGAGCTATTCTACCTCTGAACCCTTACATGGCTGGTATACTCACCTCTGAGTATGCACCTTTGGATTCATGTCTGTGATAACAAAAGAATGCATTATTCATTCATGCATTGTCTATAATGCATTCTAAACAAAGTTTGGAACTCTCTATGCAAATTGCGTACGGTAGAAAGCATTAAATGTAGTAACCTTTATAAAATTAGTAAACATTCGATCATCTTCACATTTGCATTTGAGATCACATAATTTGGAGAGAATAGGAGCACTGAGCATCAAAGCACTAAAATTTAACAAATTTGGTGGTTAAGTGAATGAATAGAATTTGGAACGGAACCCTAGCAGTCATGTCATTTTGATTTTCTGTGAAACCCTATTTATCCAAGCAACAAGTAAGTATGGCCACTCTAGTTGTATTCGACATCACTGAAAGGAAAATATTTGTGTTTAAAAAGCATCCCTTCAAGTCCATACTAGATGATGTAGAGGGAGAATTTTCTAAGACTCCACTAGGAGTCGTGCATGTAGAAGAAATTCACGCGTACATCTATTGTAAGAAGGAAACAATTAGGGATAATAGTATAGCTACTCTCATGACGTCAATGATGAAACCTGACTATTCATTCAAGGATGAATACGTGCATCTCACTAATAACCCTATCTTTGAGTACTCTAATGCGCACAAATTCTATGAGCTAGAATGGGTTAAAATCTTGTTGAGAAGGATACATGATGGCCTTTATTGGATTGGTGAAGTTCCCGTCCGCATTACTGCAGACCTAATCCATGACATGATTGGACTTCCTAAGACTGGACCAGTTCTTCCAACTGGTAAGGATGTTAAGAAATAGGTTGAGCAAGCATGCTTATCCAGGAGTGATAGGCATGGTATGATAGTTGATCCCATTGAGGAAGATGACATAAAACTAGTCACCATGATTCTAGGTTACAAATTTCAGCACGCAAGCAGACTAAATAGTGTATCTACAGCTACTATCCTCGCAGCAGTAAATATGGTGAAAGATAATACTCAGTATAACCTATGTGAGATATTGTGCTCTCAATTGATTGACAACATTTGAGCTATTAAGCATGACAAGAGCAAGATATTCAGGTTTGGCTCATTGATCATATATCTCTACTTCCACATAGTAGGTAAAGTTGCAAATCTTTACCTAGACATGAGTAAACCTACTATGTCTCAGATATCACTCAAGGCTACATCAGAGAGCAGCATGAAGGATTCTATGGACATGGATATCAAAACCTTCAGGATTAAAATGCAGAAGAGGTTTAGGATACCTAAGAAGATAGTTGAGAAATACAAAGAAACCATATGCTTCATGGTGTAAACTAAATATACTTGCATGGAGGCAGTTGAGCCTAGAAAAAATGGATTCACCCTCTCGGTTATGAAGTTGAAGAACATGTTTTGGAAGGTTATGCACAAGTCCTCCTATCTGCGCCAAAGGATCCCAATGAACCTAGATGGGGTACTTACAGAGAAAAGACAAATCAAGTTGATTTTGTCTTATATAGTGCTAACAACAAAAGGAAGGCATCAAGGATTACCTTAAATCTCTTAAAAGTTCATGGTGTTACACAAGAAGACCCAGACAGAGCTAGGGAAGCTAAGATAGCCAAAGAGAAACAAGTTATGAGGAACCCTCTCTTCTTGGAATCAGTGAACATTCTGAATGACCTAGTGCCCACAGACAAGAAACTGGCTAAAATTTAGTCAATTGATGATGTAGACAACATCCTAACAAGCTTCAAAGCACACTTTACAAGCCTAGTAGACTTAGCTACTAGAATTGCAGAAGATGAGTATAAAAAAGGATAGATTGAAAAAATTGATAAATAATTTTACGTTATATTTAAACTCATTAAATATTGGTCAGCCTATGTTGAAAGAGTTGGCAGCTAAAGGAAGAAATGTAATAGAAAACTACATGGACAGAGTGAAATTCACCTCTAAACATATCAAAAAGATAGAAGAGGTAGATATCTTGGTTGACAGTGTTAGAAAATCAATTGAAAAATCCACTCAAGATATGAACATCTACAACAATATCTATCAAGGTTAGCTAGACAAGATTGAAAATTCAAAGTTTGAGATCAATAAGATAAGAATCAGACAGACTCAATTGAGAAATGCACTAGCGCCCTCCCTAGTAGTTTTGGATGAGAACATCAAACAGATTGATGCCACTATTGTCACGTATGATCAAGGTCCCTGCATGGATCTAATAAAAATGGAGAAGCTCACATATGCTCTATGCACACATCTCCAGACAGTTGATGCAATGAAGGTATTTTGGCAGAAAGAGATCAAGTCTCTTTAGATTGTATATCTAGATGTATACATGGAGTAAGTATCTAGAGACTTACAATTTTTTGGACACCTTTGTCATTAATGTCAGAGGGGGAGTAATGTATATAAAGAATAAGTATGGGGAGTAGTGTATGTATATGTTAAAAAGATATAATGATATACAACTCTTTTTGTGTTAAGTCAATTTTGAGTAACTTGGTCACATTCCTTTGTTGCCATTAATGAAAAAGGGGGAGATTGTTGGAAAGTTGACTGCCAGAGAAATACATGACTTATTTTGTGTTTTCATTATGGAAACAAAGTCATATAAATTTTTTTTCAAGTAAACTTGGAAGACAATAATGACTAAGTAAAGAAAATAGGGCAGACAGAGTTATGTAGTGATCAGCACACCAACGCACATGCAAGTGATTGAATCAGGGTATGTGTGTTCACATATATGTTCTATGCTATGTGTAAATACTAAGTCCAGATATGCATGGTATGGAATAGATACACGGATAAGTAACATCAAGAATAGTACTACTATAGTTCAGAAGACAGAGCATGAAGATGACTTATGTATTGGATCAGTGTATAATATTTTGTTGTGTAAAGGCTAAGTGCCTATGAAAGTATGTTTGTAATAATGTCTTTATTACTATATTAAACATGCTTAAGCCAATTTGTTTGGAAGCATTGTGTATTATGTTTTTGGTCCGACTATGGTCTTGTTGCGGGTTGCGTCTATTCAAGCATAAACATATATATATATATATATATATATA
>MU226178.1:830990-844531 GCA_018584345.1 Thuja plicata | reverse complement strand
ATCTTATTTGCAGATTGAGATGGCAGGTTCCTCATAGAGTAGAATGGAGGTGGAGAAATTTAATGGCACTAATTTTGAGTTGTGGAAACTCAAGATGGAAGACATGCTTGAAGACCGTGATCTATGGAAGGCTACTTCAATTGCTGTGAAACCTATAGCGATATCTCAAGTAGATTGGGAGATCAAGGATCGAAAGGCTAAGGGTCTCATCAGACTCTGTCTAGTAGATGTCATTCTTCTAAATGTTCTTGATAAGACTACTGCAAATTCTTTGTGGGCACAGCTTGGGTCTGTATATCAGGCCAAATCTCTGGTGAATAAGTTTTTCCTAAGAAAGAAGTTGTATTCTTTAAGAATGGAGGAAGGTGGATCCGTAACTAATCATCTCAACACATTCAATTTATTGATTGCATAGTTGGCATCATCCGGTGCCAAGATTGAGGAGGAGGATCGATGTATGACCCTGCTTTGTTCCTTGCCAGATTCATAGGACCATCTTGTGATGGCTCTCAGAAGTACTATATTCACATTCTATATGGATGATGTGGTGTCTTCACTGCTATTTGAGGAGATCCAAAGAAAGACTTTGGATTTGTCTAAGGAAGCCCTTGTTGTTTGTGGGAGATCCAATGACAAAGGAAAGTAGAATGACAATAAGTCAAAGAAGGGTAGATCCAAATCCTGTGGGAGTTCTAAAACTCCTAGAAAGTCCAAGGTGAAATGTTGGAACTGTGATAAATCTAGGAATTTTTGAAGGGACTACAAAGAACCGAAGAAGAAGAAGAAAGGCTTAGATTCAGCTTCTGAAAAATCTCAAGAAGATGGAGATGATTTTATTGCATCTTTGGAAGCCCATGCATCTGATGATGTGTGGTTAGTAGACTCAGGTGCTTCTTTTCACATGACCTCTCATTGAAATTGGTTCTCAAAATATGAAGATTTTGATGGTGGAAAGGTGTACTTGGGTGATGATTCTCACCTAAAGATAGTTGGACACAGAAGGGTCACTATCAGATTTCCTGATGGATGATTAAAGGGAATCAACAGAGTTATGCACATTCTAGGTTTGGAAAAAAAACTATTATCTATAAGTATGCTGAATGATGTAGGTGTGCAAGTTGTCTTTTTGAAAGATGGATGCAAGATGATGAGAGCTTCTATGGTGCTCGCTAAAGGTGCTAGGAGACGTACTTTGTTTTAGCTTGATGCATGCATTTCTCAGTGCAATAGTTCTTCTGTTTCAAAGAAGAGAGTGGCTATCACTTCATCCCCACCATCTGAATGAGTAGTAAAGAAGACTGTGGCAATGAGTTCTGATGGCAGTGCAGTAAGTGTACCTAAGGGTGCAAACACTTTGGAAGGCAAGCTTCCTGCAGAAAAGACAATGTTGTGACATATAAGATTTGGCCACATTGGTGAGAAGGGTCTTAGGATGTTAAAAACTAAAAATCTCATCGAGGGGCTAAATGATTGTAATCTCAAATTTGATTTCTATGAATACTGTGTTTATGGTAAGAAAAATCGTGTTCAGTTCTACTCCATTTCTCACAAGTCTTTTGGTATTTTGGATCTTATTCATTCTGATGTATTCGGTCCTGTAAAAGTTCCTTCTATCTCCAATTTTGTATATTTTGTATCTTTTATAAATTATTATAGTAGAAAGACTTGGATATATTTCCTGAAAAGTAAGACACAGGTTTTCAGTCGGTTCAAGGAATTTAAGGCTCTCATGGAGAATCAAACTAGTAAAAGAATCAAGTGTGTGAGAACTGATAATGGTGGTGAGTTTTGTTCCATAGAGTTTGAACTGTTTTTTAAAGAACAAGGAATTGAGAGACATAAGACAACTCCTTACACCCCGCAGCAAAATGGAGTTGCAGAGAGAATGAACAGGACACTGATGGAGAAGGCTAGGAGTATTCTTAGTGGAGCTAGTTTAGAACAAAGGTTTTGGGCTGAAGCTGTGGCCACTGCTTTCTATCTGGTTAATAGATCTCCTACATCAGCTCTTGTTGGTAAGACACACATGGAGGTGTGGTCTGGTAAGAAGCCTTCAATTAGACATCTTCATGTTTTTGGTTGTGAAGCTTATGCACATTTTCCAAAGGAGAAAAGATCTAAGTTGGAAAACAAAGTTGTCAAATGTATTTTCATCGAATACAGTATTGGTGTGAAAGGATAAAAGCTTTGGGATCCTGTGACTAGTAAGGTGTTGCATAGTAGAAATGTTATTTTCAGAGAGCTAACATCTTCTCCTATTGTGCTGCAACCAGATGAAGAAGAAAAGGAAAAAGATGTTGTTCAGTTTCCTCCTACCCCTGAGAAAACTGAACAGAGAGACCATGTTGGGTCTAATGATGAGGAGACCTCTAGCAGCTCTAATAGTTCGGAAGAAGAGGAAGAACAACCTCAACCTTAGCCCTTGAGGAGATCCATGAGAGAAAGAAAGCAACCAGAAAGGTTTGGTTATTCTATGTTAGATTCTAGTTGTTCTTTTGCTTTGATTGCTAACATTGATGAGCCTAGATCTGTGAAAGAGGCTTTCGGCATGGAAGATGTAGGTTCTTGGATTGAGGCTATGGATGATGAGATGGCTTCATTGGACAAAAAAAAATTGGGACCTTGTACCTTTTCCTAAAGGCAGAAAATATGTTGGCTATAAATGGGTGTTCAAGAAGAAATTTTGTGCAGATGGTAGTGTTGAAAGGTACAAAGCTAGATTGGTTGCAAAGGGGTATTCACAGGTAGAGGGAATAGATTATGGTGAAATATTCTCTCTTGTTGCAAAGTTGACATCCATTAGATTTCTATTATCTCTTTTTGCATCATATGATTTAGAGATAGAACAGATGGATGTGAAGACAACTTTCCTTCATGGTGATTTGGAGGAAGAGATTTATATGTCACAGCCTGAGCACTACATTGTTAACGGTAAAGAATACTTAGTTTGCAAATTAAAGAAATCTCTATATGGTTTGGAGCAATCTCCTAGGATGTGGTACCTTAAGTTTGATGCCTTTGTGTTGTCAATTGGATTTGTAAGATCAAAATTAGATCATTGTATTTATTTCAGAGTTGAAAATGATCACCTTCTTATTGTTGCATTATATGTTGATGATATGTTGCTAGTTGGGAAGGGTAAGGGTATGATTTCTAATTTTAAATCTCAGTTGTTAGCACAGTTTGAGATGAAAGATCTCAGAGCAGCAAGGTACATCTTGGGTATGGAAATTAGTAGAGACAGGTCTAACAGAAAACGTTGGTTGAGTCAGAGTAAGTATGTGAAGTTGGTGTTGGACAGGTTTAGCATGGCAGATTGTAGACCACTATGTGTTCTTGTTTCAGTGGGAACAAAGTTATCTGTAGATGATTGTCCAAAATCTCCTAGTGAGGTGGAGGACATTAGTAGAGTACCTTATGATAGTACAGTTGGTAGTCTTATGTATGCTATGGTCTATACTAGACTAGACATTGCCCAAGTAGTGGGAGTCCTGAGTCAGTTTATGGCTAACTCTAGATGGGTACATTGGGATGTAGTTAAGTGAGTATTCAGATATTTGAGGGGTACATCAGATTACTCCATATGTTACCATGCTAACTCTTCTGGATCTCCGCATTCAGTTTGTATTCGTGGGTTTGTGGATTCAGATTGGGCAGGTGATATTAACAGTAAGAGATCCACCAGTGCTTATGTGTTCACTATGTTTGGTGGTGCCATCAGTTGGATGAGTAAGTGACAACCTTTGGTTTCTTTGTCCACTACAAAAGCTGAGTACATGGCTGCTTCTCATGCTTGTAAAGAAGCCATTTGGCTTAGGAGATTGTGTTCTGATGTTGGTGTTGATGCAGAATAGATTACTATTTGGTGTGATAGTCAGAGTGCTATTTTCCTTGTGATGAATCCAACTTTCCATGCCAGAACGAAGCACATTGATGTGCAGTTTCACTTTGTGAGAGATATGGTGGAAGATCGAAAGGTAAATTTTGAGAAGGTAGATACTATGAAGAATGTTGCAGATGCATTAAAAAAACCAGTGGGCACTGCAAAGTTCAGATGGTGTTCAGATTCTATGGGCCTTTTGGCCTATAGCGGTTAATTCCTATTATGTTCCTATTTCTCTTACAAGGTGTTCGACAAGTGGGAGAATGTTAGGAATAAGGTGTCTCAACCTTGGATAGTTCCTATTCTTATTATTTGTTTTGTAAAATGTATTTCTTGCAAATAATGTAATTAAGTGTGAGTGTACTTGTCTAGTTGGCATGTTGATGTTTCACTCCACTTGATGTGTCAGCATCTTGAATTGTGTGTAAGGAGATCATGGCTGAAACGGTTATGACAAATTCCAATGACATGTAAGAGCTATTTCTAGGAGATTTAAATGACAGGTGAAGACCTGCAATTACATGTGGCAACTGATAAAGTTGAGTACTGTACACTCTTCCAATCCTTGATCCCAACCATGGGGTTCGGGGCATCACCCCAAAAAAAATTTTAGGGTTCCTATTTTCTCGAAGAATGGTAAAACCCTAATATGGCTATCTTTGGGAGTTGCCCTAAAAAGGAAAGCACAATGATATAAGTTTTTTTAGGGTTACAGGAAAGGATACAAAAAGAGTGTATTGTTGGTATAATCTGGTGCTACTGGATTTGTCTCTATGTGTTGATTGTCTCCTAAAAGAACTTGCATTGAAAGTGTGTTCTAACCATTGTGTTGAAGATAATACATTGTGCAGGTTTTGGAGTGCTGGGGTTTTTTACTGAAAGGTTTTCCCTTGTGCAAATCATTGTGTCATTCTCTATTTTCTGTATGCATGGCATATGGTTGCAATATCTTTGTTAAAGTAGTTAACGAATCTGAAATTGTAAGGATTTAAAAGAATTTGCACAATACTTTCCTTTAGAGATTAGTGTAGGAAGTTGTTTCTGCACCTGAGTTTCCTTACAGTATGAAATGAGCCATCTTACTAAATGTGTCCACAACAACAAAAATACTATCATATCCCTACCTTGTTCTTGGAAAACCAACTACAAAATCCATGCTTATGCATTCCCATGGCCTGGTTGGGATTGGAAGTGGCTGATAAAGACCTGCATTAGAAGATGTGCCCTTTTCTTTTTGACACACTACACAACTCTCAACATATTGTTTAACATCTATATTCATTCTAGGCCAAAAATAGAACCTAGTGACTAGCTCTTGAGTCATACTGAACCCAAAATGACCACTAAGTGCTCCACTATGTTTTTATTGAATCAAATTCTCTCTCATAGACCCTTTAGGAACACAAAGTTGACCTCCTTTAAAAAAGAAATCATTATGTAAAGTATATTCAGAAAAATCACCATGAAAGTTATTTTTAAACTCTTTGCATACCTTGTAGATTTGGGCAAAATCTTCATCTTCAACATATAGGTCTTTAAAGCTATCAATACCTATACTTTTTATTTGAACTTCTTGGACTATGAGCAGCCTTCTACTCAATGCATCAGGAACCTTATTTTTTACTCCCTTTTTATGCTTGATATTGAAATTGTAGGCTTGTAGATACTCCACCCACTTCATGTGTTTTCTGCTAAGTTTATCTTGAGAGTTAAGGAAGATGAGAGCTTGGTTATTAGTATATACTATGAACTCCTTTGGCATAAAGTAGTGCCTCCACTTCTTGAGTGCTTGGACTAGAGCATACAACTCTAAGTCATAAGAAGAGTACTTATTCTTTGCATCATTTAGCTTCTCACTATGGAAAGCTACTGGACTTCCTTCTTGGCTTATGACATCCCCAATGGCCACATTACTTGCATCACATTCCACTATAAAAAGCTTATCAAAGCTTGGAAGAACTAGAGTAGGAAACTCTGCTATCTTCTCCTTGAGTGTTTCAAACCCTCTATCAACTTGTGGTGTCCATTGAAACTTTTTCTTCATCCCACCTTTGATGGTGTCTAACATAGGTGCAAAAATCCCACTGAAATGTCTAATAAACTTTCTGTAATGCTGATCTAAACCATAAAAACTTCTCACCTCAGTGGCAGCCTTGGGAGTAGGCCAACTTAAAATGGCATCCACCTTTTCTTGGTCCATTTTGAGGTTACCCTGTGACAAAATAAATCTGAGATATACAAGTTCTATCTTCATGAAGTCACACTTCTCCAAATTGATCATTATCTTTTCATCATGAAATTTCTTGAAAACAATTTTCAAATGCCTAATATGCTCCTCCTTAGTTTTGTTGAAAACTAAAATGTCATCTCGGTAGAAAACAACAAATTTACCAATGCATTCTACCAATACCTCATTCATAAGCCTCATAAAAGTTGAGGGAGCATTAGACAAACCAAATGGCATTACCATCCATTCATACAAACCTTTTGAAGTTTTTAAGGTTGTCTTCCATTCATATCCTTCATTTATCCTGATTTGGTGGTAGCCACTCTTAAGATACATCTTGCTGAAGTACTTTGCCTCCCCTAAATAGTCCATTAGGTCTTCAATTCTGGGTATTGGGAACCTATACCTAATGGTTATTCTATTAATGGATCTATAATTAGTATAAAGTCTCCAAGCTCCTCCTTTATTAGGTGCTAAAATACTAGGGACTGCACATGGGCTTATGCTCTTTCTAATTAGGCCTTAGTCTAATAACTCTCTGATTACCTCGGCTATTTCCTTGTTTTCCTGAGGGGTCATCTTATAGGAAGATTTTTTGGGTAAGGTATCTCCTGGTATGAATTCAATCTTGTGGCTAACAAGTCTCTTAGGAGGTAGGGGCGTGGGCTGGCCATCATTCACAATATCTCTATACTCTTCAAGTATTTCTTTTACCTCATTTTGTATCTCTAAATTCTTGGCAGTAGCTTCATCTTTTGGCTTCAATACTAAAGAAAATCCAACTCCTTCTTCTAGATTCTTCAATAAATCCTTCTCACCAACCATGAGAACACTTGAATTTTATTTCATCTCTCCTTCTTCTATCAAGGATTGAATTTTGAAATTCACCCCATCTTTCTTGAATGAGTATGCATTCTTGGTTCCATCATCCATGGCTTGTCTATCAAATTGCCATGGCCTTCCAAGTAGAAGGTGGCATGCATCCATGGGAAGAATGTCACATAGAACTCTATCTTTATACTTTCCAATGGTGAACTCTACCCATGCTTGTTCTCCTAAAAACATATGTTGTCCTTTGTTCAGCCATGTAACCTTTTATGGGTTGTCATGTGGAATCCTTCTCAAATTTAACTTGGTGGCTGCCTCTTCACTAATGATATTATTAGTTGAGATTGAATCAATAATGAATCTACACACCTTCCCTATGATCTTTCAATTCACTCTAAAGAGTGCTCTCCTTTGGCTTGGTTCTTCTTTACTTGGCTCTCTGATTAAGGTCCTCTTTATCATGAGGTTCTCACATTCCTCTGATTCTAATGGTACCTCCCATGGCTTGCTGATGCAACTTGCTTCTTCTTTAACATAGTTAACTCTCTTTCCACCTCCTTGAGAAGTGGAACCTTTTCTAGGACACCTATAGGCAGGATGTCCTAGCTTATTGCAGTGGTAGCACTTCATGGTGGAAAAGTAGGATGATCCTCTTCCTTGATTGTTGTTGCTCATTCCTCTCCAACTAGTGTTAGAGCCTCTACCTTTGTTGAAACCTCCTCTATTTGAGTTTCCTTCCTAATTTTTAGTGAGCTTGTTCTCACTTTTCTGCCTTGAATCTGATCCTCTTCTACCATAACCCCATTGTCCTCTCTACCTCTACTTCTTCCTCTAAATTTTGATTCTGATTTCTTCTTGTTCTTCTCTTCCACTTTCAATGCAAGTTGGAAATATTTATGGACGGTTGTGGGAGTCCACAAACTGATTTCCTCTTGGATATTCCATTTTAGGCCTCCAAGATACCTATCCACCTTGATAGTCTCATCCTCTTGGACTCTTGACCTCATGCACAACTTCTATAATTCTTCATTATACATAGCCACATCCAAATCTTTTTGTTTCAAACTCTGCCTCTTCTTGTCTAACTGGATTTCATAATCCTCGGGTAGGTATTGCTCATTTACCTTGTTTAACATGGCCTTCCAATTTGAAATTGGATGCTTACCCATCTTCTCCCTCTCTTCTTGGAGGTATTTCCACTATGTTAATGTTGAACCTCTTAACCTTGACTTTTCAACTTTTACCTTTTGTGCTTCAGTTATGCCCTCACATTCAAAATGATTCTCAACACCTTCTATCCATTCCACAACTAGTTCACTATCCATTTTTCCATTAAAAAATGGAATTCCTTCAAGACTTTTGCCTCCTAGGGCTCTGAGAGCTTTTAGAAATGGTTCCTCACTCATTAGAGGGTCTAGTTTAGGTATCAAGTCTTCTTCATCAACTTTCTGCTTCCCTCTTCTACTGCTAACTTCATCTCCATCTTTTCTTTTAGTTGCATGTGCAACTTCTTGAAGTTTTACCTTCATCTCATCCAGGGCTTCTTCAAGGAGTCTACTCCTTTCCCTTTGATCCTCTATCACTCTCTTATGCTCATCTACTTCCTTTGCAAGCTCTACATTTGTGACCATCTTATTTTCACCTACTGATACTGCTGGCTGGAACATTTACCACAAGCCCAATCAATCTAGGCTCTGATACCTATCTGATGCAGACAAGAGCCTTGGTGCTGCTATAGAACCATCTTGGCTCTGCTATGAGATCTTTCTCATAGACCTCTTAGGGTGTTCATAACCCTAAACTAAGGTAATTCCCTATTAGCTTTACCTCCTCTTCAAGACTCGGTCCCCATCGACATGCTATTCAACTTATCCTCACTGAACCTACACAAATAGATTCATTCAACCAATGTTTTTAGAACATTGTTTTCATTCTCTTCCCTAGCCAGACTATTACCAAGCTTGCCTAGGGTAAGATCTCTAGATTCACACCTGTTTCTTCTCCTACCAAAAACAATAAGGAAACTATGTACAAGGGCTCCTCTCGAGTTCCATCCCAACACACGACTCTCACCATGGATCCAGGAACCTTGAGGGGCCATTAATGGTTACAACCTAGAATGGGTGAAGGACTAACTATTTGCACAATGGAAATAAAGTAAACTAATCTACTTTCATGCAGAATGAACAATAAACTTACTATTCTCTAAAAACAGATTCTGCAACTTCTCATTACTGGAAACAAAACAAAACAGTATAATAATCTACAAATATCTAACTTTCATGTAGCTTCTCCTCTTCTTCAATATCTACTCTCTTGATCTCCAAAATGAAGGCTTGGGATGTTATTAATAACCATCCTCTAATTGGAAATAACCCTAACTTTCCATTCATGCAAAAGCATATTTCCAGGAATCATTACACCAACCATACTATCCATAAAAGACAAGATCTTCTTTTCACAGGCCATTATGACTAAATTTGTCGAGCAACAGTAACATAAACTCAACTCTAGTGTTGGCCGAGCTAGCAGTGTTGGCCGAGCTATAGTGTTGGCCAATCTGGCAGTGTTGGCTGAGCTGGCAGTGCTGGCCAAGCTAGTAGTGATGGCCAAGATGGTAGTGTTGGCCAAGCTGGTAGTGCTGGCCAAGCTAGTAGTGTTGGCCAAGCTGCCAGTGCTAGCCGAGCACTGGTGATACCAAGAAGCTTATCCAAAGTTCTCAATGCCTTGGTTGGATTTCTAGAGGCTTACTAACTACCTCACACACACACAAATAAATTTAGGGAGGAAAAAATAACCTTCTAAGGTCCACACAAACTCCCCTGACTTGGCTAGAGTTAGTACATGGCAGAAATAAAAAGCTAGGGGTTTGAGCTAGGTGTGCTCCTGCACCACATATCCTCAAAGTGGAGATTCTACAAGAAACTGTTAGTATCTGCAACCTGCAACACAAGGTTAATGAGAATTAAAAGATCACCTAAGCCATACTAAGATATTTTTGATAAATGCATACAGCCCCTTATGCCCCCCATGTTTTGGCTTACTAATTCTGAAAGGTGAAACAGGGTGATAAAGTTAGATCTATACATTGAATATGAAATTTGTTGAAAAAGTTATTTCCTAAACCATATATAAGGATTCAAAATATTTCTAAACCTATTTAAGAGGTTAGGTATCTGAATCACAATTCCAACACCACTAACGACACTAAAAATGGAGCTACCAAACTCAAGTTATGATAAAAAGAGTGAATGCCTATCTAAATGCATGTAAAAGGAAATTCAAATTTTACCTAAGTAAATTCAAATGAAACCCTAATAAAACCCTAATTTAAAGCTATAAATAAGATGGAGAGCACTTACCTTCTCATTCTTACCATTTGCAGAGCTTGGAATTGAGGAGCAAGATGCCAAAGAGAGAGGAAATTTGAGCGAGTCGCGTGGAGGTCTTGAGAGAGTGTCTGGCCAGTGGAAAGCCACTGCCTAAGGTAGGTGCCTTGTTTTTGATGTTTTAATTAAGAAATTATTGTTTTTATAGGTAAGTTCAACCCTAACCCAAAAAGGTTGACCCTAACGTAGTTATGTCGACCCTGACCTTGGTAGGTAAACCATAACTGGGAAGGTCTAGTCCTTTCTGGGGATAATGTTGACCCTAACCCAAAAAGGTCGACCCTGACCCAGAAAGGTCAACCTTGACCCAAAATGGTCGACCCTGGCTCAAAAAGGTTGACCATGACTAGGTCAAGTGATAAATTTAGTTATTTGATGATAGATGACTGATATGATGTTGTTTGTGCTACAAGATCATGTCCGTCTCCAAGAGCATCCCTTTGGTGGGGTTCTATTAGTTGTCAAAGAGAACTTCTTTGAGGTACAACATGAGGATATACAGTTACTAAAATATGTGGGATTGTATTGGGTAGAAATCCTACTACATATGAGGTTCCATTGATCCATGATATCATCCATGATAGAGAGATGGGACGAGGACACATGTTCCTTCCATCTTCCATCAGGATAGATCATGATCACATTGGAGGATGTGTACAGGATCCTGCGAATTCTAGTCTGAGGAAAGCCTGTTAGACCAAGAGTATAGCGGGGTCCTCCTGAGGTGTTTGTAGATGGAGATTATTGTTTGGGATGGGTACCACAGATGAGGACCCGGTCAGATCAGATCACTCTATCAGCCATACTAGCAAGTCTGACACCCTTGGTATGGGGAGTGATGCTATGTATAGTCTCTTTGGTTGTAATACCCAACACAAAGGCTACAATTTTCTTAGCACCATTCACTGATCTCGTGCATAGGATGGAGAGTGACAGGGTTGTTTTCTCTTGGGGGCACAACATGTTAGCCCATCTTTACCATGAGTTGGGTCAACTAGTGAGATTTCAGTGGGAGAGTCTTATGGTATGCACCCTATTACAGGTTTGGATGTTTGAGAATTATGCATGTACCTGACCATAGCTGTTCCAGTGATGGTAGATGTGAGCACACTAAGAGCCTTTTCATATCTTCTAGGAGCTATCTGGCAGTATAGAGATATCCTCTTTTGGAGGGTATCCTTTGATGGTATACCAAGTGTGGATGTGATATGGAGATCATACTATTGGATGACAGGATGGCCAGATACTTGACACCAGTTGAGACACTCCCAACAGTGCAAGCTGCTAGAGGGTCCTACTAGTCATGTAGTGATTCCATATTATTATGATAGAGTTATGAGGTAGTTTGGTTTGACACAGGGAATCCCTCGGATAGTACCTTGGTACGGCTATCCAACAAGATATTACCAAAGACCCGGTGCCATACGCAGACCTATAGTAGCAGATATTGTAGATAGAGATACAGATGAGATGGAGGATATAGAGGTGGACCCTATTGTATCCCACCTAGGGGTGAGAAGAGAGTAAATTAGATACTAGAGTCTATAGGGGACCCATCCCATCTTCCCTAATGACTACCCTACAGGTGATCCAGGTCTTTCAGAGAGGATGCACTGGGGTGGTGACACACTAGAGGAGAAGGAGGAGGATCATGAGGAGGAGCCCATTCCTTAGGGAGATCCCATGGAGGATGAGAGAGGTGAGGAGAGATAATAAGAGAGAGCTGATGAGGGAGCATACGAGAGACTAGAGGATATGCCCCCAGGTGGTAGTATAGATGCAGATGATCAGGTGATCCATGTTCTACCATTGAGATCACAATGACCTCCCCGTGCACATACAAAGACACCACCAGCTAGACCTAGAAGCAATGAGCGAGGAGAGGGTAGTCACTCCATTCCCCCACCATCTAGATCCTTTGATGATACTAAGGAGGGAGATCTAGGTATGATTTATGTATTTGATAAAAATATTTCAAGTAAAATTTTTGCTAGAAGTACTAAAAGATAGATATGTTTGAATTATGTAGCTAGCGTAATGGACTGGAGGAGCTTTGTATCTAAGGTTCTTAAGGATACCTATTTATCCTATCGACTACCATCTAGCAAGTGAAAGTCCCATATTGGACAGAGAGATCCTGGCCGACATGCAGATATTTTTGCATGCGTCCACCGAGAGCTGAGGTTATGCAAAGAAAGGGAAGAGAGATTGATGGTTGACCTATAGACAGCTCAAGAGCGCAACTATGAGATGAGAATATTGAGGAGTCACACATGGACTACCGTACTGAGATCTTTAGCATCACACCATGAAGCACAAAGAGTTGGGAGCCACCGACCCTCAGAGCATAGAAATAGAGATAGATAGCCATGGCATATGTGCCATATATGTACCGAACTCTTGGATATTTATATATAAAAATTTTGCTTGTCTAGTTAGTTCTATATGTGATAAAACCTAACCTGTTGGGAGCACGCTCAGACATGCAAACATTAGAGATATAAATCAAATAACTACACTAATCATGTCCAAGAAGCATATTATAAAAAATAACAAGTGATTCCATCACAACCTCCAATGAGCTGAACAAGGGCACCCAAGCCTTGTTGATTTGCTCTTAGAGAATTGTGGGTGTGCTCTCCCAACACAATATCAAAATCCTACTATTGATCTTTGAATGCAAACTAAAATGCAAGCTAATGAAACAATGAAGAGCTCAATAATAAGTATGAGGAACTTGTCTCAAGCCTTCACCAAATGTAGATGAAAGTGCAAATGCTATACTAGATGATATGCAATATCAAAAGAAACTAAGATTCATTCACCATTATCCTAGCATGTGATTTCTAGATTATTAACTAAAAGCATGAAAACATGAATATGAGCTAAGAATTCTAGAGCTATTTCAACATAATAACAATGCATAAAAGGGAGATGATTTTCTCTTGAGAAAGGCCTCTATTTATAGATTTTTTAGAGGAGAGAGAGGGCTTGGATGAGGTGGAGCTCATGTGGCATCCACATAGGTGTCACATGAGGGACACATAAGCCATGCAAGAGGCCCATTTTTCTCACACATGTGTGAGAAACTTTTGATGTGATGGGTCAAAGTGTACTTCAAGTACACATGTGAAGGATCTTGTAAGAAGGTGTAAGAGGGTGTAAGAGTTTTGGACCAATGAGACACTTTTAGAAAGTGTAAGAAGGTGTCATC
>MU226178.1:796792-812502 GCA_018584345.1 Thuja plicata | reverse complement strand
AAGATGTTTCCTCTTTATCCTCAAATGCACAAATGGGAGATCCAAGTTGATCAACCCCAAGGAAGGGCTAATGCACAAATGAAACAACTATTTGGAAAGGAGACTAACAAGAGAGATACCTTAAATTATGTTAACTATATGTATAGAAATGATATATGACAGTAATTGAAGAAATAGGAGAAATGCACTAACCTTGAAATATTGCAGATCAAAGAATGTTGTTTTCTGAGGTCTGTATTGAGTTTCTGGAAAAACTGACAGTTGATCCCGAACCGGAATGCAGAGACGAACAAAACCCAAAAATATTTTTCCATTCCAATGTTGTCTTATGAAAAAGTTCAACGTTGACCCACAAATGTCAACCCTGACCCAATAATGTCGACCCTGACCTGCACAGATCCAAAAGTGAATCTGTTCACGGATCGTGGAAGTTTGTCAAAAAGGGTATCTAGATCTGGTCTCAAATCAACTTTTCTGTACCTGTACCTACAAGAAAAAGGAGATTGTTTGTTGTGGGGGGAGGGGTTTGCCTTGGTCAAACCCTGATTTAGGAATTAACCTTGAAATCAATAAAGTACAGAATGCTAACAAGTAGTAGAATTGAATCTAACAATGAAGCTATGATACTCAATAGATATGTAATTGAAATCCAAATGTATGCGAATATGAAAGTATGAAAGCCATGGACTTTAGAAACCATAAAACTCCATGAGTGTATGCTTGAAATCCACTTTGAAGAGATGATTAAAAAGTCTTGAAGATGCACAAAGGATCTTGAAGGAAGATCACACCATCATGATGGCTAGATCTAGGGTTTGAATGATGAATCTTGAATGTTTGCACCTAATCCCTTCAAAGGCTTGAAATCTTGAATCCTTGATCTTCAATGGAGAACTTAAATGCTTGAGAGGAAGACTTGAACACCTTGAGATCTTGGAAATGGATGCTTGAAAATTCACTTGATCACCTAGTTGGTAATTCGTAATGCTTAGAGAAAATGAGAGAGAAATGCTTCCTTTTATATGGAATTAGGGCACAATCTTCTAAGGAGGCCTACATAGGAGGATTAAATTTCCATTAAAGCCTTTACCCCTAGCAGAGGACCTATATTAAATATAATTTTGGAATCAACACTTTGGAACCCAAAACAGCCAACCCAAAAGCGGGAAAACTTAATTTTTGATGAGCCCCGGCAGCCGACAAGTTTCCTGATTTGAAAGGGGGACCCAGGTTAGGGTCGAGGTTGACCCTGACCCAGGGGGTCAAAACCCCTGGAAAATATGTTAGGTGGGGTAGGAGATTCCCGGAGAGGCCCAATCAGGGCCCTAAACAGGCACAAAAGTAGGAGATAATGCAAAAATAAGAGGATGATATGGTAGAGGTCAAAAACGTCCCCTAAGGAGGGCTAAACACTCTTAATATGGAAGTGCTTCCATTTTAAGATGAAAAATATTTAACCAAGGTCTTCCTAACAAAAGGTTATAATTGAGAGGTCTAGGCATGACATGAATAGGTGTGTGAAGAAGGACTCGACCAACCTTGATGGGTAGCGTAGTAACACCCAAATTTTTCTTTGCAATATTATCAAATCCATGAATAGGAATATTATCTGGTTGAATGGTCATAAGATCAGCTTTAATATCCTTGAGAATATCCATGCTACAAACATTAAGCCCAAATCCATTGTCAATTAATGTTCTACAAATGATACTCTAAGTAATAGAAACAACAACCATAAGAGCATCATATTGATTTTGCACTTCAATAGAAGGTAAATCATCATTAGTGAACATAATAGGAGGTACAGAAGGCATAGTATGCATGCACTTCAAGAATGAATTAATGTTCTCTTGATTAGGAGGCAGATCTGAAAGAGTAGATAAAGCTTTTTGTAATGCCTCATGATATGTAGAAGAATTTTGAAGTATTCCCATAAAGAGATCTTGGCTAGAGTAGCACGTAATTGCTCAACCAAGTCATACTCCTTAAAGGAAGAAGGTAACCTAGGTGCTTGAGGAAGCACGGGTTGAGAAGGAGGTAAAGAGGATGGAACAGTAGGTTGAGGATTATTCTGTGTACGATAATCATGTGAAACAAAATCCATGTTATCAAAGAAATCCAAAGGATCTTTAGGTTTACCCATAATAGTCATTTGAGGACATCCTTTTACCATCATCAAAGGTTTACAGAATAACATTCTAGGTGTCTCAATGTTGCAAATAGAGTAATATGAAGGTAACCATGCACACATCCTAAGGAAAAAAATGGCATTTTTAGATCTACTATGATGTAAGGTTGGTATTTGCAGGTGCTATTTTGGGATTTACAAGTTTGAGAACAATAAAATAGAGTATAGATCTGGATACCCTTTTCAGAAAACTTTTAGGATCCAAAAATAGAATTTCAATTCGAGACTTTTTAGGTCAATTGTGACCTAGGGCGCAATCAGAAATTCTAGCAAATGGTGACATTGACTTGAGGGTGCAAATCGGAACTATCTCATAATGGAAAAATATTTCTGGGTTTTGTTTTTCTTTGTGTTTACATTCTAGATCCATTCTTAGATTTTCTAGAAACTATACATAGGCTTCAGAAAATGGCATTTTCATATATGCTATGATGTAAGATTGGTATTTTACTCCATTATCTTTGCTGTTAATTTCAATATCCATTATCAAATAAAAAAATACAAATTAGATTTAAGGCATTAAATGATAAAATTCATCTCTTTTACATACGAACATCTATTTGGAAAATTCTATCTAGGAGATCAATACACCACCATCATTTTCTTCTTTACATTTTGGTGAACCTGACGTAAAAATGTAAGGAAGAAAATGTTGTCGGTGTGTTGTTCATAAAATACCTTGCATTTAAATATGTTATGGGGGTAAATAAGATGCTCTCCTTCTATCCTTAGATATTTAAATGA
Source organism: Thuja plicata (assembly GCA_018584345.1). Lineage (NCBI taxonomy): Eukaryota > Viridiplantae > Streptophyta > Pinopsida > Cupressales > Cupressaceae > Thuja > Thuja plicata. The sequence continues at coordinate 809,570 of MU226178.1, read as the reverse complement.
AAGATCCAAGTTGATTAACCCAAAAGGAAGGATCAATGCATAAATGAATCAATCATTTGGAAACAAGAATAAGGAAGGAAGATCTTAAGTATCCCAATTTGATTTGTTAATTTGAATGCATTTTAGATTTAGATAGATTGATAACCTTAATTGATTTGAATAGGATAAATGCACCAACCTTGAAATATTGCAGATCTGAAGAATGTTGTTTTCTGAAGCCTGTGTTGAGTTTCTAGAAAATCTAAGACCGGATCTGGATAGAAATGCATATTCAGACAAAACCCAGAAATATTTTTCTATTTTGAGATAGTTCTGATTTGTACCCTCAAGTCAATTTCACAATTTGCCAGAATTTTTGATTTTTCCCTAGGTCACAATAGACGTAAAAAGTCTCAGACTGAAATTCTTCTTTTGGATCCCGAAATTTTGCCGAAAAGGGTATCTAAATCTTCGTGCCAATCTGTTGTTCTAAACCTGTACCTGCAAGGAAAATGGTTTGTTTGTTGGGGGGGGATTACCTTAGTCAAACCCCAATTTGGGAATTAACCTTGAAATCAATAATTCAAATAAAGAATTATAGCAAGTAGTAGAAGTAAATCTAATAATGAAGCTATGATATTCCAATAGATATGCAAGTGTATTTTGAATGTAAACAAGTATGTAGATATGAAAGTTTGGACTCAATTAGAAACCATAAAAATCCATGATTTTATGCTTAGAATCCACCTTGAAGGGAGAAATGAGTGAGTCTTGAGGATGCACAAAGGATCTCGAATGAAGATCACTCCACCATGATGGATAGATCTAGGGTTTGAATGATGAATCTTGAATGCTTGAACCAAATCCATTTAAAGGCTTGAAAGCTTGAATACTTGATATTTAATGGAGAAATTGAATTCTCAAGAGGAAGACTTGAACACTTTCAAATCTTGAGAAGATGTAAAACAATGCTTGACTTCTTCTTGCTTGATTTGATAATTCGTGCTTCATATGGCTTAGAGAGTCTTAGAGAAAATGAGAGGAGAAAGATTCCTTTTATATGAAACTAGGGAACAATCCTCTAGAGAGGTTGACATAGGAGAAGTAAATTATAATTAGACCCATGCCCCTAGGAGAGGTCCTATATTAAATATAATTTAAGAATCGTCACTTCGGAACCCAAAACAGTCGACTTGGGAGCAAGAAAAAAAATTTTTGATGACGTCCGGCAGCCGACAGACTTCCAAATTTGAAAGGGGGACCCAGGTCAAGGTTGAGGTCTTCCTTGAAATAGGTCAAGGTTGAGGTTGACCTTAACCCAGGGAGTCAGGACCCCTGGAAAAGATGCCAGTTGGGATGGAAGGTGGCGAGAGAGGCCCAAATAGGGTCCTTAACAAGCAGAGGAGTAGGAGATGATGTAGAAATGAGGGGAAAATATGATGGTGGTAAAAAACACCCCCTAAGGAGGGCTAAACATTCTTAACATGGAAGTGCTTCCATTTTAAGATGATAAATTAAGCCCCCACTTTAGCGGGAGTATGAAAATCAAACATACTCGCGGTAAAGTTAGAAGAAAGACTCTGGTGGATCGCAACGAGGTAGAACATCACTAAGTCAAGGACATGAGCCCCCAGACCAAGGATTCTAACTCAACATACATGCATAAATATATGGAAGTAAAGATAAATCAATCATAGAAAACATACATGATTACATAAGTAAGACAAGAGAAACACTACAGATAACATAGCTTCATGATCTAATCCTACTAGCATGAAAGTGAAAGAGAGAAAAGAGATAGTGATTACCTCGCCTAGTAAGATGCCCACATTACCATGAATCACCAAGGAGGGAGATCCCAATAGGTTCACCCATAAACTATGCTTTGTAATTTTAATATGTCTTTTGACGGCTTTTAAAATATCCATAGATCCACATTCTTGTATCACTATGGAAAATGTATAAAATGCGTGTCTTTTCAGGATTTAGCAACTCATGTGCATTACCTTCTAAGGATTTAGCATATTATAAAATTAAAAATGCGTATCTCTTTAGGATTTAGCAACTTATGTGTCTTACCTTCCGAGGATTTAGCATATTGAAATGTAATTGAATGCGTAGCTCTTCAGGATTTAGCAACTTATGTGTGTTACCTTCTGGGGATTTAGCATGCTGAAAAAAAAAGGTTAGAGAAAAAATGCAATGATATAGAATGAGGGAGGCCGTGTATATGCCCCCCTCCTTAAGATGGCAAAGTACATACTATTTTGACATGTTAAGGAAATAAAAGAACAAGGATAAAGCCTTCTTCAACATCAACACAATATCCATAGACAACACCCAGTCCAAGCCAAGAAGGTCACAGCTCCTATGAGGTCATGGAAGGGAAGAGTGCAAATATATATCATGCAAGAAGTGAAAAAGTAACCCTTGTGAGGGATAACACATGATTTAATTTCCAAGGTGAGATATTTATCAACCATGGAAACCCAATGTCAAACAAAGAAATAGGTTATGATCAAGGACATAGATCCCAATGCAAACCAATATTTTCATGTGCATATTGGATATCACATAATAGATAGATATTTCTTAACCAAGGGAAAAGTGAATCCGAGAAAGACAAAAAAGAAGAAGATGTCATCCTTGCCCCCCAAGCATAGGAACAAGGATGAAAGGGGACCTATTATATCGCTCACAATACTATGCAAGACAACAAGCCCCCAAATATTAGGCTAAAATTGTTTACATAATATGGAGTTCCATAATAGAACATAAATTTTATTTAGAGAGAATAGGATTGAAATATAACTCATTTCCACATGATATATAAATAATTTTACTATCAATGAGCTGCCTAATCTTATAATGTAAAGCTTGACATTCATTAGAGTGATCATGAAATCTATGATAGAAACAAAAAGGAAGAATCTTCAAGTATAGACTATGCTTCTTTTTGCATTTAGGTCTAGTAATCATCTTAGCATGAAGGAGTTTAGGCATAACAACCTCTTGGTCAAATTCCTTCATAGGGTCATCATGTTTTGAAGTGTTATTTGCGATGTTGGTAACATTGCTATGTTGTTGAGGATTAAATCCCAATCCATAAGAATGCTCATGACCTCCATTCTGTAATGGCATTTTAATTCCTTGTTTATGCTTAGCACATCCTTGACTATGGAATCCTTGTTTAACTAGTAAATTATAACCAGGACCATAACAAGAAGCCATATAAAAAGAAGTCAATTGAACTTCAGTAGTCACTATGTCATCATTAGTATGTTTGATAGATTCACAAGAAGGAAAAATGGAATACATCCTACAAGAAGATGAGGTAGGCACTTGATTTCCCATAGGATCATCACTAAGAGGGAGAGTATTAAGGGAATTCATATCATTTTCTGCTAATGCCTCATCACTAGAAGGAATCCCAATTAGAGGTAATATATCAATAATGTTCTCCTCTTTCTCTAAAATGTCCACATAAGGGGAGTGTGTTTTAGAAAAAGAGTCATCATCATGATTGAATATGTCATCCATTAATAAATCATCCTCTTGTATAAAATCATCTTCACAAGGAGGAGATAAATCAATGTCTTTATCCAAGGGTTCATCCAAAAAAGTAGAATCACCCATAATGGCTTCATGAGGAAGAGAGTAATCAACATCCAAATCCAAAGGTTCATCCCAAATAGGAGGATCATCATCCCTATCAATAAAGCACATTGTAGGAGCACCTAAAGCTTGATCCCTAAAGGGGAAAGAATTATATTTTAAAGTAGGCTCGTAGAAAAGACATATATTAGGAGAAGAATTAACATCTATCCTTAACTCATTTCTATGGTAAAGGTCAATTGAAGAGATTGTAGAGGATGATAAAATAGGAACAGGATCAATGGAGATCTCATTCAAACCATTTTCATCCTCACTTCCATCTACCTCATTAAGGGATCTATTCTCTTGTACAATAAAATCATCATCAAAGTATTCAAAACAAGAGTCATACATGTTGAACACACAAGAAAATTACAAGCATGTAAATTTTTTTGTGTTTTTAAAGAGATTTTATATTTTTTTATGTATTTTTGGAATATAAATGCAAGGGCATAAAAGAAAGCCTACTTCTAAATGCATGCAAGATCTAATATAAAATGCAAATCTAACACCAAAAAGAAAGAGTTGTATATTGATGATGGTGGTGTATTGATCTCCTAGATAGAATTTTCCAAATAGATGTTCGTATGTAAAAGAGACCAATGCCATCATTTAATGCCTTACATTTAATTTGTATTTGTTTATTTGATAATGGATATTTAAATTGACAGCAAAGATTAATGGAGTAAAATACCAACCTTACATCATAACAGATCTTAAAATGCCATTTTCTGAAGCTTGTGTTGAGTTTTTGGAAAATCCAAGACTGGATCTAGAATGGAAACGCAGAGATGAACAAAACCTAGAATTTTTTTTCCATTCTGAGACAGTTCTGATTTGCACCCTCAAGTCAATGTCACCATTTGCCAAAATTTCCATTCGCACCCTAGGTCATAATTGACCTAAAAAGTATCAGATCAAAAGTCTATTTTCAGATCTTGGAAGTTTTCTAAAATGGGTATCCAGATCTTTACTCTATTTTACTATTCCCAAACCTATAAATCATGAAATAACACCTGTAAATATTTGAAAAAGAAGGGTTTTGGGGTGGCTATATAGGGTTTTTCCTTAGTCAAACCCCCAGTTTTGTGACCTCCACCTCCATGAATAGACAAATATAGTAGAATGTATCTGTGTGTTTCTTTTGAATGTGTAATGTAGAGATCTAATCCTCTATATTAAAAATCCTAACATGAATAAAAAATGAGAAAGAAATGCATAGATTTGAATGTGATAAAGAAAGCATACCAAGCCCCCAAGGCTAAAGTACTCCTACCAAACTCACAATCCATAATTGCTACCCCATGATAATATCCTTTTAATGCTTCAAGGTTTAAAATGGTGCATCCAAGAAGAAGGAAAGAAAGAAGATGTCTCTTTTGCTCCAAAGAAGATCCACAATGGCTTGTCTACAAAAGTGCTTGAATGAATTAATGCATAATAATGTTTTGTCCTTCTATATCATCCTCTTGCTTCCTTTCATCATCATCATGTCAAAATCATAATTGCATCATAACCTCTTATGATTCTTTCATGTCATGTCTCCATGTCATATCATGTCTTTTTTATCCCTAAATGAAGGCAAAATAGAGTGTTTATATAGAGATCTCAATATAGACCTCCTAGGGCAATGCAAGGGACCCAAATTCAAATTTCACATTGAATTTTTGTCCAATTACAATCACAAAGCAAGGAGGGGATGTATTAATCTGAGTATCGGGGAAAACACTTCCGCATCTAGACCTGGGGACCTATTTTAAGTTTTACAACCCCGATACGCTCCAGATTTGAAAGTGGGGACCATCACCTGACAGGGGTCAAGGTCAACCTCAACATTGACCTAGGTCAAGGAAGACCTTGATCTTGACCTAGGTCAAGGTCAACCTCAACTCTGACCTGGGTCAAGGTCGACCTCTACCCTGAACTGAGGTTTCAAGCTGGTCACCTTGGGAAATGTATAAGATTCCTGGGTCAACCGGGGACCCAGGAAGGTGAGAAAATATATCAGGATATTAGATAGAGGAACAAATGCCAAAGAGTAAGTGTGATGAATATTTAGGAGAGCCAATACATAGGTTCTACCCAAAAATATGGAATCATAGAAAGGGAGATTAAGGAGGTCCTACAGGACACTAACCCTAATTTCACCTAGAAATGTAGAATCAAGTGCATGTGCATCCTAAATGCAAATCTAATATGGAAATGTACTTAAAAAGGGTTCTAAACCTACCAAAATGGAAGTGCTTCCATTTTAAGATGATACACTCAAATAATTGCAATCCCTAAATTTATACACAACCACAAATAGGTCGGCCTCGACCAACTTTACATATCCCAAGAAATGTTTTAGACCCAGTAAGATTTAACCCAAATTAAATATAACATTTTATTTTTTGTCGAGGACCTATCCAAAAAATAAATTTGGCCACACATATATCCATATATTAAATCATGTCATTCATCACCAATGATCAGAACAACGATCGCAACCTCGATCAATCAACTGGTTAACCCCAAGAACTACTGTCATGAAGAACAACAACAACTGATAGAGAAATAAATATTATCTCACAAAATACTCGACCAAAAGAAGCACTATCATAGAAATAAAATATATGAACAATAAGGAACAAACCCTTTTGACCACTCCTATTCAAAATCTCTACAAATCGACTGCTCACAAAATCTCATAAAACTGTCCGGATCCAGAAACTCCTCCATACATCCAGTCATAGAATTCAACATAATTCAAGATCGATAACTCCATAAGAGTTTCAATCATAGGAAAACATTCCTAACTACCCCATCTTAGGAAATGGTGCCTTCTTACATACTTTTCCAAAATAGGCTTGGTAGGTCTCAATTTATCAATATCAACATTCAGTTGTGGAACTTCTTGTACATCTTCCTCCTCGATAGGTCTCAAGGTAAATTTTTAGGTGCATCATCTTGTACATATACAAACTTTTCATAATAATTAGGTTCATTCTTACTAACTCCTTCATTCCTTTCTGAAATTTCATCAATTCTCACATTTGCACTTTCTACCATTTTGTTAGTAACCTTTGTTCAAACATTTGTAAGCTTTACTCTTTGTAGAATATCCTAAGAATATCCCTTCATCTCCTTTTGAATCAAACTTTCCTAATCTAGAATATTTCATAATATAAAATTTTCACCCAAAGATTTTAAAGTAACTAAAATTAGGTTTTTTATCATACCAAATTTCATAAGGTGTATTGTTGGTACCTTTCTTCATTTTTACTCGGTTCAATGTGTAAACAACAGTACTCACAGCTTCCCTCCAGAAGTTCTATGAAACTCCTTTTTCAATCATCAATGTCCTAGCACAATAAAGAATGGATATGTTCCTTCTCTTAGCAATCCCATTCTCGTGTGGTGTCCTTGGTGCTAACAATTGTCTCTTGATTTCATTTTCATTACAAAGCAATATAAATTCATCAGAAGTAAACTCACCTCCTCTGTCGGATCTCAGACATTTCAACTGTCTTCCAGTTTCTTTTTCAACTTGGGCCTTATACCACTTAAACATTTGAAATGAATCATATTTTTCTTTTAATAATATTACAGACAACATTCTTGAATAATCATCCACAAATAAAATAAAATAATTGTCTCCGTAATAACTTTGAGTTATCATTGGTCCACATAAATTAGTATGAACTAAATCCAAAATACCTTGTGCAACATAAGTCTTTCTTGCAAAACTAAATTTAGTAATCTTACCCATCTGACGTTCTCTGCACATAGAATTCTCTAGTTTTTCAAGTCTTGGTAGTCCTCTTACTCTATTCTTCTTACTCACTTTTATTAAGTTTTCAAAATTAACATGAGAAAGCCTTTTTTGCGATAAAAAAACATCTTCAACTTTAGAAAATAGGCAACTCTTCATAGAAGTATCAAGATAAAATAGATTACCTTTATATTGTTCTCCAGTATAAATTAGATTTCTCTTCTCATCAAATACTTTCACTCTTCCATATTCAAATTCCAATCGGTGACCTATATTGTTAAGTTGTGCAGCACTCAACAGATTACACTTTAATCCTTCAACCCAATACACATAATCACATCTTGTGTTATTTAGTAGAATTATAGATCCTTTTCCTTTCACAGGATTTGGAGCTATCATTACCAAATCTAACATAACCTCCATCGTGTTTTTCCAAGGAAATAAACTTAAGTGTGTCACCATTCATGTGATGTGAACAACCACTATCTATAATCCATGTTTCATTTTTACTAACTACTGATATTAGGGATCTTGGTGCTTCTTCATCAGAATCATCTATTATAGCAACATACACAACTTCTTTTTCCTCATTTCTCTCAATAGAATCATCATCACTTTTTCCATGATTACCAAGATAATAAGATTTCTTACCTTTATTTTTTTAGTCTTAGTATCTCCTGAATCCATTTTCTCTCTTGTCCTTATCTTTATTTTCCTCCTTATCATTCTCTAGATAGTTAGATGCAAATTGACCAATTTTATCACAATTAGATCATTTCAAGGGTAACTTACCTTGGTAGTTTCCTTTGCCTCTTTGTATCCTTCTAGCAAACAAAGCTTCAAATTCTCTTTCATTCTCCTCACATTCAGTAAATAGGTCATCAATTCCTTCAGTGCAACTATATAACTTCTCACTAGCACTGCTCAAATAACCATCTCTAGCGGTAACTTCTCTAGCCTTTCCAATCTTTAAAGTAGACTTAAATGCATATTCAACCTTAGAAATAATAGGTACACTATTATCAAAATAATTAAGTTCAAATGCAGTTAACTTACCAATAGTGGCATCTAGTGAAACATTCATTTGGGGTATAGATCTCAGCTCTTGTATTGTAGATACATGAATAGCATAACTCGATAGCAGAGTTCTCAACATTTTTCTTGTGACATCATCTTTTTTATGGTATCACCAGCTCCTCTGATAGAATTAATAGTCTCTTTAAGTCATGTACTATATTGTATTATGTTCTCTCCTTCCTTCATCCTCATAGAGTCAAATTTTCCTTTCAAACTTTCTGCTTTAGCCTTCTGAACATGTTGATCTCCACCATAGGTCAAAACAATCTTATCCCACATCTATTTTGCAATAGTACAACCATCAATCTCATCATAGTTTTGGTCGGTAAGTGTAGATACAATCTCAATCATGACTTGTGTGTGCTCTCATTTCTGTCTTTTCTCATTAATATTCAAAGGTGAAGTAGTTAGTGCTATATATTCATTCTCAAGATAGTAAAGTGCATATTCTCCTACTACAGATACATGCAACCTCATTCTACTTTTACATGTAGAGAAATGATCCATATTCATCTTTGGTGTTTCCCTCTTATACATCTTTAGATCTTACTCAAGTCCTTTAAACTTATCACTTTAGAGTAACAAGGCCCTAATACCAATTGTTGGTCCCACTGAGAGGGGGGTGAATGAGACAAATCAAAACTTAAACTCTTAAAACTGAACTAATTGATTCACTCAATAAGTACTGAATATAGTAAATAACCAATTCACCAAATAACATAAGCAACAATCAATCATTCAAACTTAGAAACATCAGACTAACTCATTCACACATGATATAACTAATTGACATAGGATTTAACAAGGAAACCCAATTTGGGAAAAAACTCTATGGGAATTGTAACGCACAATAAAAATTGTACCCTTCTGAAGTATGCTCGGTTAAGAACTTATCATGTTAAAGATTACAAACACATTTTCTAAATGTGACCCTGTTAGGGGATTTACCTTAGATCTTTTAAGATCTTCACCCTGCTAGGAGTGGCCTTGTTAGAGCTCTTCAAACACTCTTTTGGAATGTTACCTAAGTCTAGGTTTTACAAATAGCATGGTTAAATCCACTCATTTAAGAGATTTCTCTATTACAAATATTAATAAGAAACAATAAACTTTGATTTGTAAAAATTAGCAACTCACTATGCTTGGATCAGATCCTTTATGCTCAATTAAATACTGGCATCACATACTTCATTGATCTCTTTCTCATTCTATAGATTCTTTGATCTGTCTTTCTTTGTTTTGCTTGGTAAATGTTGTTGTTCAGCTTATTTCCTTCTTTTCTCAATTCGCCAGTAGCCTCCACTCTATGTAATTATCATTCCTTATATAGACATACTTTTTCCTCTTAATATCCTTAATTGATTTTCCTTTCTTTGCACTTAGTCGTTCGATCATCTTCTTCAAATTTATCAACTTGGTACACCATGTCACTTTTACCTCAGAACTTGTAACTTTTCTTGGAACTTTCACTTTTATGTTTAACCACTTGATCTTCACCTTAGATCTTCATATAGAATTTTCCAGTTCATAGATCTTGTAACAAACTTTATTTAATTCATTTCCTCGTCCAGCTCATCATCGCTTTGCATTAAATCATCATTTAATGTCTATATATTGTACTCAGTAAAACTTTCTTTGCAACTCGGTAACTGACTTCATCATTGCTCAATGTCTAACTTGCTCTCGGTGCTCTGTGTTCGGTAACTATAACTGACTCACATAACATTCTACCAACTGACTCAGTCTAGCTAGGTAAAGTATATCTTTTAGCCATAACTTAATTCATTGTAGTTCCTGACTTGATCAATCAAACATACCGATTTGATAACATCAAATAAACACTAGAAAATAACTAAAACATCATTACTTCATCATTGTCTGATCTGTATATGTCACCCATTTAACTTCTCTCAAGATATGGTAACACAATAAAAATAAATTAATCAATTGCTTGACATCAATGAAAAAACAACAACTGATCTAACCATTTATACACTCTTGATTCTCAGTATCACTTGGTTTTCATCATCTCCATCAGATAAACATTAGTTAATCAACACACTTGTACAAAAAAAAATTTGAGGGCATTTTAACACAAACTCACCTTCAAATAACCAATGCCTGCAAGATCTTCAAAGACCCTTCAAAGAAATTCCATAGCACTTCAAGGAAATCTTCACAGTGAAGCATGATCCACAGGCCCTCAAACCCTAACAACATACCTAGAGAGCTGCCACAGAGAGGAAAAAATGAGAGATGCCAAGTGAGAATGAGTCACAAATTAGGGTTAGAAATCCTTTTTTTGTCAATGGTTAAAGTTATTTTACATTTAACGTATTTTTATGAGATCCATTTATAAAAATCCTGGTGAGATATTAACTAAATATTAAATATAATAAATTAAACTAGATAATAAGGGTTTTGTATGATTGTAATATTCTAAATAATAACAATCAAATGCCAAAATTTTAAGGCACTTAATTATTAATTATTTTTAGAATACAAAGGTATATTGGAGGTTTATTTAAATGGGGGATTTTTTCAAAGTTAGAGGCTAACTTTGCATGGAGGCTTTTTTGGATTTTGTATGGAGTTCATTTTTCAGTGGAAGGACGGGTTTTTTATTTTTCCAGCACTTAGTGAGAAGATTTTGAGTTCATGTGGAGTTTGAGGCTATTTTGAGGTCATTTTCAGTTCTATATCAGTTGGGAGTGCTTTTGGATCAGTTATCTGCATGTTTCTCACAATTAGGTTCCTAATTCAGTGGGGTTTCTTTATGCATATGACCACAAACTTTTGCATCATTTTGAGGCAGTTATGAGCGGTTTTAGGGGCCACATACATGCACTTTGAGTTTAGAGGAGTTTTTAGGTGGTCAACTACATGTTTCCAGTAGTTTGAGCCATCTTCCTCCTTATTTTCCTCTTTTATCCAACCCTTCATGATTCTTGGTCTATATCTTCATTTTTTAGCTTATTTTTGGGGGTTCTCTTTTGACCAACTTTTTTACACATTGCAAATTTTGGAAGACTATATTGAGCACATATTGTAGCAGATTTTTTCAACATAGTTTTTATAGAGATATAGGTTCCTTCTCAGTATTTTCCTATGTTGAGAATTATTATGGTTATTTGATTAAAGTGTTGTGTTGTCACCTTCATTTTATCAAGTTCTTTTATTGTGAGATAAAAGATTTGATATAAATTTTTGTAGGTTTTTTATTGTGTCCTACATTTTTGTGTTGGAAATTGAGAAAAAAAAAAGTATGTTTTCCTTTCAAGGCATGATAGTACTAAGATCATAAGAATCTCTTTTGCATAACATATTTGACTAAGATTTTGAATTTTTCAGTGTCTTTAGAGGGGTTTTGGTAAATTTTATCAATTGCAATTCATGTTATTCATTTTGGTGCATCACCCATTATATCTTAGTTTCATTTCTCAAGCAGATTCTTTTTACCCTTTCCTCGTTACAAATTAGTATAGGTGAGTATCATTAAAGAATAGACCTTGTAATCCTAGAGATTCACTCTCACAATAGGATACCCACATCCTAAGGGTGTTTCCATGTTCAACATGATAGATAAATTTCACTTATTTCTATAGGCGTGATTCTGATTGACAATAGTTTTTGGCACACTCGGTGGGAAACAAACTGTGTGTGTGTATTTAGGTACCTGTTGAAAACAACACAAACATTCAATAGGTCATTGCATTAGTTCAAATGGTTAGTCAAAAATGTTAAAAACCACTAATATCGGCCTATTGCCTTCTAACTAGAAAGAGTGTGATTAGTTGCATATTTAGCCCTCAGAATATGCTTCAAATCAATGACCAATACTATTCTAGCATGAAGGATTTAATTCAAATTTAAGCTTAAAATGTGAAAAAGCATGCAATCTAGCTTTAAAAGATGAAATGGAAACAATGAACTAGCATGATATAATAGATGAAATGTAAATCTAGGATGAATCTAACAGCATAACAATGTAATTTTTGATCTAATGTGAAGGCTTCTTTGCTCTCAAAACAGGCTTCTATTTATAGAAGAATGGGAGAGAGAGGGGGGGACAAGGTCCATTTATGAATTTGGAGACTCATAAATGAATATGTAAGAGCCATTAATGCCCAAGGCTTTATTAAGTCATGGGAGAGACATAGGCTTAAGGTCTTCATATTAATGAAGGTATTAATGAAAGCCTTAAAGAGGTAAGGGAGGATGTAAGAGAGTGGCTTGAGAAAATGGACTTTAAGAAAGTCTAGCTTGAGAAAGTGGACTTTCTCAAGTGGGTTGAGTTGTTAAGTATTCCTTAAT
>MU226178.1:708544-720690 GCA_018584345.1 Thuja plicata | reverse complement strand
AGATATAAAATAATAGTATAAGATGTCAGAATGAGATAAAGCTCTTTAAGAGTATAAGAGCATCAGTGCATAACCGAAATTGATCAGACAATTGTGTCACATACAATAGTTCACTTTTGGATATATTATATATCTATTATCAAGGAGGTTGTATCCTTCATCATATTGAGCAGTGAGCTTCTTGGACAGTGAGTCCTCACCCCTAACAGGGTTATTTGTAAAAGACTCCTAACAGGGTCAGACCCTTAACCAGGTCATTGTACTTGCATTGTAAAGACTGCTCCTAACAAGACAAAGGAACTTTAACAGGTTCGTTATACTAGTGCAATATTTGTGGGTACTAATTCCCATCAGGGTTTTCCTCTGATCAGGGTTTCCCCGTAATCATATCATGTGTTATGTGTTCTTGAATTAAGCTTCAATTGATATATATTTGGTTTATGTTTAAAGTTGCTGAAATATAATAAATAGACAAACACGGATTCACCCCCCCCCCNTTCCCCCCCCCCCCCCCCCCTCTCAATGTTTCCAACAATTTTGAGAAGATAAGTCCTCCTTTTCAAGAGATCCCTGACCATTTTTCTTAAACAACACACACTAAGGGCTGATTTCTAGGCTAAAGGTGTTAAATAGTCAAAGTTGACTAACTTTTTCCAAGCTTAATTTGTTCCTTAGTGTGTGTGTGTGTGTTTTAAGGGAAGTCAACCCTAATAGCTACCATGTAAGGAGCTTCTTCTTATTCATTGAGAACACTAGAAATAAAACCCTCAGTTGTGGAAGAGCTATCACCAGTCAGTTTAATGGTGACTAGCATAGTACCGTGCATTACAACACTTAGGAGAACCAAACTACGTGCATATCATAGCCTCATATTCAGGGCGAGAATTCATCTTGTTTGAAGATGCATATGTTTCCAATGGCTTTAGATATAAATTATGTAGCTTCTCTCTTCCCAAAATGCCAAAAGAGAGCATAATCTTTCAACAAGTTCAGGGAAATGATGAAATGAAAAGATATACATGATCTCTTGATCAAACTCTATAATATTCTATCAAATTTGCACTCTTCAACCTTTACTCTTTCTCATTCGCATTACTCTACCTTCACATTCAATCCATACATTATTTGTACCAATTCCATGTTCAATTTGTCCTTTTGCACTCATATATATACAAGCTTTAACATAAAAAATTCAACAAAGTTGGCCATAAAAAGATAAGTAATGCTTGTATAAAGTTAGTCACCAGGAGCAAAAATATTTAGTGTGGTCCACCCCAAGAGAAAAAGGGGACTCAAATCCTTTATAACATGTCAAATAAATGATTTCATCAAAGCACAAGCATCACAACCACGTTTAAGATTGGACTCAAATGAAACATGTAGAAAAGTGTTAAAGTATATTATCGAGTCAGCCCAAAAACACTCACAAATACATATGACACCATGTGAAGCACAAAACTTTGTGACATGACCTAATTAAATCTCTTAACCCTTCCTCCTATGAGATCTACACCAATAAGTTATAAATCAACTCATCAAAATTAGCTAAATCGATCACAAACAACAATATTGCACTCAGAACAACATATCTTCACTTGTAGAGAAAACTATCACAAAATATTCAAGCTGAAACATTGCCTATACATTAGAAATATGTCCACCAAATCACACATCTTAAGATGTCAATGCAGAGCATTCTTTGAACTTGTCCTAACCATTCTTGATAGCCAACCTTTCCATCAGCAACCAAAAAAACACAATTTCTTCTTAATTACTATGGACTTGAAAAAATGATAGTGAAACATTCAAATACCATACATTACATTAACAACACCACAATTCATCAACTTCTTTTGTAGAGGCATGCAAAGCATTCTCCCATAGGAACTTCAATTTCATTTTCCAACATATTCCATCTTCCCATACTTCCATCTTTCTAAATACACCTCATACAACCTTGTTTTCACCAACAGTCATTAGTTTAGATAGTACTTTAAGTACTATTTCCTGCATATCAAACTTCAAATACTCTTTCTTGCATATCTGACTTCAAATGCTTTGCATATCAAATTTCAAATACTCTTTCCTGCATATTAGAATTCAAATACTCTCATACTTCTTCTTCACTCCTCTACATTAGGTTGGCATTAAAGCACACAACATGTTGACATCAATGACAAAACTAATCATATCATGCTAACACCCTTGAAATCCAAATACACAAGAGTAACTCCAAAATATCGAACCCAAACAAATGATTTCAAGAGAGCTTAACTAAAGTATCATTATCTAAATATAATGAACCTGGGGAATTCATGTTGAGTTTGCTTCCCAAATCATTTTTTTTGTTTCTCCGATATCATTGTTCTAGGCCACTTTTTTAGAGTCTAAACACTACCAAAATACGAAAAAAAAAATTTATTTTATGACATGATCTAGCCCATACATTATCATATTATGGTTTTATTTTTCCACAAATAATAAAGGGCCTCTAAATTTTTCCTTCAATTTCAAATCTAAAATATGGCACATGATGGATCTAACCAACACGCATTTAATACAAATAACCAACACAAGAATAAAATGATAGGGCATATTTACACAAGAATACCTTAACCCTCTCACAGGGTAGGGCTAGGCATAATGAAGAAAATGTGAATGATTTCTTCAGACCTCCACCAATTCCATTAACCATTGAATGTTAATATGCACACTTACATCCAAGTGTCAATATGTCGAAAGAAGATAGTTGAAGCAACATTTACCATTAAATCATTTTCTAATATAAACATATCATATTCAATCTCAATATCAAGACATGTAGAAGATATTTGTGTGATTTAAATTAATAATCTAAAATATATTTGCAATAATTCACATGATGCATAAAATCTTTATCATATCCATAATGTTTCGTTATTTCTTAATAATTTCATAACAAAATTTATCTATAATGATATCCAATGCAAATTGTAAAATCCAAATCTGACAATTACAAACTAGCTCATTGCCTTAATTTGTCAAAACACCATAAATCTACTACTTTATGATAGCATAATCAAGAGTGTCATAAGAAAATGATACTATCAAAATATAGCATGAATAGGATGAAACATAAGCAAGCCTCATATTGAAGGTTGAGGATACCACATGACGCATGCCATAAGTCAAAATCCAATTAAGGGAAAAAGAAAGAGTGGGACTTTTCTCAAATAATAAAGTTTGAAACCTTGAAAAAATGCCGAAATAGGAGTTTGGATAGAAAATACTCTAGACTTAGAGAAATTTGAGATCTAAGAAGTTAGGATCAATTAGAATCAACTCGCCAAAAATAAGGGTAAAAAAGCTTTCTATCTACAACATGAATTTTATTAAAAGAGGAACATTGCGAACCTATTTCAAATTTTGAATTTAGAAGTTTGAGGATCAAAACTGTAAGTATGAATTTGAAAGAATTTAACATGTATGAACAAAAATTAACATAAGTTACAAAATGAAATTTATGTTTTAAAATTATATTACTTATTTTGTTTTTATACATAGATATATTGCTTGCATACTATTACTAGAAGTTATACACAATAATGTTACGGACTGTGGAAATCATATGTTCACAATAAGATATACAAACCAAAATAGATAAGAAAAATATAATAAATTCACTAACTAATTTATAAAAAATTAATTGATATTTTTGTATGTATATAAGAAAAATGATCCATTAGTTACATCAATTTTCATAATTTAAAAAAAAAAATTGGATTTCTTTACAAGTTATTGTTTTGGCTTTAGAATACTTACACGAATGTTAGGTACATAAAGGTCCAAAAATAGTTATTTAGAATTGTCAATCAATACCTATACATGCCCTATATTCATGCACCACCCCCACCACCACCACCACAAAGATGTAACAACTCCTCTAATACATATTCCTCTAATAACTATATCAACTAATAAACATCTCTAATATATATATAATATTATATTTTACTGACCTTTAATTTTCATGTATTCAAACATGGACCCTCAAATCAATTTTTAATTATATTATTAACTTGTATGCACAATCATGCTTATTCATTAAGTTAAAAAAATACAACAAAGCAGATAGAATCCAAAAAGAGGAAAAACTGATAAGAGTCCAAAAAGAGAAGAAAACAGAAACGTATACTGAATTCGCCACCTATTCCAGGTCAAGCGACTGGATGTTGGTTTGTGTGTATTATATTTCACACCCAACTTTTCCAATGACTCTTTCACAAATGGTCTAATTAGTTCACGAAATTAATTGGTTTTAACACAAAGCAAAAGCAATTAGAGTGATCTCGCAATGTAAGATAACGTATAAATTAAAGGCTTGAAAGTGAGTGTAACTTTTAAAAAGTAAACTCTAAAAGAAAAAAATAAATAATAAGGGAACCTACCTAGATGTTTCCAAAAGAAAATTTCTGGCCGCAAATTGTAGTCAATTCATCTCATTTCTTGTTTGGATAGACCATTCAAACTAATTTTTATGATTTGTATCCCATGCCTGTTTGTGATTGAGTTTGATTTAAAAATCAATATTTCCAACTTTTATAATAACTCCAAACTTGTGGGAATATGTCATAACATGTAAGACTTGTCTAAGTGTACATTACATTGCCTCTTAAACACATAAATCCAATCTTATCTAAAAATGAAACAAAATAAAATAGAAAAAATTACCTGGATAAAACAACGTCACCGAATGCTTGAATATTTACATTAAGTGCTGCAAATTAATACTTATCACTTTTCTACAGTATAATATATGTTACCCCTGAACTGCTCAGAGAACTGAGAGAACTGTAATGGAGGCTGCTACAACACAGTGGCCGGGATATTGACAAAACCCAGACAGAAAACACAGGAAAGACGCCATGTTTGACAGACAAATAATTTCATCAATCAATCAATCCTGGCAATCCGTTCAAATTCAGAATGAATTCATTTCGAGAAGATAAGTCCTCCTTTTCAAGAGTGCCCTGACAGCCGCCGTGTAAGGAGCTTCTGATTCTTCATCGAAAGCAGTGGCAATGAAACCCTCGGATTCCTTGCTGGTTGAAGAGGTATCACCAGTTGGTTTAATGGTGACCAGCGTAGCGCCGTGCATTACAACGCCGGGCAGAGCCAAACTGCGTGCATACCGCAGCTTCATATTCAAAGCGGGAATCTGCGTCCTGTTTGAAGATGCAGAGGCTGCTAATGGATTCAGGCGGAAATTCCTGAGCTGTTCTCTTCCCAAACAGAGAGTCCCCTGCCCGTCTGCGTCTGTTAAAATAAGGTTTTGAAGCGAAGGATGATCGCAGATGATCTGTTGCAGTAAGAAATGCCTTGCCGAGGCCGCAATGAGTGAACTGATCGTCCAGACGACTCGCAGCTTGAGGCCTCCATTTGTGTAAAACGACTCCGGAATGCTGCCGTTGTCGTCGCGCTCTTCGCTTTCCTCATCTGAAGCAGCGGCCCTGGAGTCAGGGCTATGGTTAGGGTTTGAATTTTTTCGAAATCCTTTAGAGGCCGCTCCTAATATCACACAGCTTTCGAGAGTGCTTCCGAATTCGGCCTTCCATTTGAGAAGAACTCCTTCCTCGAGGCCGAGCTCTCCCGCGGGGAGCTCGATTCTCAGGTGCTGGATTTCCTTGAAGTTTTTCAAAATTTCGCCGGGGGACCGCGGAGAAACTTGGCCTAATATGGCTTTTCGCGGTCCGAGGAGGTGCTGCAGGGCTTGCAGCGGCTTCATGATGCTGCCGATCATGAGTCGGACGATATGGCCAAAGAAACCCCTGCCTCTACCGCTCAGGCCGCTTTCCTCGCCGGAAATTACACAGTCGACTTTCACGACAACATTTTCCGCCTGCGGAACTAAGCAGTAGAAGCGTTTCGACACGGCGCAGCAACGGCCTAGGGCTTTTACGTCGGCTATTTTGTTGAAGATTAGCAGTAGAAGGGAATCTGGAAGCCGATCCAGATGATCTATGGACGAAGCATGAGAAGAACAAGAAGAGAAGGAAGAAGAAGAGGAGGAGGAGGAAGAAGAAGAAGCTGAAGCTGTACCTCTCCGCGCGCCTTTCTGCTGGTAGCCACAACGATCGGGAGCCAGTTCGAGATGCATTTCTGCTCTGGTTAAAGTCCTTAAACCTGGATGAAGATGAGAAATTTAAATGTTCAAAGCTCGCAAAGCACGGTTACTTCAAATCCTTTTGCAAGATGCAGCTTGCCTTTAAATATTTCTGCTCTGTTTAAAGTCCTTAAACCTGGATGAAGATGAGAAATTTGAAACTTCAAAGCTCGCAAAGCACAGTTATTTCGATCCTTTTGCAAGATACAGCTTGCCTTTAAATATTTCCAAGGATCTACCGACCATTGCTTTTTCTGCACTTTAAAGAATCCTACAACCTTATTCTCTCTTTATCTTGAAACTTTTGCAGGCTCGAAAAGGCATACGAAAATTTTCACATCTTAATCATATATCTTCATGCAGAAACTGTACCTCCTCCTTCTGACTTCAGGATCCCCTCTCCTATTAATAGCTTTTTGCTCTTCCGTTATGAAAGAGCTCCTGTGCTGCTGAAGAAACCTTGCGAAATCCCCGAGCCGTTGAATTCTTTGAACTTGAAAATCCTGAAACCATGCGTTACAATGATTATTCAAGAATGAATGAATGAATCAAAGTATCATCAATTTCCTCCGGAAAAAAATGGTCATTTCACAACGAGATCCACGTATGCGCTGATTTATAATCTGCAAGCAAATCTCTGTAAACCTACAGCCAATAATACAAAGAGAAAGCCTCCAGTTTGTCTTGTTAATAATTCTCGTGGATCTTGCTCTCGTATGAAAACGCTGAATAAGCCAAGCACAACTTCACACCTGGAATCCGTTTCTTTCCACGTCATCAATTGAAGAACACGCCTCAGATTTCAGAAAAACCGGCACCATTTTCTCGATTCCGTCTACAGCCGCCCTAATCACAAATCACTAAACCTTATCTTAACATAAACTGCCTTGTTCAAGAATCTGAAGCAATTTTTTATAGAAGAAATCATTTTCACATTTCACAAAGAAAGCTCCTGGCTGCCGCGTCACTCCAGCGTCTCGAACTGGCAACCTATTACACAATTTTCCATCCAATAACAACAAAAAGGTGAAAAGCCTTGAAAGTTCAGCCGTCCTTGTTGAAAATTGAAGCCAATGCTATCGACAAGACTGGCCTGAAAAGACGAGCTCCGCTAATACGGCGACATGCAAATGCAATTAAGAGATCAAATTCCCTCTGCCTCTGCTCTTTCCGAATCTGGCAAAATCAGAATGAAATTCCCTCGAGTGCCGTTGCAGAAGGCGTTTTTATACGCGTGGCTAGCCATAATCCTAGGTATTAACGCCACCAGATTTATCAGCAATGATAAATCTAGCTTCTTTTCTAGTTTTGGCGGCATCTCCGTCAGATTTGACCAGAATTTAGAAAAACTACTTTTCCCGAATGACTTTGACGGACATCCTTGCTTGTCAATTGAAAATTCCATGACATTTAAGTTTCTATTTTATAAGTATAATTATGTAGATTTGAGTTTCCATTCTATAAGTATAATTCATCTAGGGGTAAAGATATCAAATTTAATTGGTAATTCTGATTGGGTAAATGGCTTGGGGTGGTGGTTGTTGGGCTTGGTGGCGGGGACACCTTAGGATTATTAATAAAAAAAAACTGATTGGGTAAGGAAGAAACCTTTTTATTTTATACAAAAAGATAAACTTTTCACATAAGAAAATATACATAATTTTTTTTATTGAATAAAATAAAAGATTAAAAAAATTACATAATATAAAGCAACTAAACGTTGTCAAAATAAGACTAGCTCACTATAATATCTCAAGCCACAAGATACTCAAGTGAAAGATTGTTTACCTAAGTCATTAAAAATATTTTTTATATTTTTGGTTTGGAAGCTTATTAACAATTAAATTTATGCTTGAAGATAACAAGAAGGATGTTCTTTGAAAGTGACATTCTATTATTAAAAAAATTTAATTAAATCTATGTTTGAAGATAAGAACAAGGACATTATTTCAAGGTAACATTTTATCATTTTATTAAATATTTCTTATAAAATCATTGGTAAGACATCAGCTATGTAAATAAAATATGTGGTTGATGAGCGCGTTATGAAATTTGAACAAATAAGTTTATTTCAAAGAAGATATGCTCTTTTTTTTTTAAATGAAAAAGAAGAAAAGGAAGATAAGTTCTTGAAAATTTGATTGTTGCATAGAAAACTTTTGAATGGACCCAAGAGTTGAGCTATACTATTTTATTGCTCAAATTAGATTCCAGCAAAGCTTATAATAAAATATGCTAGAATTGCATCATCAAAATGATCCAATGGCTTTGTTTTGGTTAAATTCTTTCAAGAGATGTCAATGCACATATGATAGTTAATAGGTCTATATTTGATCGGTTTCCTTTACAATGCCCTTTAAAAAATCTATGTTGTTATCACCATTTTATATGTGCTTACTTTGATGCTATGAGTTATTAATTGCAAAATGTCAAATACTTGCAACTTATCTATGGCATATCTATGAAGACATTATAGTGATTAATTTACACTTTGTTGACAATAGCTTGTTATTTTTATAAAAATTTGAAAAAGAGGTGGATAATATTTTAGACAATTTATATTTCTAGTGTTTTATTTTAGGGTCTCAATCCTCTCATTGCAATAATTCTTAGTCTTAAGATGGTCTCATCCATCAATGGAACCCCAAACACAGGAACAAACAAGACATGGTGAAATTACTTGAACCTTGACATTCCATATTGTATGTGGCTATTTATTACTGAAATATGAAATTGGTATCTAAATAAACTTAAAAATAAATTATTTAATAGGCACAACAACTCTCTTTCTTTGCTAAGAAAAGTTTAGTGGCCAAATAAATTTTTTCTAACCACATATGTATACTTATATTTTTGTTGTATGTTGTCAAACAAGTACAAATACTTGTGTAAACTAATACAACAATTTATATGAACCAAATGGGATGTTATTGTTGGTTGTAGAATTTTATTCTAGTCTAAATGCATGCATTATAGATCCAAAGGCGGTCTTCATGTTATTGATCCTATAGCTCAAGGAATTTGTTTAGTTACTAAATAGATCACTATCATTATCAAGGGTGACACATCATAGCTATCATTAGATTTCATGTAATTCGCTCTAAATTTACTCTCTTAGATGTCAGAAGATATAACATTTGTTATACAAACTCATAAATAATGCATCCCATATCTCCTCAAGTATTATATTTTATTTTATAATATATCATGATATTTGGCACACAACGCACCAAGTGCCAACAAAAGTACCTCATTTTCAATATGACTAATTAAACATAGATTTAATAAATAATTACATTATGATAAGTTCTAAAGTTGATAAACCTTAATTCCCAACAAGAAATGTTGCACAATCTTAATTGATCCCAATGACATCATTGTTGTTCTTCATATATTTATTTATCTTGTTCTAGTCATACAATGTGCTCATTTTCAATTATTGTTTACTAATAAGCTTATTGTATGTTAAGTTTTTGTACTATCCACTTAACCTACTTACTATTCTAGTGGATTTTGTTACTTCTTGAATTACTATTGTAACCTATTATAATTTTGAACTTTTGATTCACTCGAGTGTTCAATTAATTTATTGACAGTCAAATTGAAATAAAAATGAGACCACGGGGGCTTCACTTAGTGAACCTAAATCATAGTACATGGATTTGTGGCATACTAAAGAATTCCCCTATTTTGAAAAAATATTGCCCCAAACTCCTTTTTTGTAATCCCCCTCTAATACCCCCCACACATATTTTCCTATATAAACCCCCATATCCTCCCCCACCCTCCCCACACAAAAAAAAAACCTCCCCCCTATTTAGACAACATATTGCCCATCTATTTGCTCATTTTAAACCCCCTAATATGAATGCATGTGGTACTGTATTGCCCCTTCAATGAAGACCCTGTGAATAAGACATCTTTTATAATTAAAATAAGTGGGATTAGGGTTTTCATAGTTTTCCATATAACTTTTATCTAATTATATATTATGATAGAGTTACAAACAAAAATATAATATTAGAATCTAAGGTTTCAAAGTTAAGATGACTAAATCCTAAGAATTGATTGTTTCGAATATAATCGTAGCAATAATTATGCCTTCATGACAATGCAATCCTATCAATTTTCCATGATCCTAACATCTACAAAACAAATCCTTAATACTTGTATGATATATTTTCATATTGGTATTTAAGGTAATAAAAACTAAGGTATTATTATATAGCATTGTGGGGCTTGTTGTGTGAGGATTAGAGTTTAAAATTGTTTAAGTGCCTTGAATTAACAATAAAATTAAAGATATAATGGGGTGACAATGAACGTTGATGTTTTTATGACAATGAAAATCATTTAGTTGATTCTTGATTGCCAATGTTAGTCATTAGTTATTGTGTTGGAGAGTTTCTTAAGTACACCTTGATAATGAATGTTAGTAAGAAAATGGGGAAGCATAAACTGGTGTATTAAGCCTCAAGTAATTTCTCTATGTTGTATTTGTTCGCAAGTTGACTCCCAGGGAGTATATGGCTTATTTTGTGTTGTCATTATGGCGACAAAGTCATATGAAGTTTTGACAGTAAACTATGAAGTGAAAATTGACTAAGTGCAGAAGACATAATAGAACAATGACTTGCAATCGATCAGGGCATCAGCGCACGTGCGTACGACCACATCGGGATATGCGTGTTCAGACTTAAGCTCTATGGTATGTTATTATGCTTACCCTATACACGCATGGTACGAAATGGCAGTAAGTAAAAGTTACAGAAAGAACAAGTACACTAGCAGTTCAGAATACAGAGTATGAAGCCGACTTCATGATTTTGATTAGCGTGTAATCTTTTGTTATGTAAAGGCTAAGCACCTATTGTAATAAGTTTGTAATCATGTATTAAACATTGTTGTAAACACGCTTAAGCCAATTTGTTTGGAAGTGTTGTGTATTATGTTTTTGGGCCGACTAAGGTCTTGTTTATAGTCGCGTCTATTCAGGCATAAAGATATATATATGTAATGCAAAGATATATTGTAAGTGTCATCGAAATAGTCAGAGAAGATGTATAGCAGAGCAGTATGAAGATATCAGTATGAGATAGAGCCCTTAAAGAAGTTAAGAGTGTAAGCGCGTAACTGGAACTGATCAGACATCTGTGTCACATACAGCTATTCACTTTTGGATATAGTGCATATCTATTCTCAGGAGGTTGTAGCCTTCTTTCTCTTTGAGCAGTGAACTCTTGGACAGTGAGTCCTCACCCCTAACAGGGTTGTTTGTAAAAGACTCCTAACAGGGTCAGACCCTTAACCAGGTCATTGTACTCGCATTATAAAGATTGCTTCTAATAGGGCAAAGGAACTTTAATAGGTTCATTATACTAGTACAATATTTGTGGGTACTAATTCCCACCGGGGTTTTCCTCTAATCAAGATTTCCCCGTAATCATATCAAGTGTTATGTGTTCTTGTGTTAAGCTTCATTGGATGTATATTTGATTTATGTTTAAATTGTTGAATTTGAATAATTAGCTAAACACTGATTCACCCCCCCCCCCCTCTCAGTGTTTCCAACAATTGGTATCAGAGCCTGGTCCTCAGAGAGAAAAGCCTAACCACTTGAGGAGATCATGGATTCAGAAGAAGTCAAACATCGGAAAAAGAATCTTGAAGCAGCCCTTGAAGATCTGGATATATCTGAGAAAGAAAATGAAGAACTTAAACTAAAATTTGATGGCTCACAAATGCTTATCAAGAAACTAAGGAAAGAACTAAAAGATTGCTCCACCAATGATTTGAAACTGAATGAAGAGAACATGTCTCTGAAAGATAAGATAGAAGAATTGAATGATCAGTTAACTGATAGCTTAACATCTATTTAAGAAAAGAACAAAGAAAAAAAATAGTTGGATGAAGAACTCATGCAAGCCAATATGAAAATCTTGGAATTGGAAAATATCAAGAACAAAATTGAATCTGAATTATCAGGAGCAAAAGACAAGATTGA
>MU226178.1:686111-697768 GCA_018584345.1 Thuja plicata | reverse complement strand
TTTAAATATTTGATTTAAACTATAGGAAATTGAATTTAATTGATTAAATATTGGTAAATAATCATTTAAATGTTAATTAATTAAATAAAATTAATTATTTAATTAATGTTGAGAATTGGATTAGATGATTTGAGAAATGATTTTAGAAGAAAATGGATGATTAATTAATGATTAGGAAACCATTAATTAATAGATGAAAATTAGGGTTTTAATGTAAAGTTGCAAGCCTGTCCATTTTAGGGTGTCTACACATATATAGATTTGTGTCGATGAAAAGAATAAACTTTTGGTTATTATTCTTTATCAGAAGAAAGACGTGATATGTTTTGAATCTTTGAGTTTTGAATGTATTCATTTTGATTGCAATTTATCTTTGTGTCAAAGATTTGTTTTGATAAACCCTCATCCACTAAATTTGTCTTCGTGTGTGCCAAGAAATCTTTGAGTTTCATGCATCACGTTTATCTGAAATAAATCTTTAATCTTCCCCTTAGTTTACTGATTGTAAATATGGAGTTAAGAATCTTTGAGTTCCTAGTTTGCATTTATTTTCTTATAAATTTCCACATCTATCCCACGTTTATGGATAGATGGTTGCTTGCCTTTTGTGCCTTCCAGTTAAAGGCATACCAGTGTTTTCATTCTTTGTATATCTAACGGAGGGAGTTGTACCTTCATACAAAAATTTAGAGAGTGTTTGCATGTTTTAATTGCAAGTAGCATCAGTTGTTAGTTGCAGATTGTGTCTTTGTGTTTGGGGGATCAAGAGTCATTATGAAAGGGTTT
Source organism: Thuja plicata (assembly GCA_018584345.1). NCBI lineage: Eukaryota > Viridiplantae > Streptophyta > Pinopsida > Cupressales > Cupressaceae > Thuja > Thuja plicata. The sequence continues at coordinate 696,982 of MU226178.1, read as the reverse complement.
TATTAAAAGACAAATCTAGGTGTCTTTTTCTAGGTGTTTTGGCTTGCTAGTACCCTGCTCCCCTCCGCCCTCCTAGCATGCAGCTCCCTATGCCGAGTTTCTTCTTGACTCTATTGCCCAATGGCTCTTGGAACTGATTTCCCTTACTAGAGATGTTGGAGTTCTCTACTTTTGCATCAAAAGAAGTCCCCTAGTAGAGCTAGTTGTTGCCTCACTAATGGTCCCCGATTAAAAATTTTCAAAACTCAGCCCCTATCTTGTTATTATTGACCAAAATGCGAGATTTGTATGGTTGTTAATTCTTATCCTTGAAAAGATCATGTTTTATAAAGATGAAAAGTGGAAGCATAAATCTTTGAACCCCTTTGAACATGGTTCAAACTAGTTCAAAGCGGTTCAATAGGTTCAAACACGTTCAGTGGTTAAATAAGTTCAGATAATTTCAATGGAGTTCAGGTTGGTTCACCAATGTTCGATGAGGTTCAATGGTTCGATATTTCAGTGTGTCCAAGTTCAAGTTTTGAGAATTATGCAAGTTCAAGGTTCAAAGGTTTAATTAGTTCAGACAGGTTCAACCTGGTTCAAAATAGTTTAGTGAGGTTCAAGGGATTTTTCAAGGTTTTAAAAATTTGAACATCTATCTATTCATTGAACCACTTTGAATAGAGTTCAAAGTAGTTCAAACTGATTCAACAGTTCAATATGGTTCAATAGTTAACTCTTGAGAGTAGATTTAGTTAATATTGCACAGAGTTTGGAATCATGATGTTGGATAAAAATGATGACAAATATCCATATGAAGGTTTGAGTGGAAGATAATATCCAAACAATGAATATCAATTCAAATTGGTGATTCATGTGTAAGATTTGACATGAAGAATGCTTAAAATTTTTAATGCAACCCGTAACCACGAATTTGGTAATGACAGAGAATACAGTCATATTGCAGGGGGTATAAATTTAAACTTCACTGTTGGATCAGACTCATTTTCAGATATGTTTTTTTAAACCTAATTATCTAAATTCTCACCAGAGCAAGTTTCCAAATTATGCATGGTTTGGGAGATATGAATGTCTGAGTCAACCACTATCAAAACTGCCAAAAATAAAACAAATCCGCCCAGCATAAAGAAATATTCTATTTTGGATCAGCATGCCACATGTCCACATATCAATTGGTTATCATTCCAAATATGTTATGTCATTATAGAATTTAAAATTCAAAGTTTGTAAGGATATTAAAATCCATAGAAAAGAAATAAAGTTATCGAGATTGGGAAGTTAAAAAGATAAAAGGTGACTAGTTAATTTTGGCAAGAATCAGTTATGAACACTAAAAAGGCCTCATCGAGAGGAAAGAAGGGATAAATTGGTAAAAGAAGAAGAGAGAAGGGTTCTTCTGGCTTCCTTTTTTTTGTAGTTTGTGTGTTGCAGCAAATGAGAAAAAATATTTCTTATTGTGATAGGGGGGAGAACAGTTTTTTTTTTTTTTTCTGTTGTGTCTAGTTTTTCTTAGTCTATGTGCTCATTTTATATTGAGAAACAAAGACAGATACAAATTCATCTGTGTATGGAGTTTTATTTTCTTTGATTACAAATTCTTATGTTTTTATAATCACTCTCAATGTATATTTCATTTTTACAAACAAAGAGATTATATTTTCAGATCTATGTATCGGGAAAATCAATTCATTATAAATTTACTGTCTCTTCTCTAATTCTTTTTCATTTGTGAATGTGGGGAGGATGATTTGTATATAATTCTCTTGCATTTATTTTATTGTTGTAATTAAATATTTCACATCTATTCATGTTTATGAATAGATGGATGAATGTTGTTTTCCTTTATTGCTTTCTGGTTAAAAGCATATCAGCATTCTAATTCATTGTAAATATTTCTAAGAGGGAGTTGTACCTCTCAATTAAGAGGAAAGTTATCAATCTAATGATAACTTCTCCAACTTTTAGTAGCATTTGTGCTTCTATTTGGGCATTGTGAGTCATTCCGTGTTATTCTTTTTGAGGTGCAAATTTGTTTACTAACAAATTAGATTAAATTAAGTATAATTAGTAAAATGTTGTTAATATTTAGAGTTATTATACAAAGATTTTAAATATTTGTATGTCCTTGTCTTTAGACATTAAGAATGTATTGTATATTATACAAATTATTGTGAAGTTAAAGGCGAAGAATGTTCATTTTATTATAAAAAGCATGAAATGAGCATAGATAAAATTAATAATTTTGTTTTGACATAGAAATTATGAAGTTAGAGCAGACATACATGACAAAAGTAAGTTAATATGAAGAAATATAATTATATTGCCATAGTCCTTTGTTATATGACTTTAAAAAGTTGTTGGAAACAATTGTATGATCTTTTCTAGATCCATAAAATTTCACATAGATTTTTTGAGTCTTATATTCTAATTTGTTTCATTAGGATTTGAAATATTATATCTAATTAGAAGTTTGGTGGACTCTAGCATTTATATGTGTTCAATATGCGACCAATGTCCACAAGTATGTGGTGTTGTTTGGTGTCACACGCTATCCCAGTGATCAATTTGTGTCTTGTGTAATTTATGGTGTTGTCAAGTAGGATCACACTCAAAAATTTAGTGTGATACTCTGTTAGATGTTAGGGTTGTCGTTGCACCAAGAGATCGACCTGCTAATGCCTGATACAACCACTAGACTTATAGAAGACACATGAGGTTGTTAAACCATGTACCGAATCCCATGAGGGACGTTATCTCACTACAAACAATCCTCTTCCCAGCGTCACCCGTCATAACCTGTACATGATTCAAACCCGTGACCAAGCTCTGATACCCCTTGTTAGATGCTAGCATTGTCGTTGCACCAAAAGATCAACATGTCAATGCCCAATACAATCACTAGACTTATAGAAGACACAAGAGGTTGTTAAACCATGCCACAAATCTCGTGAGGGATGCTGGCCCACTTCCAACATACTAAACATTCTTGTGAAACATGGAATGATCTTCAGGCATATGAGTATGCCTATGGTGAAGATCAATCTCTAGAGAAGGTTGGTTCCTTATGGTACTCACCTATAACTATATCTTGAAATAATGAAAAGGGAAGAAATAAACTTGAAACTTAGACCTATACTAACAGGTGATGCACCTAATAAGAACTAAAATATGCAACCTGCTAAGCTCACAAAACCTTCAATCAAATAACCCTCAAAATTCTCACAACTCAACTAAACCAGTGATACATAAGTATTTCCTAAACCAGTGATACATAAGTATTTCCTACAAAGGGATGAACCTAATTCTTGCATAGAGGAAAACCATATGGTTTTCTCACTTCAAACTATCAAAATCAACTACACAATTCAAGACCTGCATTAACCATGTATCCTCCTACAACAAACTCTGACTTAATGAGAAAAATTAAAGGACATAACTCACAAAAATTCATCAAGTCACCCATAATATGATATAAGAAGTATTGATAAGGGAAGATGCTACTATTTTATTAAAATATAGAGGCTTTGTTGTTACAATGCCTAGAAAATGAGTCTCCAAAACTCTTCTTCTAGTTGTGTGCCAGAAGCCAAGAGAAGAATAACCCCCTAAAACAATGCAATATCAAGCCTTAAATAAAAGGACAAAGCCCACAAGAGAAGTGAATTGAAACCAAACTACACTCAATCTGGTGGTCCCATTTTGAATTTTCATGAAAATCCTCCCTTGGGTAGGATGTGAATGAAAAAACTACAAAAAGAGGGATGTAACTCATAGTGATAATCTGTTAAGTGCCATAAACCCCTTCTCAACATATATATAACTCAAGAAGGCTCTAAAACTGAAATGTAACTTCCATAAACTCCTCGTGAACTCCAAATTATCTTCTCCTCCCCAAATTACATGTATCCCATAAATTACATTAAATTTAATATTTATTGTATGATTTATAAAGATATCATATAATAAATATTCATTACATTTGTTCATGAAAAAAGGGAAAACACTTTATATTATCTATAACCTTTTTCCATTTAAAATTAACATTTATTAGTGTATGTGGTTGAAACCTACCCATGTGGAACAAGCTCAAACATGAAAATGTTAGAGATAAAAAAGCATACAAGTTACATTAACATATCAAAAACTTAATTCCTACACAAAGCTTATTCCACAACCTTAGATGAGATGAAACAAGTGCACCCAAGACTTGTTTGATTTTCTCTTAGAGAGGAATGTGGGTATTCTCTCCCAACACAATATTTAAATCACACTATTGATTGCTTGCTTGAAATGATTGATCCTACAATGCATAGCATAGCATAGTTGGTGAATAGTTGATGTGTCTGGCTATTTTCCGTGTGACTCTTACAAGGTGATCTTGTATCCCCCAACCCTTTTTGTGAATAGTGTACTTATACTTTAAATTAATGGAAAGGCCTGTATTCATAAAAAATCCTAGAGAAATACTAACATGATAACAATGCATAAAATGAGAGATGAATTGCAAGGAGTGAGGCCTCCTATTTATCAATTTTTGGAGGGCTTGGATGAGGTGGATCTTATGTGGCATCCACATAGATTCCACATGGGATAAAGGAGTGGTCATGGAAGAGGGAGAGTTTCTCACACATGTGTGTGAAACTCTTGAAACTGGTGGCTCAATGACAAGTGTAAGATGGTGGGAGACACAAAGTGAGTCACATGTTGAGCATCTTTCAAAGAGGAAAGGGGAGACAAGATGCAAGAGAAATGGCTTCGGCCATTTTAGGAAAAGGGAATGAACAACTCCCATAGGAGGGGTTCTCACACATGTCTGAGCACCATTAGGAGGTTAATTGTTGTAGGAATTATAAAATTAGTCTAATTAATCTAATATTTAATTAGAGGAGTAGGCTTAGGGGGGATAGTGATGGGTATATATTAGGAATCTAGGATAGATTTAGGATTAATCCAAATTAGATTTAGATTAATCATAGCTTAGTAGAATATTAGAGTGTGGAGGGAATAAATAAATTAAAATTTATTTAAAGGTGGATTTTTTTTTTTGATCGGTAACATTAGTATTTTTATTGATAAAGATAAGGAAATACATCAAAAGGCCAGTCTTCCAGATGGCTGCCATATTACAGACCCACACACTTTCCTACCCTACATTTAAGCTTTCAACATAGTGCTAAGAGGCTAAGGGATATAAACATCCCCGAATTTAAAGGTGGATTTAATGGAGGGAATGTATTTAAATTAAATTTAATACATTTATGGGGAAAGGTATTTAAATTAAATTTAGCTAGGGGGAAAGGTTTTTAAATTAAATTTAGATACCATAGAAGATGAACCAGATTTAATTAAATAAATTTAATTAAATAGGTAGGAGAATATAACAAATATAATTAATTAAAATTAACTATAATGTTACGGGGAGAATATTAATTAAATTAAATTAATAAGAGTGCTAAGGGATGTTTTTAGACGTCTACATTTTTCCCCTCTTTGATCCGACGTTAGAGATGGCGTTGTGTCAAAAAAAAAAGATGCCCCAAAGAGAAAAGTAATTCTAGAAGTCGTGTCAAAGTTATGATGGTGGGAGATTATTCCCCCTCGAGAAAATAACGCAAAAAATTTTTTTTGTGGAATTTTCTTGAAAAAAGGTACAAGGGAGGAAAAAGAACGAGGAGGAAATTTTGAAAAAGGGTAAATTGGTTGTTGTTGCAAGGCGCTTCCTGGGGGGGGTTGGGGTAGATCAGGGACATGATACCCCAATCGGGATGGAGGAATAGTGAATAAATAGGAGCTGCATAATTCAAATTGCAAGAATGCTAAATGAAACTAACTAATGCAACCTAACTACATGAGAATTTTGGATTGTATTGTGTTAATATCAGAGAGCACACCCTAGTTTGATTTTGCAAGAGGAGGTATGCATCACATGCTAGACAACATGGATGACATGGTTCTTGTGCATGGACTAGACTCTCTGACAAATAAGGTAGATTTAAGAGCATAGATGTAGATCAATAATCATGGTGGAACTAATGCAGTGACACTCATGAGGAAGCCATAGTACACCCAAGTCTTGATTAGGGACTTGGTGGAAGTGCATGAGACCCTGCCCCTGGTGAGGCATACATAACCATAACTGCATGACCAACAAATATGCACTAAAGTACCCACAAAAAGATCATTCCGCAAATGACACGTATTCCAATATACACCAAGATATTGAAGATCGAGGAAATCATGAGTAGGGTCTACTGAAACAAAAAGATAAAATAAACAAAAAGACATCATGACCAATGATGAGACAATAATTTGTCTCTATTTTATGTTAATATTTATACTCTGTTTAAAACATTACCAAGACATTTGTGAACCTTTTAGTATTTGAACTTGTGATAAGTACAGTTGGAACCACCTAGTCTATGGGTAGCTATTAGTGTCATGTTTTGCTAAACATTATATATCTATCACAGTATTTCATATAGCTATTTGAATGCATGTTCTAATATTTGGATTGAGTTGACTAGTTGACTTGATTATATATCCGGATATGCTACTAACCTGCTAGGAAAAGGAGTGGCTTGAGAGTGGTCGACCGCATTGAAGAGGAGGCGTTGAAGTCCCAGCTGCAACAGGGAGAATTTTTATGGCCACAAGAAATGTCTGCTACAATGGAGGAGCCATCATCTTAGGGAATATAGGAAATATCTCTTCTATATTTCCTCTCAGCGGTCAATATCTTGATGAAATGGTTATTCAAACTTTATTACACTTTGTCGTGGGTAGTTATAATCTCCTTCCTCTATGGCGTGATTTAATCATACCTTATATGTATGATTTTGAATAAACATCAATCCTCTATATAATGGGATTTGATTGTTAGTTTGTAGTCTCTTTAAGTTGGAAAATATATTGTTGTTGCAGTTGCACAACAAAGTTACTCTTTCCAGTTCTATGCATTATTTTCGTTATGATGTAATTAGTTTCTAAAAATATAATGGAGTGATTTTGGTTTACATTATGTGTTAGTAGTTAGCAGAAGCCAACCAAGGGAGCCCACTTGGGAGGTGAATTAGATTAGAGTAGGTTAGATTTACTTTAAGCATTTACAACATTTTGAGTAGAAGTTTACTGTTTCATTCCTGCAGCATTAAACTCATGTATGTTCCTACAACACTTACAAGGATAATTATAGTGAATGCTATGGGTTGATAGAATAGGTTTAAGTTAAGTTTACAGTTTTCAGCATTAATTCCATTAAGTAGTCGTGTTTGTTTACTTTCTTGCAGCAATAGTGTAGGTCTCTTTCATGTATTTTTCCTTCCTACAACATAGGTAGTATGACTCTTTGAGAGAATTAGTGCACATATCATGTTGTCCCATTTCAAGTATACGTCCCTGGGTTGACAATTTAAATGCACTTTGTGATAGGAAAAGTAATCCTTAGTTTGAATATACTATTCCTAGGAGAAGCTTTGGCATTATTATTATTACCTATTGTGAGGCGGTTCATTTTTGGCACCATTGTTGGGGATGGTGTCAATCTGAGAACCTTATTGAGTCATTTTCCATTTTTTAGATAGTTCCTTGCTTTCTAGATAGTAGTATGCAATCCTGAACTTGCTTCACAAGTTTACGTAATAATTTTCATGCATTAAAGAGGAAGAAGATGAGATGAACAGGGCGGATTTCTATCAAGAGAGTCTGCTAACCTGAATGAAGAAGTTGAGGTTGAATTACATTTTTTTGATGCAAGTCCTTAATTTCCTGCAGCATCTTCCTCTGAAGCAGAGCATTTTGCTCCAGTTGGACTTCGACCTTTTGCTGAAATTTTGGCCAGTTTTCTTGATAATTTTGCTCCAAGTGCACCTAATGTTCATAACCCTATGGCTAATGTTCCTTCCCAGCAGAAATTCCATTTCCAAATAACTCCAGTAATGTCACAACCTACATTTCCATTTCCTCTACCTAGCCTTATCAACAATGCTAACCTCAAAAGCATACCCACTGTTGCACTCCCAAAGTTCTATGGCCTAATAAATGAAGACCCTGACACCTTTTTGTTTGAGTTTGACATTCTTCATCAAAGATTTGACTACAACACTAATGGCCACAAGCTCAAGTTGTTTCCAACAACATTGAAGGAGTCCACCCTATGATGGTTTATGGGCTTAGGAGCTAATGTAGCAACCAGGTAGGATGAAATGCAAACTCTGTTTCTACATAAATATAAAGATTATTTCAAGGGGGGTGACCCAAGAGGAGATGAAATTTTTCAAATGTCATAGAAGGAAGATGAAAATCTGGAAGACTATGTTTCACGCTTCCTGTATAACCTGCAGAAGAATCCACAACATGTCCTGGAGGAGGATTCACAAAAACTCATTTTCTTGAGGGGAGTAAATGATAATTTCCTGGAAGCACTAGACCTCATGGATAGAGAAGATATATCCCAATCTACCTGGGATGACCTCAAGAAAATCTGCCTTAACTATTCAAGATCAACTGTAAAGTAGGGCAGAGGATTTCGGTCTATACTTGCTAAAGGGAACAACTCGGGCATTTCTAAGTTGGAGATCTCGAACCTGCTATCAGATTTCAAGAAAGATATCATCAATGATGTTGCCACACACCTGGATACCATGACTACCAAGAAGAATCATGCAGATGCTAAAGCACAGCTAGCTGAGTATTTTCCTCACTGTCGCAAACAAATGAAAGATTGTTAATGCAAGCTGGTGGCAAACTTGGAGAACCAACATCTTCCTACTGAGTACATGAAAATAGAAGGAGACGACGAGAAATTTTTCTTTGTTTCTCAACGTTGGCCATGGGCTTCAAGACAAGGTATGCCTTAGGATCCTTTGCAATTTTCTAATCCTTATAATAATCAATGGAAAAACCAGAATTATCAAAATCCTTCATAGTACTCCGAACCTGCTCAGAACAACTAGTGGCCTAACCAACAACAAAACCAGTGGCCTCAACCTCAAAATCAATGGCATCCACCATAGGGGAATTGGAAACCATATAACCAATGGAGGGGGCCTCAGGAATGGCCTAATAAAAATCTTGGTTATCCACCCTTACCACCTCCAATGTCTCAACCTGCAATAATGTCACCTTCTGCAGCCACAAGTCCTACTCCAAAGAAAACACAATTACCTACTTAGCCATAGCCCAATCCTAAAAACAAGCAAAAACAACAACCAATGTATGCCACTGATACTCAGCAATACCCTGCATATGCACTAGAGATATCTGATATCCTTTTGAGAACTGGTATTACTTTGTCTGCACCTAAACCTCCTGTTATAAAGGAAGTTTCAAACAATCCTGCAACATCAACTCCACTTCCAGAAGTTACTTTTCCAAATATTCTCAAACCAACTGATATACCAAGTAAAATTGATGTTCACACCTCAGTTAATCCTCCCTTTCCACAAAGTCTTAGCATGGAAAAACCTATATCCCAAGAAGAAACACCATTTGATATCCTTGAGCAATTGAAAAACATGCATATTCAGATTCCACTGTTTCAAGTTATCAAAGATGTTCCTCTTTATGGAAAAGACATTAAGGAAGCATGCCTCAAAAATCCTAGATGTAATAAAAGGATCCTCAAATAGTCCATGTTATAGGTCAACTTGTAGATATTATGTTGGGAAAAATAGTCATACCAAAGTACTCTGACCCTGGAAGCCCAGTTGTTGATCTTATAATTAATGGTCAGTATGTGAAAAATACTCTAGTTGATTTGGGAGCAGTTATAAATGTTATGACTAAGGATACCATGCAAAGGTTGAGTATAGAGGGATTGAGAACCACACCAATAGTCTTACAACATGCAAAGAGTTCAACTGTAACCCAAGATGGCATCATATAAGATATAACAGTCACATTGGATTCATGGGAATATACTGTAGACTTCCTGATATTATCACCTAAGGTAAATTTTGTTGGTTATCTAGTTATTCTTGGAAGACCTTGGTTAGCCACCACTGATGCCCATATTAGTTGCAGATCAGGTAATATGACAATTTCAAATGGCCAAGCAATCAAGAAGCTAACATTATATCCTCCTGCCCAACCCCAACCAAATTTAAGTACACCTATTTGGCCAGATTTGGGAGATGAGGAAGAAGAGATAAATTATATTTCTCAACTAATGATGTTACATAGACAATCCTTCCTAAAATTGCAAGAAGAAGATTATGTGATTCAAAGTATCCTTACCAATAAGTGTGTCATAGAAAGAGATATTTCTGAAAGCTTTGTTCTACAGTTATGTACCTATGAGGACTATGTTTTTCCAGTAGGTCATGATATTATACATCAATTAATACCCTGTGAGATAGATATGAGCCCAATCTATGAAGTGTCTTTTGGTGCTCAAATCGACAGATTGGACTTCTAGCGGATTTATTTTATCCAACGAAGATGGATAAGATCGATTTGCCAACGAACGAGGTTTGAAAAACCTCCTGCAATTCTGATTCCACGGAATCAAGGCTGGTGGACCTGCACTTTAAACTTGTCTTCAAGGTCTTCTTAGAGGCTTCCTGTAACAGAGAACTGATAACTTCGATTCCTGCTTCTCAATAGGTTAATAAGATCACAAAACTGAAAGTATATTTGTTAATGACATATAATGTATTTAATGTTGTTTGACATGATTAAGATATAAACTGGATTAGATGTAACGAAAGAATAATTTGAAACTTGAAATAATGAAACCCAATATTGAATTCAAATAACGAGACGGACCAGTGCTATATTCCAATAATGGGAAAACAGAGTCGATATATCTTCAACCCTATGTTCAACTTCAGAGACAACTTTGAAATAAAAAGTGTCACTTTAAAGGCGAA
>MU226178.1:672679-686011 GCA_018584345.1 Thuja plicata | reverse complement strand
TCCTAGTGGAAAAGAAAACTTTAAGAAAATGATTCTAATACAAATGTGAATCTTCAAATGTTAAACATTAAGACATATGAAAGTGAATAGATACGTGATAATACTTTGATAAGAAAAGGATGATAAATAATAGAAGCTATGAAAGACAAGTAAGTATGTGTAAATAGATACTTCCCTGAACGAGAATGGATGTAAGTCACCTTGTCGACATGGGTTCCACCAGTGTCAATGCTAGAGTTGAAAACTAATGTGGAACTTTCTCCTAGTCACAATCTTCATGTTAACAGTAAGATGCCACCACAACAATTGGCATTGTTAACTAAACTCCTTTGTAAGAATGAAAAAGCATTTGCTTGGGATTATGGAAACATGACAGGCTTGAACCCAAAGATATACACACATAGAATCTACATCAATGAAGGCAATCTTCCACTTCTCCAACCTCAGAGAAGAATTAACCCAGCCTTAAGAGAAATAGTAAAATCTGAGTTGCAAAAGTTGTTGGATGCTGGTTTTATTTATCCAATCTCTGATAGTAAATGGGTATCACCTTTGGTCATTGTTCCTAAAAAGGGGGGTAAATGGAGAATATGTGTAGATTATAGGGAATTGAACAATGCAACAAAGAAAGACTATTTTCCCTTGCCATTTATTGATCAAGTTCTAGACACCTTAGCTGGAAAGAAGTACTTCTCCTTTCTTGATGGATACAACAGTTATAACTAGATTAGCATTGCTCCAGAGGATCAGGAGAAGACAACATTTACATTCCCTTGCGGAACATATGCATATTCTATGTTACCTTTTGGCTTATGTAATGCACCAACTACATCCCAAAGAGATTTAATCATCATTTTTGCCGATATATCACATGATTGCATGGAAATATACATGGACAACTTCACTACATTTGGTGTCAGTTTTGAGGAGGCTTTGAAGAACTTGGAAAAAGTGTTGATCAGATGTCAAGAACACAACATGTCTCTCAATAGCGATAAATGTTTCATGCTGATTCAGGAAGGAGTGGTGTTGGGACATTTCATTTCAGAAGTTGGCATCTAAGTAGACCCTGCAAAATTGAGGTAATTCTCAAATTTCCTACACCTACTAAGCAAAAATATGTTAGATCATTTTTAGGACATGCTGGCTATTATAGGCGCTTCATTCAAAACTCTAGTCAGATAGATAGCCCACTATACACCTTACTTACAAAAGAGGTCAAGTTTGCATGGACATCAACCTATGACGAATCCTTCCTACATCTCAAGACACTTCTGACAATTGCACCAGTACTTAGGGGGCCTGATTGGTCTTTACCATTCCACATACATACAGATGCTTCTGACTATGCAATAGGTGTTTTTTTAGGACAAAAGTCTAATAACCTTGAAAATGCAATTTACTATTTCAGCAAGAGTTTACATGGCCCAGAGTTAAATTACACAGTTACTGAAAAGGAATTACTGGCAATAGTTTATGCTTTGAATAAATTCTGCCATTATGTAACAGGTTATCCCATCTTTCTTCATACTGACCATACAACAATCAAGTATCTTATGAACAAACCTTCCATCTCAAGCAAGCTAGCAAAATGGCTTCTTCTTTTGTAGGAATTTGACATAACCATCATTGACAAGCTAGGGAAAGAAAATGTAGTAGCTGATTACTTATCCAGACTCTGGACTGTTGACAATGATACTACTATGATAGATGACACATTCCCTGATGAACATTTGTTTCATATTGTTGTCAAGAGTCCATGGTATGCTGATATAGCTAATTACCTTGTAGCTAACAAGATGCCTACACATTTCTCTCCTAAGGATAGAAGAATTCTTGTTGAGAAAAGCTTTCAATTCTCTTGGATTGACAATACACTATTTTACACTGGTCCAGACCAAGTCATGAGAAGGTGTGTACACGAAGATGAAACATATGATATCCTCCATACTTGTCATGATGAGCCATGTGAAGGACACTTTGTAGCTAAAAGGACAACTATGAAGATCTTAACAATAGGTTATTACTAGCCCACACTACACAAAGATGCAACCAATTATACAAGAAAATGTGATAAATGTTAGAGGATGGGTCGTCCAACAAAGTCAGATGAAATGCCTTTACATCCACAAGTGGTTGTCACACCATTTGACAAATGGGGCATGGATTTCATTGGTCCTATAGAGCCCCATCTAATGGAAAGTCTTACATTTTGGTATGCATCGATTATCTAACAAAATGGGTGGAAGTAAAAGCCATGAAGCATGCATGGGATCATAAGGTAGCAGAGTTTTTGTATGAGGAAATTGTCACCTGTTATTGTGTGCCAAGAGAGCTTGTAACTGACCAGGGAGCACAATTCACATCCAATTTGATCACAAAACTCATGAAGGAATACAATATTAGACACAAGAAGTCCATTCCCTACCATCCTCAAGCTAATGGTCAGGCGGAAGTTACTAACAAAGAGATAGAAGAAATTCTAACCAAAATAGTTCATCTGCAGCATCGTGACTAGAGCAGCCGACTCTCAGAAGTAGTTTGGGCATACAGAAAAACATGGAAGATAACAAAAAGGTTCACTCCATTTGAATTACTATATGAGAAAGTAGCAATGTTACCAATTGAGTTTGAGCATAAAACATTGCTTACTACTCTGGAGTTAAACCTTGACCTTCCTACAACACAAAGAGATAGACTACTACATCTCAACTCCTTGGATGAAATGCAAAAATCTACATTGGAGCGTACTGAGATAGTCCAGAAATAGACGAAGAAGTGACTTGATGCCCATATTAGGATCAAACAGTTTCAAGTCGGTGATTGGGCATTACTGTATGATTCCAGATTCTAGGAAATACCAGGCAAGCTGTAGACAAGATGGTTGTGCCCGTATTAAATAGACCATGTCTTCGCCAATGGATCAGTCTAGTTGACAACTATCAACCCAATACACTTCAAGCTATTGGTCAATGGGAATCAGATTTGTCCGTATCATTAGCCCCAGACCAAAAAAGACTTCCTGCAGCAATTTAGATATCCAACTCCAAATGAGCAACAGGTAAAACTTCCTACAGTAGAGGGTGCAAACCTTCTTCCTCCAGCTTCAGCATAACATTACTTCGTGCATGTTCATAATAAACACTTCATTTCCAATTTTAGTTCCATTCTCCATTCATATTAAATATTCTTGTTTTCAACCTATTCCACTTCTCTACCTTCCATCCACCCATCCTCCCATTCACCACCTCTTTCCATATTTCTATGTTCCAAATAAGAGCCACATCAACTGATGAATACATTTTTCGTACTTGTAATCACCTAAAAATTGTCATCTAAACCCTAGACCCCCAATCTCAACAATTAATCAAGAAACCCTAATCTTGATTATTCTAAGTCCTAAATCAAACAGGCAATTCATTAAATTCAAACTGATCTTACCTAAACCCTAGGTCCTAATCAATCACCGTACTTGATCAATTAATTAATTCCTGAAATCAAATTACATTGGCAAATATATCTTATGTTAATTATTTAATTGATATTCTGATATATTAATTAAATAAAAAATCAAAATTGTCAATTAAATCAAAAAGAAATTAAATTAATTATAAAAACATAAATGTGCATCCAAAATCAATTAAATTATTAAAAATGCATATGACATCATCAAATCCAGTTAATTGATTTGTCATTTTGGAAACAATCCAGTTTCACTCAGTTAACTAATTCTCCACTATTTATCATTTTGGAAACATTTCAATTAACGGAAAATTGAATATGGAAGTTTCCAAAATAACTGATCAGTCAGTTCAGTCAACTAACTCTCTCATCCAATCACATTGTTTGCACATGGATTGTGCTTCTTCAATTGAATCTGAGCAACTTTTCTTGTTCGATCTCGACCGTCGATTCGAGAGAGATTTCTATAAAAGATAAACTCTTTTCCTTCACAAAGAATCCTAACTTTTTATTAACGTTATTATACTGCATTTTCATTTTAGCATTCTTAGCATTTTAGATTTTTTTTATTTAGTATTGTTGTTTATTATTTTCAAGCATGAAAATCTAATCTTAGAGCACACTTGAATTTGTTGTTTTTAAAATGAATATTTCACATTTCATTTGGTGCTTCTAAAACTGAATCTAATTAGCTTGGATGAACAACAAACTGCATTTGCATTTACTTTAATCAATCATTTATATCATTCATATAGCTCTAAATCCTTCATTTAGGTCTTCGGTGTAGTCACTAAGCTTGTAATGATCTGAGAGAAAGCTCATACTCCTACCTTCTAGAAGGCAACATGTCAACTCATTCAGACATGTAAGATGAATGATTCCATATTCATTCATGTATGCAACTAATGACTAATGACTATGTTGAAGTGCACTGCTAAAGTAGAGGTCCACTTTTAGCGTCACTACATGTTGGCTCACTCAGTCAAACTGGTGGCTAAAATTGACCCTTTGAAGTATCTCTTAAGTAAAGCTACCCTCACTAGCAGATTGGCTAAATGGGTTATGATTCTTAGTGAATTTGACATAGAATATATTGAGCGTAAAGAAATCAAAGGGCAAGAAATTGTAGATCAATTGGTTGATGCTCTACTACAAGACAACGAACCAATAAATTATGAATTCTCAAATGGATCTATTTTTCACATCACTCACAAATCCTGGAAAATTTTCTTCGATGGCTCCTTCAGCAACAAGGTTCAGGTGCAGGGATTTTATTTCTGACTCCTCAAAACTATTCCATTCCAAAGGTGTACAAGATCATGTTTCCTTATACAAACAACATAGTAGAATATGAAGCACTGGTAAATGGAATCAAACTGGCTCTTGAATGGAATGTTTCTGAGTTACATGTCCATGGTGACTCTCAACTTGTAATCAACCAAATCAATGATGTATACCAGAATAAGGATGAAAAACTCATTCCTTATAAATGAATGGTTGATGACTTTAAGAAATATTTCACTTTCATCACATTTCAAAAATTCCTAAGGATACAGAACAGAGCAGCTGATGCCATGGCTACATTAGCATCCTCACAGAAACAAGAAGATGATTTCTGCTACAAGTTCCTGGTGGAAGAAATCCATTTCCCTTCTTACAAATCCCCTGAATCCCAAATGGTATGTTCAGTTATTGAACAAGAATCCTCCCGTTATCACCATGTCTAATCTTACCTGTGCCATCAGGTCATTCCTGATGGACTAACTAGAAATGAAAAACAACACCTCATCCGCAATGCCTCACGGTATGTTCTTGTGGCCAAAAATTTGTATAGGTGAGGATTAGATGGTACTTTGATTAGGTGTCTAGAAAAAGAAGAGTCCAAACATGCATTGTCTGAAGTCCATGAAGGAATTTGTGGTTCTCATTCTAATGGTCTGACTCTGGCCTGAAAATTGCTTAGAGCAGGGTATTATTGCCCAGATATGGAGAGAGAAGCTATCTAGTTTGAAAAAACTTGTAAGAAATTCCAGCTACATGGAAATCTTATCCACGCTCTAGCAAGGGATCTCATTCCTTTTGTCACACATTGGTCCTTTCAACAATGGGCATTTGATCTCATCGGGAAGATTCAACCATCATCTTCTAATGGACACAAGTTCATTATTACAGCTACTGATTATTTTACCAAGTGAGTTGAGGAAGTCCCTCTCATTAAAGTGACTGGACAACAAGTCTCGCTGTTCATTCTAAACTACATCATTTTTCGCTACAACATACCTTCCTCCATCATCACTGACAATGGAGGACAATTTAAGAACAACACTATGGATGAGTTGTGTGAAAAATTCAAAATTACACAACATTGTTCTTCCATCTATTACCCACAAGGTAATGGACACGCTGAGGCCTTAAATAAAAATTTGTTGAAAATCTTGCATCGTACGGTTAACAAGTCTAAAAAGGATTGCACCTATAAATCAATCCTGCATTATGGGCTTACAGAACCAGCATCAGAACACCTACAAGGGCAACCCCATTTTCACTGGTATATGGGGAAAAAGTAGTCTTACCCCTAGAGGTAGAAATCCCATCTCTTAGGGTTTCTTTACGCAGAATTATACCAGATGAAGAATACAGAGTTTTGAGACTCCAAGAACTAGAGTTGCTGGATGAACGTCAGAAAGTGGCTTTTGATCACCTCTGAACTTATCAAAAAATAATTTCAAGAGGACACAACAAGAAATTTAGACCTAGAGAACTTCAGGTGGGCAACCTTGTGTTGAGAGAAAATCCCCACAATCAGTCACATAGAGAACAGAAGGGGAAGTTTGAACCCAACTGGTTGGGTCCTTATATCATTACTGCAAAATTCAGCTCTGGAGCCTATCGACTCTCCACGCCTGAAGGAGAACCACTTCAAGAGCCCATCAACACTCTCCATCTAAAGAAGTTCTACACATAAGGCATTCTCGGTGATCAACACCATGTACATAGTAATATCTTGAAAAAAATCTAAAAATTGATTAAAGTCCTGAAAAAATGATCATCTTGGTGAAAACCTAGCAATAGGCACCTTGATGCAACAATAAAAAAAATTAAAATTAAAAAGAGAAAAATTAAAAAAATGGAAAAATACAAAAAATTTGAAAAAGAAGAAAAAAGTGCCTTGGTGAAAACCTAGTAAACAGGCACCATGGTAGCAAAAATAGAATCTCTGCCAAGTTGGTGAAAACCTGGTAAATAAGTGCCTCTTGTACTTAACGCTCCATCTATCAATGCTTAGTCTTGGCAATCCTTTGCTTCAATTTGTACATATCTTTCAGTCACTTTCGTGACACTCTGGTTCTTCTCAGAACCCTCCTGGCTTGAAACCGATCCAGAGTCATAACCTGGGGGCAATCAAATCGGCTTTGTCCTCTCAGTATGAGTCAAGTCAGTCATCGCCATTTTCTACTAGGGGCATGGGTCCCCAAATTTGATTGCATCTTTGGTTTACACCAGAGTCAGTAATCTTTTCATTTCTGAAGGACAAATCGCTACTGACACAAATAGGTATTTCTCAACACCCTAATCAAAAGTCTTTCTTAACACTATCTTTGGATGCATCTGTGTTTCTTAACACACATTGGGTATTGCAAATGTAAACAACAGATCGATAGAAATCAAACACAAAGCACTCACAATTACAACGGTGTTTCTCAACACCTCATACATATACACATCTAAAAACTTTGAAACTGGCTGAAGTATGCTAAACTTCTATTTGTATGTTGTCTATTTCATTGATTTCGCTAATATTTTCTTTGTCTATTGCTTGTTGGTGTGGTTCTGATGATCCAGTAACGTCAAATAAACTAGGTGTATGTGGTAATACCTCCTGCATTAAGGTGGAAAATCCTCACATCCCTTGATCATGTTTACTTGTACGCCAAGGTGAGGCCAAAACTATTTCCTTGAATATTATTGCTCTGTTTATTTACGCAAGATCGCACTCATGGCTATCTTGGCTTTGAATGCCTTGATACTAGTGTACTCTTGCAACATCAACTGGAAAAAATATTCAGGTCATCTCGGCTTTTGTGCCTCGATGCTTATGTTAGTTTCTCATATCTTATCCGATGAAATTCATATTCATATTCTTATGGTCGTAGTGGCAACAATAAGGATTGTATCAACTCCAATGTTCCAAAAATGCTCAATGATGAAAATTTTCAAAGCTAAAGCTCAGTGACTACACCTTAGGTTGCATTTGTTGCATTCATGTTAGTTCTACATATGCATCTGCATGGTGTTAAATCAGAATAATATCAATATCTATCTCCAATGTGAAGGATCTAAGACTCCAATTGATCAATCTTCTCATCATCAAGTGGTCATTTGTGTATGAACATGACACCCCTTGCTAAATCAACTATCCTGATTCTATTTTCAAGATCAAAATTGATATCTACAACTGACTACTTGCACAACCAATGGAAATCTCTCATGCTTTTCTTCTAAGAGATCCTTGTATCATACTTTTGGTCAATCTTGGTCACCAAGACCTCTCATCAAGTACATATTTTGTCCTAACCACTTGGGACCTCTTTCTAATCAGATCAGTTTCTTCCTAAATTGTCTAATCATTTGAATTGCTTCTCATCACTGGGGCACCTAGCCATATTTTGATTTCGATCCCAAGGGGGCAGGATCACGACATCAACATTCCAGTGATCACATCCTTAATTAAAACCCCATCGCTTGGGGCATCTCAGCTTCATCACATCAAATCAAGTTGAGATCATCTTAAATCAAAGGCAACCTAATCAATGGTCGTATACAGTGGTGAATACACTCGAAACTAGACAGATCAGTCTTATATGGGCTATTCATTATTGAAAAAAGATACATTGATCAAATTGGCTTCATCGCTTCAAATCAAGTCAATTTGCTTGCTAATCAAAATCTCTTAACAGTAATCAATTTCATCGCTACAAATCAAACTGGTTATTCATTCAAACCAATCAAAAATATTTAAGAGTTCCTGACAGATGTTTAGTTTCATCGCTTCAAATCAAACTGAACATTCTATTTTATATCTTTTGATCGATCTTCATCCAATCAAGCTCAGAGTCGGTCTTCTTATTCAAAAGAATGGTTTCATCACTTCAAATCAAACTATTCTTGATCTCATCGCTAACAAGTCTTTGAATCAATGCGCTGATTGCACATCAATTCAAAGAGGGGCATATAATCACCTAAAAATGGTCATCTAAACCCTAGACCCCCAATCTCAACAATTAATCAAGAAACTCTAATCTTGATTATTCTAAGTCCTAAATCAAACAGGCAATTCTTCAAATTTGAACTGATCTGACCTAAACCCTGGGTCCTAATCAATCACCGTACTTGATTAATTATTTAATCCTAAAATCACATTACATTGGAAAATATATCTTATGTTAATTATTTAATTGATATTCTGATATATTAATTAAATAAAAATACCAAATTGTCAATTAAATCAAAAAAGAATTAAATTAATTATAAAAACATAAATGTGCATCCAAAATCAATTAAATTATTAAAAATGCATATGACATAATCAAATCCAGTTAACTGATTTATCATTTTGGAAACAATCCAGTTCCACTCAGTTAACTAATTCTCCACAGTTTATCATTTTGGAAACATTTCAGTTAATTGAAAACTGAATATGGAAGTTTCCAAAATAACTGATTAGTTAGTTCAGTCAACTGACTCTCTTGACCAATCACATTGTTTGCACATGGATTTTGCTTCTTCAATCGAATCTAAGCCACTCTTTTTGTTCGATCTTGACTATCGATTCGAGAGAGATTTCTATAAAATAGAAACTATTTTCCTTCACAAAGGATCCTAACTTTTATTAACGTTATTATACTACATTTTCATTCTAGCATTCTTAGCATTTTAGCTTTCATTTATTTAGTATTGTTGTTTATTATTTTTAAGCATGCAAATATAATCTTAGAGAACACTTGAATTTGGTTTTTTTTAAATGAATATTTCACATTTCATTTGGTGCTTCTAAAACTGAATCTAATTAGCTTGGATGAACAACAAATTGCCTTTGCATTTAGTTTAATCAATCATTTAGATCAATCATATAGCTCTAAATCCTTCATTTAGGTCTTTGGTGTAGTCACTGAGCTTGCAATGATCTGAGAGCAAGCTCATACACCTGCCTTTTAGAAGGCAATAGGTCGACTCATTCAGACATGCAGGATGAATGAATCCATATTCATTCATGTATGCAACTAATGAATAATGACTATGTTGAAGTGCATTGCTAAATTAGAGGTCCACTTTTAGCACACACAGTACTTACTCCACTTTTGCCACCTTTTATTTCTTGTGCGCACGGTACTCGAATGATAGGTACAACTTTTTAAATTTCTTTCCACTTTTAGCACATAGATTTCGGTAATTATATCTAGTACTGGGATCAATCTATGATTAAGGCACTAAGCCAATTCCTCACCCCGTGCCAAGTGTGACAAGTGTGGACACTTGTCTTAATTTCGTAGGGGCCAGGGAAGTGTATTAATTTTACATGTCATTTCTAGATGTCCTTCTCACTTATCATAAGATTACCTGTCAACTCAAATATGTATTTTGGCCTTGTCTAATTAAGTCCCTTTACTATCCTGCACAAGTGTCATACTATTATTCCCAAATTATCCTAGATTTTCCCAGATTTTTAGACTTAATGTGACCCAAAAGGACATAATTAAACTATGTGGTAACTTGTACTTAAACTCGTAGTTAGAGTTATAATTTCTACTGTAAAAATGCCATTATTATTGTTTATGACAAACACAACAGAAAGACTGCAAGAGAAAATCCATAGTTTCAATAAGTGCAGTTTGAAAGCTTAATTCAAGGTGATCAAAAAGGGAATAAGGTATTTAGAAATTATAGAGAAGAATAAATTGAGATATTGACAAGCTACAACAAAAATTTGAAGGAAAATATTTGAAACAAATGGGAGGGTAGCTGCAGCGGCATGAGCTCGTGGTTCATGGGGTTCTGCCCACAGATATTGAAGCAGTGTGGAGGTTCAATGCAAGTGGTTGGCTGGGGTATTTTCTGCAACTAACATAAATTAGTGATGAGGTAGCAGTAGAATTCATGAGTACCTTTGAAGAGGGAAAGGAAACCGTATGGGGTTTAATGGTTGTCACAACAGAGGAATGCATAGCCAAAGTAACTGGATTGCCAAAAATTGGGGAGCGTTATCCCAATGAGCATGACGTTAGGTCATCTCAAACCTAGTTTACTCTGCCTACAAACCCTCCATTGGAGATTAACAAGCAAGCATGCAAACGCATGTTGCTCCCTCCGCCATTCCACAAGCTGGAAACACACATTATAAGGTACTTGACTTGTGAGGAAGATTTTCAAATTTACATGCACATTATTTCAAGTTACTTAGCTATGTAAGGCATAGTCTTCCAATAAATGTTCCCAATTTCTTGTATAACATGCTAAGTATTAGTGTCGAGGAAACCCAAAAGGGGAATGCAAATTTTGTCTTCCACCATGCCCTAATTAAACTGTTAGTTAAAAATCCCTTAGGGAAGTCTCTCCTTTGGCATGGTCAGAGTTTGTTTAGTTTAAAACCTTGCAACCTCAGGTTGAGCCTGTTGAGAAACCTAGCCATGATAATGCAGTACCCTTGAGCCAGCTGTTGAACAAGCCACCCAAGAAGGGAAACCCAAAAAATTTGAAGAAGATAGACCTTCACCTGCTCTTGAGAGAAATGCCCCTACCTCTTCTCAGAAAAGAGGAAAACAAAAAGTAGGTGAAGGAACTTCTATTTCTACAGCTGAACCACAAAACCCCACAACTTCAAAAGGAAATAAAAGGAAACTGGCTCCTACAGAAGCTTCTCTTGCATCAGAGATGTCAAATAAAGCTAGTAGAAAGAAGGTTGTAGAGGTTGAAGATACTCTTGTACAGAAAAGTCCTCGAAAGAGAGGACAAATAACTCAAGAATCCCCAGAGTGCCAATCTGTTCCTTCAAAGCAAGTTGTTGTAGAACCCCATGTGCAATATATTCTAGATAATTCCCCAACTCAACCTGAAATCCTGGACATTTCTCAAAATTTAAATGAGAAATGTGACGACGAGCCTACAATATGTCAAAATGACCCTAAAGAGTGTCATCAAAATGTTTCAAAAATCAATGAGGAAGAAGTTTAAATGCCTCAACAGTCATCCGACTCATAGAATGCCCTAGTACTTTATCAGAGAACCTAGTTCACCAGCTATTTAGAGCAGGCATGGAAAGAGCAGAGGAAATAGATGAATCATATAGAAAAGTGTGGCCCACATATATTGCAGTCCCTTCTCTTTGGCTTGTACAATAAATTTGTTCTTAAAACAATCCTATGGAAGAAAGAAAAGAAGAAAATGCAAAGAGTGATAAACGACCAAAATGAGGAAATAAAAGACCTAAAGGAGCAATTAGAAAAGCAAAAACAAAGAATGGATCATGTCTTGAAGTTGGCTAATCAGATTATCACTTGTAGACCTCCTCCCAGGGTATACGATATTTGTTTAAAAGAATAGTTCCTCTTATTTCAACTGATGATGACCTTGAAAAGCATAGAATTTGAGTTCAAAATAGCCAAATAATTCTATGGCCTATATCAAACCCTTCCTTCTTGGAAGCAGAATCTACTATGTGAGTTATACCTGCACAACTTCATTATTCCCAAATAGAATCCTCTACTTTATATTGGGGATATACATCTAAGGGAATTAATGTCCTGGATGCGTAATGAAGAAAATTATGAGAGGCAGCTAGACAACTACAGGGACCAAGAGAAGACAGAACCACTACCTTTAAGGGCTGAAAGCAGTAAGCCCGATGTATTGCTAAGAGATTTGTTCAGCCTGACCTATGGAAGCATAAAAGCAGAGACTAAGAAGAATATTTTTAATATCAGAGAAGAGGTTTATGCAGAATATCAGGGGATGTCCTATTTTGCTTTTCAGAGAGCGCTAGTTGGTGCCAAAAATAGATGGAATAGACTTCCAGAAGAATTCAAGAAATCAGAGCTGCACAATCCTATTAATCTTGAGGAATCCATTCATAGAGCACCAAATTATATCCAACTAGGCAGATAGATTAGGTGCAAGATTTGGTGTCCCCTTACAATCCAACCGCCTATGCTTCTATGGCCTCCTTATGTCATCAATGCTACCAAGTTATATCAACTACAGGAGGATTATAGGATGGACTTCTGGGAGAAAGCCAGAGGGTTCTACTATACCTTTAAGAGTAAAAGAAGAGGAAAGATAGAGGTCAAGGAGTTCAGAGGAATTGCAAAGAAATACAATGCTTGAGGACAAGCATTTTATTTGCAGGGGGTAGATGATGAGACAATAATTTTTCTATGTTTTATGTTAATATTTATACTCTATTTAAAATTGTACGCCTCTCTCTTCGGTTTCCCACAGCTTTCCAAGGGCGGGGGTTAGTAGTAAAGGTTCACAAGTGAATGCAAATCAAGTACGCAATAACTACTAAACGAATAACAGAAACGTGAGTAATAAAATGTACAAACAAGAAAGAGGAAGACAAACGAATGAAAACCCTTCGATGCTTGAAGCTTCTATTGTTTATCTCTACTCCTTCCGAAACGCTGTTCTTGATGCTCAGTATTGGTGGGGCAGCATCTATGACTTGAGAAGCGTCGAGAATTTGATATTTGAAATGTGTGTGTGTGTGATCGCAAGATGGCTTGAATGCTAGAACCAAACTGACATAGTAATGGCACACGAGAGCTTGAAATCCTGGATCCTTCAAATGGTTATGAAGGGTTTATTATATAGGAT
>MU226178.1:600648-620933 GCA_018584345.1 Thuja plicata | reverse complement strand
TAGCCTCCTCTTGACGTAACAAATTTTGAAAGATAGCATAAGTTAAATGAGGAGCTAAAGTAGGAATAGCAAGCTATGAGTGAATGTTAGTAATAAATTGTTGAAACTCTTTAGGAAGACATTTCTTGAGAATAATTATAATTAATCTAATATAGCTTAAACTAACATAAACACCACTTAGTTGAGTTTTAACTGCATCAAACTTGAGTAAAAATTCATCCATATTTTTAAAATCATTATACCTTAAGTCCTCCAAGTTGTCTTGGAGTTGAATCTTATGAGATTCCGATGAGCTTTCATACGTCTGTTGCAAAATGGCCCATGTTTCATGAGCTTTGGTGCAATGTCCAATTAGGACATAAAGATTAGGGATGATGGAGAGACCAATCAAACCAAGGGCTTCTTCATTTTTAGTTTTCCATGCATCTTTTTCTGCTTATGAAGCAGAGGTAGCTGGTTCAATAGTTGCATTTGTAGCAACTTCAAGTAAATGTTTAAACCGGAATAGAAATGAAACATGAGTTTTCCACTAGTGGT
The DNA here is from genome assembly GCA_018584345.1 of Thuja plicata. Classification (NCBI taxonomy): domain Eukaryota; kingdom Viridiplantae; phylum Streptophyta; class Pinopsida; order Cupressales; family Cupressaceae; genus Thuja; species Thuja plicata. The sequence goes on along the minus strand of MU226178.1, from coordinate 620,396 downwards.
AATTAGAACTATTTAGTTTAATTTCCGGAATTAGAGTAGACATGATAAAATTATCAAATTATCTTAAAAAAGGTGAATAACAGAGAATAGATAATGTGCAAGATTAAGAAAAATAAGTTTAACTTAATGTTAACTTACAATAGAATAGGTAAATAAAGATATTAAATTTTAAAAAAAAATTTAATGATAATGGTGAAACAAATTTTAATTGCAACAAATTATAGAACTAGCAATAGATATTGGTTAAGATTTATATAAAAAGCTTATAAATGAAACGATTTGAGTTAAAATGGAATAGAAAAAAAGTATGAACGTTAAATTTTTTTGATATTTAAACAAAATTGGAGAATACTAAGATAGAAGAGATTAAATTTAAATGATTAATAAGCAATGAATAACAACCATTTGAGTAATCAAATTGATGTAAACAAATGTATATTGAAATCAAATGCTTAAAACAAAATTATAAGGAATGAATTAATTTAAATTAATTGTTAACGTTGATCAACAAAATTAATAAACTAAAGTAATTAGAGATGAAAAAGGTTTGAGCAATTAAACTTATTTTATATAAATTAAGATTTAAACAAATTTATATAAGAGTGAGATTAAAATGTGTCAAAGGAATATTCAAACTTAACTAAAATTAGATAAGCAAGAATGAAAAAAGATCACAGAATCTGCACAGAGAAAAGAATATCAGCATGCAATGATAAAAAAATGGATAGATATTCCACATGCATGAAGCAATGATAAATTAACAATGATAACCCTGCAAGAGAAACCAATATAATAATTACAAACTTGATAAACTGAATGCAAAGCACATTAATAATCTGCAAGTTAATAAACTGCTAAGTTAAAAATCTGCAAGTTAATAAAAACGTTATTAAAATGATAATATGTTGAAGGAATAAGAATCTGTAAGCTACGCTAAAAGGTGAAGTCAGTTTGAAGGTGAAAGAGGCAGCCAAAAAACACAGGAATATAATAAGTAATAAGACTTATTATGTTTATAATGCTGCACAATGAAGGAGTCAATCTGTGCAATCTCTTGGAAAAGAATAAACTGCTGCGCAAAGACCAGAACAGGTTATAAAAAAAATATAAAACATTTTATTATACTATCAAAACGTTTTAACTTAAACTTATAAAATGATTTATTATGACCAAACAAATTAAAATGCTGCGCTAAGATAAGTAATAATGTAATAAGAGAATGGTTTAAGGCTGTGCAAGGAGGTAAAGCTGAGAAGTTTGGGTAAAATCCTGAGGTTGTTGCATCAAGTATAGGGCAGGGGACCAAAAAAGTTAGTAGCAAAGTATAGATAATATACTAGCTGTGCAGGAGACTAGTTGCGCAAGAGAGGGAAAAATTGTTTTTTGCTACCTCACACAGCTTGCTGGCAACAGAGAGGAAGGAATGAAGAAAATAGCGCAAGCAAGGAGGTATAAAATGAAATGAAGTTACAGCCCAAGGGAGAAACTCACAAAGGATGTTGAGATAATGCAGATATATATATATATATAAAGTTGCGCCAAGGGTGAAGGAAATGGTATAAAAGTTGTTGAAAAAGGAGGGGTAAAATAAAATAATGTATAACTTAAAAAGGTTGTGTAGAATAAATATAATACTTTTAAGCCATGCAAGAGGCCCAATTTTCTCACACGTGTGAGCAACTTTGGATGTAATGGGTCAAAGTGTACTTAAAGTACACATGTGAAGGATCTTGTAAGAGGTGTAAGAGTTTTGGACCAATGAGACACTTTTAGAAAGTGTAAGAGGGTGTCATCATAGGTGTAAGAAACCTTGTTGGCACCAAATAAGGATTATTTGGAAAAGTGGATTTTAAGAAATTTGCTCACACATATGTGAGCAAATAATTAGGACTAATTTGTGTAGGAATCAAGAAATTAGCTTAATTAATCTTAGTTAATTAATAAATAGGTCTATTTGGTAAGAGTGATGTGAGGTAGGGTAGGATCTAGATTCAAATTAGTTTAATCCAAATTAGATTTATATTAATTATGGTTTAGTAGAATTAAGTCATGTAGAGGAATAAATAAATTATAAATTTATTTAAAAGGAACAAATGAGGGAAATGTATATAAATAATATTTAATACATTAAAGGGGACAATATTTAAATTAAATTTAAAAACTAAAGAAAGTGAATCATATTTAATTAAATAAATTTAATTAAATAAATAAAAGAATATAACAAATATAATTAATTAAAATTAAATATAATGTTATGAGAATATTAATTAAATTAATATAAGGATAATTTTGGACATATACACATGGATCAAGGAGACATCGTTCAATTAGTTGGGGATAGACTCCAATAGTGCCTTGAAAAATATTTGTTTGGGAAAATGGTGCAGGAGCACCTAGGTCATCTCCAAGTTCTAAGTTTTGTTGTGGCTTTTACTGACCCTAGCTAGGTCAGGAGTGGTTGTTAAGGCCTTAGAATTTATTGTGTGTGTGTGTCTAGGTGGACTAGATTAGGCTTAATCCAATCTAGTTTTTGTTTTTGTATTAGTCTTGTTTAGTGTTTAGGTCTCTTTAGAGCCTAAAGTTGGGATTTTGGGTCAAAAAGCCTAAAAGGCTTGGAAAAGCATGTATTAAAGCCTAAAATGGATTATATGGTGTTTTTACACCATTCTATATATTTTGGAGGTCATAGAACCAAGTTAGAAGTCAAATTGCATAAGTTCACAAAAAGTTGTCATGACAACTTTTGCAACTTTGCAAAGTTGCATGACAACATTGTCCTAAAAACACAATTTAGATTGGTTAGGGCATGGTTAGTTTTCTAACCAATTGCACTCATGAGGAAAATGTATAAAACCATCAAGAGGTCCATTTCCCAAGGTTGGTTGACTTGGAGAAGGAATATAGATTACAAGAATTTGCTCTGTATTATGGTTTTGTGTGCACAGTCAGTTATTTTTGTTGAACAAAGTTCTTTAATGGATTGACTCCATAAAATTCAAGTTGGATTTGTGTAATTGGAATAGTTAGTGTTTTTTTTTCTTTGGTTTTAAGTTTCTTTGAGTTCATTAGTGTAGGTTTGTAAATTATTTTGTGAGCAAACTAGTCACTGTTCCATTCAGGACAGTTTGCAGAAAAATGGCTCCCCCATAAAACCCTACCGTGCAAACATCATAGACTTGAGGGATATGAAAGGGGAGCCCATGTACAATTTAAATATGGAGGAAGGATCTCTGAAGGTTTTTTTAGCTAATTTTTAATGCAATCCCTAGGCAATTCCAGTGTATCCACCTAGGATCTTGTGAGGTGCTATTTATGTTTGATTGCAGGGGTTTCAAATTGAGGAGTGAATCCAAAGGTGGTTTAGTTTTCTTTGGGGTTGTATAGAGACCTAAAAAGATATTAAGGCCTTTCCCAATCCATTTAAGCACATCTTGAAGCAGATGTCACTTGACTGGTTCAGAGAAACCCAATTAGCCCTAATAGCCCTTAAATGTAGGAATCCACTATACGGAGACCTTGGAGTGAGGAGACCTACAAAATATTGCATTTCTTGATAAAGGGTGTTAGAATATCAACTTGGTTTTTAGGGTTGTTTGGGAGAAGTTTGAAAGAAAGGGAAAAAACTGGTCAAATAGGGCTTGTAGAGTAATTAGGCCTAATTGACAAGATTTCACAAGAGTTTGGAAATAGATAGAAAAAGCATTGATTCCCTATCCTAAAGGAATCAAATGAAGTTATTGAAGATTTATAGAAAGAGTTGAATCCCCTGCAAACAATTGCTAAGGAGAATAGATAAAAGGACACATGGATGAATCCAAGGAGGAGCTAAGGAGTGAAGAAAGATTTGTTAATAGTCACCCCTAGTGAAGCACAAAGATTTCCACCTCTCAAAGAGGTATTAAAGAAGTCCTAACCTAGTTTAGTAAGGAATTGGGAGATCCTAGAAGCAAAGCTTAGGATCTTGAGGAAACTAGGAACAATAGGGGTCCTAGTGGGTTTGTGCAAGCACACTAAGGGAGTCTCTATCACAAGTTGTGCGATTGTTGGTGATGCCAGCTGTGGTGTGTATTCTAGAAAAGACCTATTTGTAGCTAACTTCAGAGATGTAGTGTGTATTGTAGATTGTGAGTGTAAATTGTGGATCTTGGATTATATCTGATATATTGTAATTGATGTTTACTTGTTTTAGGTACCTTGTGTATCTTAGCAAGGGGTTAAATAATTATTTGTATATTGGGAAAGCTTAATTGGTCGACCTAATCAATTATTGTAATAGGGTATATACGAGAGATATTTTCTTCTGAAAAGATGTAATAGTGGAATGATGAAAAGGTAATTGAAAGACAGAGAAGTGTGGAAGCTATGAAGCTTGATTGGCTGCTGGATATAGAGTAGAGTTTGTGATTATAATACTTCATTGGAACTGACCAAGAAAAGATAGTTGTTATCAGATAGTTCACTGGATTGTATATTTCTTATATTCACTTGTTTGGATTGTTGATCCTTGAGGGTGGCTTTAACCTTCATTGGGAAGTGTGCCTAGGTAGTGAGCCCATTGTTACTCTTGACTCCTAACAGGGTTTGTCCTTTAACATGGATTGTGTACTGTAATGTTGTAATGAGCTCCTAATAGGGATAAATATTTTAACAGGGATAATATACTCTCAGTACATTATTTATGGGTGCTAATTTCCACCAGGGTTTTACCTTTAACAGGTTTTACTTGACAACAAGGATTGTGTTATTGTGTAGGCATTTACTATGTTATAATTTGAATTATGGATTTGGTTTATAAAGTTTAAAGTTTAATAATCTGTATCACAACTGATTCACCTCCCCCCTCTCAGTTGTGCTTGTGGATTGTTACTCATAACAATTGGTATCAGAGCTACTATTCCTTAGAGAGAAAGCTTAACAGCTTGAGGTGATCCTGAAGATGATTTACTATAGGAAGGATAGTCTAAAATTTGATCATGAAAACTTTGACAGTTGGAAGAACAAAATGAGAACACATTTTCTATGTTTGGGAATTGATTACTAGATGATCACGAAATGAAAGGAAAATATAAAGACTGAGGATGAATTGGATAAAGCTACTAAAAATGAAAAGATGTTGTTTTTATGTAATATGGTTGCAAAGGAATCATTGATCAATGCACTTTCTGAAGGTGAACTCATAGAAGTAAAAGATTTATATTCTCCACATGAAATTTGGACAAGATTGGAAGCACTATATGAAGGAGACAAGTTTACAAAACAAGTGAAGCTACAAAACTGGAAGACAAAGATGGAATCATTGAAAATGAAAGATGATGAGAACATTAGAGAATATGCACAGAGAATTACTGAAGTGGTTACTAGCATTAGAAACTCTGGAGGTACTTACATTAAGGAAGAAGTGATTGCAAAAATTCTCAAAATCTCTAACACCTGCATACATAACTAAATTACAAGCTATGGGGGATATTATACCTGTGACTCCGAACTTCAATAGAGAGATGTTGATTGGAAAGATAAATACCTTTAAGGTCGTTGAACTGGGAGATTATTTACCTAAATTTGAGTCAGCATTCAAGGCAACTGTGCATAGAAACAAAAAGACCTTATCTAGAATTACGAGCACCAACAATAGTGACATAAGAGAAAAACTTGGAGACTATGTTGATGAATGGGAGGAGAAAGATGAGGAAGAAAGAAAGCTAGATGAAGTGGTAACCTTGATCGCTAGAAGAGAAAAGAGAGGTAAGGGTAAATTTGAAGGCAAGTTACCTTTGAAATGTTTTTCATGCAATAAGATTGGTCATTTTGCATCTCGATGTCCTACAAGGGTTCCAAAACATAAACCTAAGTTTTACAAATGTTATTATGCTAGTGAGGGTGTTTCTAATGATGATGTTGTTGAATATGATGAAATTGGATTTATTGCTATTAAGGATGAAGAACCTATACATGAATAAAAATCCTTAGTATCTCGTCTTGAAAAGAAATCTGAATGGGTTATAGATAGTGGTTATTCACATCATATGACTGGAGATAAAAACAAGTTTGTTAGTCTGAAAATATATGATGGTGGTGTTGTTAAATGTGGTGAAAATACTCCTAAGCTTATCATTGGAGTTGGATCTATTTCTCTGGATGGAAAGACTAATGCTGACAATGTACTACTTGTTGATGGACTTAAGCATAAGTTTTTAAGTGTTGGACAGCTAGTGGACAGAGGTTATCAACTGAAATTCATTGATGGGAAATGTTCTATCAGAAGTACATCAAGAAACTTGATTGCATTTGGTACTAAATATAGAGGTAATGTATTTTAATTGAATACATCTAAAGCTTCTTGTTTTATTGTGAAGGTTGATGACAGTTGGTTATGGCATAGAAGATTTTGTCATCTTAACTTTGATAACATTGTGAAGGCAAGTATGACAAATGTTGTAAGATATCTACCTAAGATTGTGAAACCATCTAACACTATGTGTAGAGAGTGTGTTATGGGGAAGCAGACTAGAAGAAAATTTAAAAGAAAATCTTATTCAAAAAAAGGGAAGTTGGATTTGGTACATACAGATCTATGTGGTCCTACAAGAGAAAGATCTTATTATGTTGATAGGTACTTTATACTTTTTTTTGATGACTGTAATGTTGTAATAAGCTCCTAATAGAGCTAAATATTTTAACAGGGATACTATACTCTCAGTACATTATTTGTGGTTGCTAATTCCCACCTGGTTTTTACCTTTAATAGGGTTTCCTCATTGTTGATGGGGTTTTGCTGACCGGGTCCGCCAACAGTCATAAGTTGTCACCGGGTACCGGGGGTACCGACCAACTCTGCCTGCAAAGGCTAATCCAGGGAAGTTAGACTCCCTCGGCCTCCAAGCACCTGGGTGTCAGGTCATGATGGTGCAGGGCTCGGTTGGGAGAGGTGACTATTTTTGAGGGGGGTAGTTGGTTTCTTCAACTCGTTCTCTCTAGAGATTCAGTAAAGTGAGGCTTCTCCAAGCATTCTACACTTAGCAAATAAAATGAAAAAGATCCTACAGGGTTAGGAGTACTTCATCTAACTATAGTTATGCTTAAACATTCAAAACATCGATAATGCTCTAATATACTACACTAAATACCAAAGAAATATGCAACCGTCAGTTAGTATTTTATTAGTAGCAAGAGAAAAGAGGTCGTTAATCTACTTGACATATCAGAGCAGAAGACATAAAGAACATGAAACATAAAATACCATTAACTCAGAAGTTTGAATGCCAACAAAATCATTGCAAAGAATTCTCCCTTCTTCATTAATGTTTCTTCCAGCAAGCACTGGTGCGTGATACAATGGTGGCTCCAGGGAAGCATCTAACTATTGGAAAGAAAAATAATGGAGCATTGAGATCTGTAACTAAAATGAAAAATCGCTCTTGTATTACTATGGACAGCAAAATCATCAATTTTTCTGACCCTTAGAAATGGGCTGGTCTTACTATTTATAAACTTTCTTCAAACCCTAACCCTAACCCTATTTTACATCATGTTTCAATAAAATACAATATTCGGGGGTCGGTACTACCTGCGCCACCCTACAAAAGACCTTGAGATGGAATAGGCCTGATATGTCAGAAGAATGAGACAAGAATATATAGCAAAAGAATTGGCCTTGAGAAGAGAGCAAGGAGAGAGAAAGAAGAAATCAGACCCCCAGGGATCAAGGCCACATGCCTCATAAATGGGAAATGTGGCACCCTGTCTCCAATGTGCCAGGTGTACCTCTGAAACGGTGCCTCGAGAAGACCATCTATTAGAAAACCAACTGTTGAGATAACGCCACCTTGATGTAGCCAACTACCTTCTGAAAGTCTTTATTAACCTCTTCTGAAAGTGACCGGTCAGCCTCAGGGACCGGGACACGGATCACTTGAAAGAATACAAAATTTGGGATCTGATACTCTGGAATCTGGGAACTTACGTTCTGAAAGAATAAAGAATACCAAATGTTTGAGTTTTCTCCAGCCTCCGAAGAAACCTTATTGTTGTTTGTTATCATTGAAGGCCTGGAGGAGGTGAGAGATGCCATCTTTGTTGATATCCTTTAGGCCGTCCCTTCGGTGCTTAGCCACCTCAATTTGTTCCCCCAGGTCTGGAACATTCTCCTTAAATTCATTGGCCATTTTTTTCGCATCGTGGCCACTAAGCACCATACGAGTTAATCTCATCATTTGAGCACCATCTATTCCCTCCAGAGACTGATATCAAGACTTAATCATATCATTAAAACTCTCCAAAATTGATTCTTCTGGCGTGCACGTATCTGTACTGAGGGGGTCAGCCCCAGAAATTTTTGTTACAAAAGACTTGTATAAATTGAAAGAATATTTCACTGCATTGACCTTCTCCTATAGAGTCCCCACCAGTTGCTTGGTTACCTCCAATGTGAGGTCAATTCTGGAGTGTTGGGTTCTCATGAAATCAAATAATTCATCCTCTAGAATTTTAGATTTAGAAACCATTTCCTCCCCTAGGCTGAGGAGTTCTTCAAGCTCTACCTTCCATGCTTGATAGTATTCAATATCACCCTCCCATAGGTCAATAAGAGTCTCTGCCTGGTGCAGAACATGTCGGGCTTCATATAAGTCTGGGAGGGTGGAGTCTCTGCCTGGTGCAGAACATGTTGGGCTGCATATAAGTCTGGGAGGGTGGATACCAGGAAACGCCGGGTGTTCCCTATTTGAAGAGCGATCCATTCGTCGATCACCTTGGCTTTCCTCTTCATTGTTTGCAAGGAGTCTATGTTGCTCTGCAGTAGTGGAGCCTCAGATGTGGAAGCCTCTGGAGGGGTGACATTGATAGGTCATGCCAGCTTAGTAAGCAACCCCATAAGGTTTGCATTTTTCTCCTTTTCTATTTTGAGCCTTTGGGCCTCTTTTTCATAACGGACCTCCACTGCCCTAACTACCTCCTTCAACAGGTCCACCTCACCCTATTTTCCCCTCTTTCCCAGTGATACCTCTGTAATTTTATAATCTCCAGGCTCTATGGTTGCTTTATCAGCGTCTGGGGGAGGTGTCGCCACAACGGCAACTATTTCTCCGTCGGCCTGGTTTGAAGAGTATGAACTGTCTGGGCTTTCTTGGCCTTTGGTGGGGCCTAGACCTGAGCCATCATTTTGGCCAGGGAGAGAGGAGTTCTGGGAGTGGACAGAGCCTTTCTTTTCTTGCTCTCAACTAACCACTGAGGTGGCAGGCGTGGATTATTCACCAAAGTCTATTCTTTTGGTTCTTCCCTGGTGCCCTGTGGCTATTCTTCCTCAGTGGTGTGGGTCTCATCCACCCCTTTTCCTGTGTCTTCTACTTTATTAGCAATATCCTCCCCAGCGAAATTTATTTTCTCAGCCTTGTCCTCTGTATCCATCACTTTGTTTGGACTCCTATTGGCTTCCTCGGGATTTCTTCTTCTTTTTTCCCCTCTTGTTCCTTGGCATATGTCACTGGGGTTTCTTTTTCTATCAGCACATCCTTTGGAAATAGTAGAGGTACTGGGCCGAGATTTAAAGTTTGGGCCATGGTAATTACTTGCCCAAAGGTTGCCCCCGGGAGTGCCACTTGGAACGTGGGGGCTGGGGTCATGGTTAATCCTGTAGGTCTGGTTCCCCCAGTAGATGTCGTTTGTTCATTCTACCTTTGTTGGTCCACCCCCAAATCTTGCATCTTCAGAGCCTCAGAGGCAATCTCCAGTTCTGCTTCCTTTTCCCCTTCTATCTGCTCTTCCTGCTCCTGTGCAGGTTCTTGTTCCACAGCTTCCTCTTGGGCTAGGACTTTGGCCTCTGTTTGCTTGGTGTCCCCCTACAGGTTCCCAAACTCGTCGGTTGCAAAGACATCATCAAATTCATCCTGCGAGGGAGGACTGGCTGGGACTTCAGCAGGCTCTATTTCTCTCTCTGGCTCCGGGGAACTGGAAGAGAGGATCTCCACTTGTGGGGTCTGGGGCATACCCAACCCTGGCTCTACCTTAGGCTTTTGGTTAAGCCTCTTCCTTCTTCGGATAACTAAAGGTGGCCCCGCATCCCTTAGTGTTGCTTGTTCCACTGGATCTACCCCTGTTTCCTTTACCATCAAGGCTGCCAATGATGGGGAGGAAGGGGGACGAATTGGCCTGGCCATGAGTACTGGAGTGGCTAGCCGTGTGATTAACTTCTCCCTCATTTGTTGGGAGGCTTCCACTAACTAATTTATTTGTTTTTTTATGGGGACTTCTTACACAAGAGGAGTTGTATCTATTCCTTTCCCTTTATCCACTCTCTGTGAAGAAGTCCTGGCCCCCGGAGTTAACTTTGGTAGTGGCTGGGCTGCTCTATAGGCACTCCCGGGGCACATCTTCTTGAAGTAATCATGGCTTCACTCGACCACCTCTCGGGTGAAGTCCTCAATTTTTGGCCCTTCCTGGGCATCCCAATTTACTGGTGGGAGGGCCATTGTATCGATCCCCTTTGCTTTGTACTGGGGATCGATCATTGGGCCGGCGTCTGAGAAGTTCTTCGGGAATCTCTGGAGCTTCAATCTTTCCATCATATGTATCATCATCCTGACATAGTGCCAGCTTTGCACCTCCACGTCATCTTGGAAATCTTCTAAAAAAGTCCTCCATATGGTAGTGATGGGGCTCTGAAGCCCGGGGAAGTGATGCTGCAATCTTGCCATGCGAATCAAAATTCTTCCGCATCAAGTAGAACTCTTCTAGGTTGTAGCTTTTAAGCTCATTATCCACTTCTTTTGCGGTGGCCAGACTGCATGAATAGTTCCCACAAGTGATTGGGAATGGAATATTGGTTACCTTCTTTAAGGAAAAGAATGCATGCAACTCCATCATCTGCCTGCAGTATTCCAAGAGAACTATCTTCTCCCCATAGTGTTTGGGCAACAAATAGGGTTTTTCGGAGAAGCCGGTGACCCTAATATAAGTGTTTTGTTAGAATTGGATGTAATAATGTCTATAGCTCTAGACAAAATTCATCACCTCTATGGATAGGCGATATCCTGCGTCCCGGGTGGGTGTGAGCAGGTGATAGTAAACGAACACGTCATTTACTCTGCAAAAACTAGGAAACCTAGCCTCCCATTGAATCTATGGGAAGTAATCCCATGGGGCCTTTTGATCCGGGCCAAGCCCAAGGATGTCATCTATGAGTAGACTATGGGTGTGGGGCCTTTGTTGTGCCAGGGCCCAGAAAACATAAGAAGTCATGTAAAATTTCTTCTTCTTGGTTAGTTGGAGGAACTGGGAGTCGACATGGTTTGAAATTATAACTGCCCAGTCGAAGTACCCTCCTTTAGTGGAGATGCTGAGGAGGAAGTAATACATCCATGGAGTGAATTCTCAGGTAGATGGTTTCCCAAAGACTTGGGACAGTGCTATCATTCCCATCTCGATGCTCTCTTTGAAGTCAGACCTGGGAATCTCTATCTTCATCCTCTTGGGATCCCTCTTCGGGACCTTGAGCCAGTAATTATTCATATATATTTGGGCGGCCTCCTCCAATTGCGTGAATTGGGCCAAGGCATCTGACCTTGTAACCACAGTAGGTTTTTCAAATTGAGGGATCCCCAGATCCGCCTGGAAGGTGTCAGGGTCGAGGGATACCAGAGGAGTAGGGTAACCAGTGGGTTCTGCGGCTGCGAGCATAACAGCCCAGACAGAAGAGTTGTAATTGGTATCCATTGTCAAAATAAGCTCTGGAGATTGTATAGAGCATGGGAAACAAGCTTCCTTAAGAATCCCAGAGTCCCTAACATTGATGGCTATCTGATCTCTAGCCTATTGTTGGATGTACATCATTTTCACTAAGGCCTGCATCTCGGGCCATGTCCCGACGCTAGTGTCGGTAATGAGTTTAACTTTACACTCAATCTTCGAGCTCATGATAACACTGTCTTCCACAAACTTCATGCTTAGGGGAAACTTCTCCAAAGCCCTCTCTATTTTGGATTTAACAGTCGCTCTGGTAGCCATCGTGGAAGGTAGTTCCAGACTTCCGGGTGGTGAGGATGCAGATGCTTCAAACATGTTTGGAAGTGCACTCCAAAAACATGCAAGGCAAAGTGACTGTCAGAATGCATTAATGAATAAATACTCTGGGATCCGAAGATCTTACCACCATGATGTCTACTTTCCCTAAAAATTTAGTTTCATTCAAAAAACTCTAGAAAGCACATACATATTATGAACTTAGGAATTTGACTAACTATCCGGGTCTGAGAATTTTATCACATTTGGTAAGAAGGACACAAGATGGATGATGGCAGGAGACCCGGAGGCCAGAGAGGTAACCGTTGGTGAAGATGTGCAAAAAGGCAAACTGTCAGGCCCACGTGGGCGCCATATGGGTAGGTAATAAATAGGAGTTATGGAGATGACAGCGGAGCCAACTATCCGAATGCACGAAAAGTGAAGGCCACTTAGATAGATTTAAATACGTGCATGGGACATAAATGAGGGCCAGGCTGGTTTTATAGAGGAGAGAGAAAATTGCCTGTTTAAAACCGGCTGAGAGCCAAGTTTCAAACAGGTGGTATTCTGTTTGAAATGAGCTTACGGGCAGAAAACTAGTGACACGGGCAACTCAACGAGCTTGCTAAACTATCCGAAAGGATAAACATAGGATGTACATTGGAGCTAAGGGATATATACATGGGGAACGGAGGGATATATAATAAATATACACTAAAATTACACATATACACACTGCAGAATGAATATCTACAAGAAACCAGGCAAACACAAACTATTTATAGCTTCCTACACTATTTATAAGATAACTACACCTGCACAGAGGGCGGACAACCCTCTGGCAGAGCTGACCCACCAATGGGCGGCAAAACAAGAAAGAAACAAAAATAACCAAAACAAAAGAAAGAGGCAAAGACAACCAAAAATAGAAATAAAACAACACCAGACAGAAGGAAAAGCGAAGGGAAAAGAGGAACCAACCTGAGAACGTAGAAAGGAGAAGGAAAGGAGCCTCCATGGAAGCTCTGTAACAGCTACAACCTTCAAACGATTACAATCAACCACCACAAACCACTCACAATTGCTTGAAAATGATGGAAGTATTTAGCACTGGATTATCATTAAATCTCTACAAATCGCTCTAAAATCACTCTGATTGCTTGAGTTTTTAATCACGATAAGTGTGAAAATGATAGGTAACTTCTACTTATACCCACGGTAAAAAGCAATCCACCTCTTCATCAGCAAACTCTGGATAGACAGACCTCCGGACTCTGGGCCTGGGGATTCTCCATGACGATATCACCTTAAGGAAAGAGAACATTGTGGTGAGAAATCCCAGAGTCCAAAATCTGGCTCCCGACAAAGGATGACAAACTCTGAGACCCAGGTCCCAGAGGCACGAGAAACCAACAAAACAAAACACGACCGCGGGGAAGAAAACCCTGGAGAAAGAAAACAAAAGGAGAAAGACAAGGCAAGAACCACAAGAAAAAACAAAAAAAAGGGGGACCCAACATTTTGCACACAAAATATAGGGATGGGGATGCAGGGCATAACAAATGGCAACTATCTAAGACAAATGCCTTAGTGCATTTGAGAACTATAGAATCTCTGGTTAGAAAAACTAGAACAAGTCACTACTTGAAGTATCCGACAAGCAAAGGGAAACATATCTAAGAGAATCTGACCACACGGGATCCATTCCATAGTCTTTTATCAGTGGTGGCATGTGTGCTTTGAAAGGAGATCAAGTCGATGACCTCTGGGAGAAGTAGAGAAGAGGCACTAATTACATTGAACCAGTCATCAGATTTGTTCATTTCTCCCAGAGACTGGAGCTTCATCCCGCTTTCCTTTTTCTTGTTATTTTGTTCATTTCTAGGTGGGAGGGTGGTACTTCTTTCACCATTAAGCTTAAGCTTAGCCAATTTTAACGGTGGTACTTCTTTCACCTTTCCACCTATTTTATATGTTGAGTAGGGGATAAAACTCTAGACCTGGAAAGAATTCTTTAAAGTTTTAGACCTAGGTCAACCAACCAGTACAACCGATCTACCCTTGGCATGTTCGATTACTTGTTCCTTATATTTTTTTGTTTCACTAGTTGCCAGACCTCCAGGGATAAAACCTGATGGAGATTGCTTAAAATGTACCACCAAACCTGTAAAATGGCTCTGAAGACCAGGCCAGTTCCACTATGCTAAAGATAGATTCTTAAGTTCACCATGCTATAGACATCGTACTAGAGACCAGAGTTTATGTGAAGCATTCCAATCCTCACAAGAGAGAACAAAACGTCGGGACCCAAAAAGAAAATCAGAAACAAAAACAAAAACCACCAAAAGAGGACTGCCCCAGAGGGCAGCCAACAAGGCTATTTACAAGACACGGTTCCTCCCAACAAGGCACCGGGAAAGAAAAAAAAAATACAAGTGGAAGGCTTTACATAAAGTACAATTTAGGACAAACTTACCCTATTCAAAGTAGTGTTTGAGAAAGTGTCCATTGATAGGCAATGGGACAGGTTCCCCAGTCATGGTGTTAAGGTGGTAATTATTTTCCCTGTAGATTTCTGAGATTAGATATGGTCTGAGCCAGAGCCGTTGGAACTTGGTATGCTTTCCTTTCTTTTCCCAGGCCTTGTCCCACAACAAGACCAAGTCTAAAATCTGAAAATCCTTGTATTGGGCTTTGTAGTCAAACCATCGTTTTACCACTACTTGATGATGCGTGAAATGTTCAAGGGCTGCATCTCACTGTTCTTCCTTTCACACCAGATTTAGGAGCTGAACCTCCACAATGTTGTCCCTATTGCTGAATTCCTACATAAATTGTAAAACTAGGATCTATAAGTTAATCGGGAATACAGGGTTCTGGCCATAAACCAGATGGAACGGGGATGTTCCCAGAGTGGCCTTGATTCGAATGCGATCCGCCCAGAGGGTGAACTTCAACTTTTGATGCCAATCCCAGGCATTCTGTTCTAGCAGGTTTTTTATCACTTCAAGTAGATTTTTATTCGTAGATTCAACAATGCCATTCCCCTGGGGGTAATAGTTGCTAGAAAACTTCATAGTGATCTTTCGATTGTAGGAGCACTCGAGTAATTGCACCAAAGAAAATGCCAAACCATTGTCACATACCAAAGCAAAGGGCATTCCAAACCTTGTGACGATGTTTTCTTCCAAGAATTTGATAACTATGTCTGTCGTGTTATTCTTGCACGGTATAGCCTCGAACCACTGGGTGCAATAATCAGTAGCAGTGAGAATGTATCGGTGGTTGGCAGACGAGTTGGGGTTGATTTCCCCGATGAATTCAAATGCCCATTGGGCAAAGGGTCTAGCCTCGAATACTGGTTGCAAAGGCACAGCCGGGTTACGCTCATGATGTGCCGCGATTTGGCAAGTGTGGCATTTTCTAACATGAGTGTAAACATCTTTGAATATATAGGGCCAATAGTATCCGGCCTAAAGGATCTGATGGGAAATGGCATCGGTTGAGCCATGCCTGGTTCCAAACTGCCTGTGAAATTCATCAATCACCTTCACAGCTTGGTCTCTATCGATGCACCAGAGGTACACTCCCTCGTAGTTCCTGTGGTAGAGCACAGAGTTTTTGATCATGAAGTGAGCACTTTTCATCCATAGGGTGTGGCATTTATTAGGAGGTAACCCCTCCGTGCATTTTTTATTTAGTAGAAAATATTTTAGATCGATATACCATGGGTCTCAAGTGATAGACTCCACCATGTAAGTTTGGAATTCTATGCGAGGAGTCTCCTCTGCCATTGCTTGACTCAATCCCTGGCCCCGGACTATCTTCATGGGCTGCATCTCTAAATCATATTCCTAGAGGATGGCCATCCATTTCCCCCATCTTTCACCCAACTCACTCTGCATCAGCAGAGACTTAACGACCTGGTCTAGAATGATAGCAAGCAACTTACTCCAGAGAATGTAATGTCGGAATTTCTTCATAGTGTGAACTAGAGCAAAGGCCTGCTTTTCTAGTGATGAATACCAAACTTCAGTGTTCTTGAAGGGGGAGCTCATAAAAGCTATTGGCCATTCTTCCCCTTCAACCTTTTGAGTCAACACCGCCACAGCAGAATGTGGCGAAGCAAAGGAGTAAATGTAAAATGGAAGGGAGTAGTCTAGACTAGCCAGGACGAGTGCTTCCATTATTGTCTGTTTGATCTGGGAAAATGCCCGCTTTGCTTTAGAACTCCACTCAATCTTGGTATCCTTTTTCATCATTTCATTGAGCGGTTTGACTATTTCGACGAATCCAGTGATGAACCATCGGACGAAGTTGATCTTTCTGAAGAAAGATCGCATCTCTTTCTTGCTGCCCGGCATCTGTAAGTTTAGCAATGCTTCAACTCTCTCAGGGTCAATGGCTATGCCCTTCTTAGAGACAATATGCCTGAGCAACTTCCCTTTGGTGACCCCGAATATGCACTTCTTGGAGTTGAGGTATATTCCATACCAGCGACATCTCTCACAAATCTGAGTGACATGGGCAGAATGGTCACGCCTGTCCCAAGAAAAGATGGTCAAATCATCCATGTAGATGATTATGCACCGATTCACAAGGCCCTCGAACGCAATTTTCATGGCCTTCTAAAATGTGGCCCCTGCATTAATCAAACCAAAGGGCATTCTTCTGTATGCAAACGTTCCCCACTTGGTGGTGAGCATTATTTTCTCCCTGTCCTCATACTTAACCATGACCTGGTTATACCCAGAGTACCCATCCAAGAATGACATCATCTGGGATCCATTCACTATCTGTAACACCTCATCCAACGAAGGGAGAGGGTGATTATCTTCTTGGAGGCCTTATTCAAGTTTCAAAAATCCACGCAAAGGTGAATTTCACCATTCTTCTTCCTCACAGGGACTAGATTGGAAACCCATGTAGTGTGCCGGATTGGGAAGATTATCCAGGATGACAGCAATTTTTCTACCTCTTGACAAATCAGAGGCTCGATAAGTGGGTTGACCAATCATTGCTTCTACCGAAAAGGCTTAGCATCAGGTTTCAGGGGAATAGTATGAGTCATAATGGATGTGTCGTATATTTTTAAATCCTCATAACCCCATGCAATTACATCTATGTATTCTCAGAGAACTATGAGAATCTTCTCCTTCTCCTCGGAGGAGCAGGAGGTGCCAATATGGATCATCTTTTCTACACCGGGCTGGCCGATGTTTACCTTTTCAAACTTTCCTCCATCAGAGGAAGATGACATCTTTTCCCAGGCCTGAGGGTCTAAGTCAAAGATTCATTCCAGTGCAACCATCCCCTTCGGGATGGTATTAGTAGGTAGGTCCATGATCCCATCATCTTCGTCACCCTACCTAGTATTGTCATGGTCTCGTTCCTCCACTATCTGGTCTTCAAAGACGCCAACATTGGCCATGAAGGCTAGGATATGTTGATCGTCCTCAAAAACCTAAAAGCGGGTGACATTATCTAGAATGGACAGGGTGGGGACCATCTCAACTGAAAATCTCCAGAGTCGCGAGCCAGCCATTGGCTCAAGTGTGCTGGCAGAAATGGCAAGGGCATCCGGGACATAGTTCCGTCATCGGGGAATGAGGTCAATGCTAAAGGCATCAAAATCTTCAATAAGGCTCCAAGATCGATTGTGGTATGAGGCCAGTCTCTTATCGTGGCATGTGTATTGACTCTGGACCTGTTTGACAACCAACTCTGAATCACCTAGAGCCCGGAGGCAGGTGACACCTTTCCTTAATGCAAATAAGAGTCCAAGGACCAAAGCCTCATACTCTGTGACATGGTTTGTGTAGTTGAACTGCAGTCTGTAGGATGTGAGGAAGGACTTCCCTTGCGGGTTGGTTAATTCTACCCCAACCCCGCAGCCTCATTTGGATTGAGACCCATCAAACTTAAGGGTCCACAAATCGCTATTCATAGTTTGGGGCTGGGGAGTGAGAGTTTCCTTTGGATTTTTTTTGGGAGACTTAGGAGGAGCTTCCTCCTGAACTGTTGATGTGCAAGTAGGGTTTACCTCTGGAGGAGTTTGGATTTGGGATTCCTAGGGAGATGGCACTAGAGGAGTGCATCTTGTAGGAACACTGGGCTCCAGGGAATTAGCTATATGTTCTTTATTTTGGAAGGCATCGATGTGTTGGGTAGCGACTGAAAGGCAAGGCCCACACTCAAGCTTTGAATGTTTCTGATAGTGTACTCGGCACCAAGTGTCGGATAGGAGTGTAGCAAGGGTCGCTATGGCACCTTGAGAGTCAACCTCAACTCTCAGCTTTTCTTCTAGGTCCTGGGTTCTCTGCAGCACTACGGGATCTTCCCCAGGGATGAAATCGAATGTTAAGATTTCAAAGGGTTGGTACACCCCGGGGGAAGTCTCAGAGAAGAAAACCTCACTTACCCTCCTGACCTCGGTAAGGGCCTGTTTCATCTGGGGTTCACTTTCGACCTGGATTTTGTTTGATTCTCCTTCCTAGGGGAGCCATAAATGGGTGAAGTCAGTCGAAAAGTATCCATTCAAGGACTTAGACCAATTCTGACTTAATAACATCCCATAAGTCTCTAGGATGTCCACCGCTTGGATGTCGATTATGTTGGCTATCCTGGGGTCCTGGATAAGTTATATCCAGACATTCTTTAATTCCCCCACCATTTTTATGGCAGTCTTATCTAGCTGGATCACTACACCATTAGATGGGGTGGGATGGAATCTGAGCTTCTGACAAATGGATAAGGGCATGATGTTACCCGAAGCTCTGGAGTCTACTAAGCAATTGTGTATGTTTTTGCCTTGGATATTCAAGCCTAGTAGGAAGGGAGGATCTTCATTGTTCCCCTAGAAGAAGGTCGCGTTAGCATCTTCGAACGAGACAGTCTGGGGTGGGCGGTTGATGACTTCCAGGTTTCCCAAGAGCTTCAGAAGAGACTTCTTCTACTCATGATAGTTTAGCAAGACCTCCATCAAGGTCATGGAGGTGGTGGTCTGTTCTAACACCCTTGTAATGTCAAATCTTCCTCCTGGGAATTGGTGATTTCCCTCAGCTAGGTCTTTCACTTGGTTAGAGCTAGAACCCTTTAGAGGAGCGGGTCGGTTAGTTGTGTTATCCCAGGGAGGAGGAGTATCCTTAATAGGGGGCGTAGGTGTGTAAACTAGTCCTTTACCAACCTGACTCTGAGTATTGTATGGCGTTCGTGGGTTGGTGAAGGCATTGGCCTCAAAGGGTGAGATAGATTCATCAAAGAATCCATGGAATTCAGATTCCTCTTCATCTTCCTCGGAAGCCTTGAAGAAGATGGTCTCACAGGTGAAGGCATTGTGGGTTAACTCCTGCATAGGAGGCGCTGGAGGGGTAGCATCATGCGACTGTTGTCTATCTAGTTGGGAGATCATGATGACTTTTTCCAACATGGCACAATTTATCTCATTGTGTGAACCCGTGTCATGCAATCTACACCAATTAGTCATGGGCTGGAAGTCTGCGACTGGTGTGAAATGTGATAGTCCAGCACCGTTTTTGATGCAGGAGCATCCTGGGTGTAAGGGCAATCTTGCATCACCCAAAAATATTTCTGTTTTCTTTTCAATAAGGGCTACCTTGTGGAGAGATGCTATTTATGGAAACTTGCTATTTTTAGTAAGTTGGTCATACGATCTCAAAATGTTCTGATTTTGCATGTGGAGGTTCATCTCAGTCATATCAGCCTGCCAGTGAAGTTTCATGGCTAGATCAGGT
>MU226178.1:571395-598754 GCA_018584345.1 Thuja plicata | reverse complement strand
TTGCATTTACCTTTTATCCCACATTGGTTGTGTTGTAATCTCTTGGGTGGTAAATGCCTATATAAAGAAGGCATAGGAGCATTCATAAGTAAGCTCTCAAAGTTGTAGAATCTCCTATTGGAGAAAAGCTCTCAAAGTTGTAGAATCTCCTATTGGAGAAAAAAAGTTCTCAAGTTGTAGGATCTCATATTGGGGAAGAAGCTCTCAAGTTGAAGCTCTTGGATTGTAAGCTTTGAGGATGTAAGATCTCTCAAGTTGTAATTATTTTCAAGTATTAATGTATGCTTTGTAAAGCATTTTATCTTCTCTTTATCTCCATGTTGTTATATTTTTTTTTGGTATGAGTTGGTAAGGTGGTGTGTCCCTTCATCAGTGGTATCAGAGCGGTAGTCCCCTTCATCAGTTTTGGTTGGCATTTTGGTTCTGAGGTGGACCTCCGATGTTCTTGTTATTATTCCATTGTTGTTGATTGGGCCTAGGCCCATTATTGAAGTTTCTTCCCCTGGCATTGTTGTTTCATTGGCCGGAGAAGATATT
Organism: Thuja plicata; assembly: GCA_018584345.1. Taxonomy (NCBI): domain Eukaryota; kingdom Viridiplantae; phylum Streptophyta; class Pinopsida; order Cupressales; family Cupressaceae; genus Thuja; species Thuja plicata. The sequence continues at coordinate 598,217 of MU226178.1, read as the reverse complement.
TCCCCTCTGGGAATTTGAATTCTGGGGAGCATAGGACCCCGCCTTTAGTTGACCCATGTCCACAGTCAAGGTAGATAACATTCACCGAAGGGATTCAACCTCGGTGGTCAACTAAGTGTTGGTGTCACAGTATGATGGTTGTTGTTGTTGGTTTCCTGGGAAGGCAGTAGTATTAGCCAGAGTCGAGGGCAACAATCCTCTAGTCGCAAACGCCTGAAAGAAGGGCACTCTGGATGATTGTGCCTGAGGCTGTTGTGCCTACTACAGCTGGTTCTAAGGGAAAGCTTCCATACCTGGTACCGCCTGAGTTTGCGTTGGATAAACATACCGGGCCTACTAGTCTATCAGTGGTGGTGGGGGATTCATTACCATCAAGGGAGCACCCATTGCCAGATTGGGGTTATATCTTCTAGCATACGTTGTTCCACTGGGGATCATGTTGAAGGGCGCGCTGTACACAATCCCGCCCGGGGATTTGTTGAGACCACGGGATAATTCTAAAGCTAGGTTGTATACCTTCGCCAAAGTGTCCCGATCGCCCGCAGCGGGTGTTCTCCAAAGGATAGTGACAACGAAGGGGTCCATCACGTTAAGGTAAGTCTGCATGGTTACTTCTAGGGATGGAATGAAAGGGCCAGTGCACCGCTTCAAGGCACGCTGGAACCGATGGTTGAATGCTGCAAGGGGTTCATTGGGTTCCTTCCTAATGGAGATGAACTTGCTATGGGACCATGATGGGTCCACATGTACGTGAAAGGCAGCCAAGAAGGCATCCTCCATGTCCTACCAACTGTTAATGGAGTTGGCAGGAAGGTTAAGGTACCAGTTCAACTCACCTTGCCCTAAAGAAAAGGGAACCATCCATGTCACAACATCTTCATGCTAGATCCGGTGTCAGTTTATGGCATCCTTATATGCCTGTAAATGCTCTTCTACGGTCCGTGAGCCTAAGTTCTCATATCATGGGCAAATCTTCTTCAGGTGCAAGGGTAAGTCGTTGATTACGCCTGATAAAGTTCCCATTGGGGACCCGGTGTTTCTGAAATATGCAGCCAATGGGGGAACTAGATTTTGGGTAGTTTGAGCACTGGTTCCCGAGATTATCTGAGAAGTTTGGGTATTCTGAGGTATACTAGACCCCCAGAAAATAGTGGCTGGTGTGGTTTTCGAGGTCCATTTCTTTTGAGCAGAAGACTCAAGTTTGACAAACCTTTCAGGGTTTGGGGTAGACCTAAGGATTCTTTCAAATTTCACTGGGGAGAAAGACCCAATCCCACGGAAGGCTTGACTCCTAAAACTATAACTCAGGGAACCCTTAGGAGGTGTAAAATTGCAATCTTGAGAGGGGGATGAGTTCTTTCCCTCCTTCTAGTGCCAGTTTCTGTTAACAGGGTTTTGCTGACCGGGTCCGCCAACAGTCATAAGTTGTCACCAGGTACCGGGGGTACTGGCCAACTCTGCCTGCAAAGGCTAACAGGGGAAGTTAGACTCCTTGGGCCTCCAAGAACCTGGGTGTTAGGTCACGATGGTGTGGGGCTCGGTTGGGAGAGGTGACTATTTTTGAGGGGGATAGCTGGTTTCTTCAACTCATTCTCTCCAGAGATTCTGTAAAGTGAGGCTTCTCCAAGCATTCTACACTTAGCAAATAAAATGAAAAAGATCCTGCAGGGTTAGGAGTACTTCATCTAACTATAGTTATGCTTAAACATTCAAAACATTGATAATGCTCTGATATACTACACTAAATACCGAAGAAATACGCAACCATCAGTTAGTATTTTATCAGTAGCGAGGGAAAAGAGGTCGTTAATCTACTTGACATATCAGATGAGAAGACATAAAGAACATGAAACAATAAATACCATTAACACAAAAGTTTGAATGGCAAAAACATCATTGCAAATAATTCTCCCTTCTTCATTAATGTTTCTTCCAGCAAGCACTGGTGCGTGATACAATGGTGGCTCCAGGGGAGCATCTAACTATTGGAAAGCGAAACAATAAAGCATTAAGCTCTGCAACTAAAATGAAAAATCGCTCTTGTATTACTGTGGATAGAAAAATCATCAATTTCGCCAACCCTTGAAAATGGGCCGATCTTACTATTTATGAAATTTCTTTTAACCCTAACCCTAACCCTATTTTACATCATGTTTCAATAATATATAATATCTGGGGGCTGGTACTACCTGCGCCACCCTACAAAAGACCTTGAGATGGAATAGGCCTGATATGTCAGAAGAATGAGACAAGAATATATAGTGGAAGAATCAGCCTCGAGAAGAGAGTCAGGAGAGAGAAGGAAGAAATCAGACCCCCAAGGATCAAGGCCACACACCTCATAAATGGGAAATGCAGCACCCTATGTCCAATGTGCCAGGTGTACCTCTGAAACGGCGCCTCGAGAAGACCATCTGTCAGAAAAACAACTATTGAGCCGATGCCCCCTTGATGTAGCCAACTACCTTCTGACAATCTTTATTAACCGCTTCTAAAAGTGATTGATCAGCCTCGGGGACCGGGACACGGATCACTTGAAAGAATACAAAATTTGGGATCTGAGACTCCAGGATCTGGGAACTTACATTCTGAAAGAATAAAGAATACCAAATGTTTGAGTTTTCTCCAGCCTCTGGAGAAACCTTATTGTTGTTTGTTATCATTGAAGGCCTGGAGGAGGCGGGAGATGCCATCTTCGTCGATATCCTTCAGGCCGGCCCTTCGGTGCTTAGCCACCTCAATTTGTTCCCCCAAGTCCAGAACATTCTCCTTAAATTCATCGACCATTTTTGCCCCGTCATGGCCACTAAGCACCATATGAGTTAATCTTGTCATTTGAGCACCATCTATTCCCTCCGGAGGCTGATATTGGGACTTCATCATTTCATCAAAACTCCCCAAAACTAAATCTTCTAGCGTGCACATATCTGTACTGAGGGGGTCAGCCCCAGAAATTTTTGTTACAAAAGACTTGTATAAATTGAAAGAATATTTCACTGCATTGACCTTCTCCTGTAGAGTCCCCACCAATTGCTTGGTTACCTCCAATGTGAGGTCAATTCTGGAGTGTTGGGTTCTCACAAAATCAAATGATTCATCCTCCATAATTTCAGATTCAGAAACCATTTCCTCCCCTAGGCCAAGGAGTTCTTCAAGCTCTACCTTCCATGCTTGATAGTTTTCAATATCATCATCCCATAGGTCAATAAGAGTCTCTGCCTGGTGCAGAACATGTCGGGCCACATATAAGTCTAGGAGGGTGGATACCAGGAAATTTCGGGTGTTCCCTATTTGTAGAGCGACCCATTCATCAACCGCTTGGGCTTTCCTCTTCATTGTTTGCAAGGATTCTATGTCGCTCTGCAGTAGTGGAGCCTTAGATGTGGAAGCCTCTAGAGGGGCGGCGTTGATAGGTCAGGCCAGCTCAGTAAGCAACCCCATAAGGTTTGCATTTTTCTCCTTTTCTATTTTGAGCCTTTGGGCCTCTTTTTCATAACGGAACTCCACTGCCCTAGCAGCCTCCTTCAACAAGTCCACCTCACCCTATTTTCCCCTCTTTCCCAGTGATACCTCTATAATGTTATAATCTCTGGGCTCTGTGGTTTCTTTATTAGCGTCTGGGGGAGGTGTCACCACAACGGCAACTGTTTCTCCGCCCGGCCCGGTTCGAAGAGTATGAACCGTCTGGGCTTTCTTGGCCTTTGGTGGGGCCTGGACCTGAGCCATCATTTTGGCCAGGGAGAGAGGAGTTTTGGGAGTGGACAGAGCCTTTATTTTCTTGCTCTCCACTAACCACTGAGGTGGGAGGGGTGGCTTATTCGCCAAAGTCTGTTCTTTTGGTTCTTCCCTGGTGCCCTGCGGGTATTCTTCCTTAGTGGTGCAGGTCTCATCCGCCCCTTTGCCTGTGTCTTCTACTTTATTAGCAATATCCTCCCTAGTGACATTTATTTCCTCAGCCTTGTCCTCTACATCCATCACTTCATTTGGACTCCTGTTGGCTTCCTCAAGGATTTCTTCTTCTTGTTTCCCCTCTTGTTCCTCGGTATCTGTCGCTGGGGTTTATTTTTCTATTGGAAAATCCTTTGGCAATAGTGGAGGTACTGGGCCAAGATTTAAAGTTTGGGCTGCGGTAATTACTTGCCCAAAGGTCACCCCCGAGAGTGGCACTTGGAATGTGGGGGCTCGGGTTATGGTTACTCCTGTAGGTCCAGTTCCCCCAGCAGATTTCATTTGTTCATTCTGCCTTTGTTGTTCCACCCCCGGATCTTGCATCTTCAGAGCCTCAAAGGCGATCTTTGATTCTACTTCCTTTTCCCCTTCTATATGCTCTTCTTGCTCCTATGTAGGTTCTTGTTCCATAGCTTCCTCTTGGGCTGGGACTTCAGCCTCTATTTTCTTGGTGTCCCCCTACAGGTTCCCAAACTCGTCGGTTGCAAAGACATCATCAAATTCATCCTGCAAGGGAGGACTGGTTGGGACTTCAGCAGGCTCTATTTTTCTCTCCAGCTCTGGGGAACTGGAAGAGAGGATCTCCACTTGTGGGTTCTGGGGCATACCGAACCCTGGCTCTACCTTAGGCTTTTGGTTAAGCCTCTTCATTCTTTGAGTAACTAAGGGTGGCCTTGCATCCCTTAGTGCTGCTTGTTCCACTGGATCTACCCCTGTTGCCTTTACCATCAAGGCTGCCAATGATGGGGAGGAAGGGTGACGAATTGGCCCGGCCATGAGTACTGGAGTGGCCAGCCATGTGATTAACTTCTCCCTCATTTGTTGGGAGGATACCACTGACTTCTTTATTTTTTATTTTATGGGGACTTCTTGCACAGGAGGACTTGTATCTATTCCTTTCCCTTTATCCACTCTCTGTGAAGAAGTCCCGGCCCCCGGAGTTAACTTTGGTAGTAGCTGGGCTGCTCTGCGGGAACTCCCGGGGCACATCTTCTTGAAGTAAGCATGTCTTCGCTCGACCACCTCTCAGGTGAAGTCCTCAATTGTTGGCCCTTCCTGGGCATCCCAATTTACCGGTGGGAGGGCCATTGTATCGATCCCCTTTGCTTTGTATTGGGGATCGATCGTGGGCCGACGTTTGAGAAGTTCTCTGGGAATCTCTGGAGCTTCAATCTTTCCATCATGCCTGCCATTATCCTGACATAGTGCCAGCTCCACACCTCCACGTCATCCTAGAAATCTTCCCAAAAGTCCTCCATATGGTAGTGATGGGGCTCTGAAGCCCAGGGAAGTGTCGCTGCAATCTTGCCGTGCGGATCAAAATTCTTTCGCGTCAAGTAGAACTCTTCTAGGTTGTAGCTTTTAAGCTCGTTATCCACTTTTTTTGCAGCGGCCAAACTACATGAATAGTTCCCACAAGTGATTGGGAATGGAATATTGGTTACCTTCTTTAAGGAAAAGAATGCATGCAACTCCACCATCTGCCTGTAGTATTCCAAGAGAGCTATCTTGTCCCCACAGTGCTCGGGCAACAAGTAGGGTTTCCCGGAGAAGCTAGTGACCCTAATATAAGTGTGCTATTGGAATTGGATGTAATAATGTCTATAGCTCTGGACCAAATTCATCGCCTCTGTGGATAGGAAATATCCTGCATCCCGAGTGGGTGTGAGCAGGTTATAGTAAACGAACGCGTCGTTTACTCTGCACAAACTGGGAAAACTGGCCTCCCATTGACTTTGTGGGAAGTAATCCCACGGAGCCTTTTGATCTAGGCCAAGCCTGAGGATTTTGTCTGTGAGTAGCCCATGGGCATGGGGCCTCTGCTATGTCATGGCCTAGAAAACATAAGAATTCATGTAAAATTTCTTCTTCTTGGTTAGTTGGAGGAACTGGGAGTTGAGGTGGTTTAAAATTATAGCTGCCCAGTCGAAGTACCCTCCTTTAGTGGAGATGTCGAGGAGGAAGTAATACATCCATGGAGCAAATTCTCAGGCAGAGGGTTTCCAAAAGACTCGAGATAGTGCTATCATTCCCATCTAGATTCTCTCTTTGAACTCGGACCTGGGAATCTCTATCTTCATCCTCTTGGGGTCCCTCTTCGGGACCTTAAGCCAGTGATTGTTCATATATATTTGGGCGGCCTCCTCCAATTGCGTGAATTTAGCCAAGGCATTCAACCTTGTAACCAAAGTAGGTTTGTCAAATTGAGGGATCCCCAGAGCTGCCTGGAAGGTGTCAGGATTGAGGGATACCAGAGGAGTAGGGTACCCGGTGGGTTCTACGGCTGCGAGCATAACAGCCCAGACAAAAGAGTTGTAATTGACGGCCATTGTCAGAATAAGCTCTGGAGATTCTACAGAACATGGGAAACAAGCCGCCTTAAGAATCCCAGAGTCCTCAACATTGATGGCTAGCTAATCTCCAGCCTGTCGCTGGATGTACATCATTTTCACTAAGGCCTGCATCTCGGGCCATGTCCTGACACTGGTGTCGGTAATGAGTTTAAATTTAGACTCGATCTTCGAGCTCATGATCACACTATCTTCCACAAGTTTCATGCTTAGGGGAAACTTCTCCAAATCCCTCTCTATTTTGTATTTAACATCCACTCTGGTAGCCGCCGTGGAAGGTAGTTCTAGACTTCCTAGTGGTGAGGATGCAGATGCTTCAGACATGTTTGGAAGTGCACTCTAGAAACTTGCAAGGCAAAGTGACCGTCAGAATGCATTAATGAATAAATACTCCGTGGTCCAGAGATCTTACCACCGTGATGTCTATTTTCCCTGAAAAGTTAGTTTCATTCAAAAAACTCTGGAAAGCACATACATATTATGAACTTACGAATTTGACTAACTATCCGGGTCTGGGAATTTTATCACATTTGGTAAGAAGGACACGGGATGGATGATGGCAGGAGACCCAGAGGCCAGAGAGGTAACTGTTGGTGAAGATGTGCAAAAAGGAAAACCGCCAGGCCCACATGGGCACCACGTGGGTAGGTAATAAATAGGAGTTATGGCGATGACGGTGGAGCCAACTGTCCGAATGCACAAAAATTGAAGGCCACTTGGACAGATTTAAATGTGAACACAAAACATAAATGAGGGCCAGGCTAGTTTTATAGAGGAGAGAGAAAACTGCCTGTTTGAAACCAGCCGAGAGCTGAGTTTCAAACAGGTGGTATTCTGCTCGAAACGAGCTTACGGACGAAAAACTAGCGACACAGGAAACTCAGCGAGCTTGCTAAACTATTCGAAAGGATATACATAGGATATACATTGGAGCCTAGGGATATATACATAGGGAACAGAGGGATATACACTAAAATTACACATATACACACCACAAAATGAATATCTACAAGAAACCAGGAAAACATAGATTATTTACAGCTTCCTACACTATTTACAAGCTAACTACACCTGTACAGAGGGTGGACAACCCTCTAGCAGAGCCGACCCACCAACGGGCGGCAAAACCAGAAAGAAACAAAAACAACCAAAATAGAAGAAAGAGGCAAAGACAACCAAAAACAAAAAGAAAACAACACTAGACAAAAGGAAAAGCGAAGGGAAAAGAGGAACCAACCTGAGAACGCAGAAAGGAGAAGGAAAGGAGCCTCCACGAAAGCTCTGTAACAGCTGCAACCTTTAAACGATCACAATCAGCCACCACAAACCACTCACAATCGCTCAAAAATGATGGAAGTATTTAGCACTGGATTATCATTAAATCTCTGCAAATCGCTCTAATTGCTTGAGTGTTTAATCACGGTAAGTGTGAAAATGACAGGTAACTTCTATTTATACGCACGGTAAAAAGCAATCCACCTCTTCATCAGCAAACTCCGGACAGATAGACCTCCAGACTCTGGGCCTGGGGATTCTCTGCGACGATATTACCTTAAGGAAAGAGAACATCGTGGTGAGAAATCCCAAAGTCTGGAATCTGGCTCATGACAAAGGACGACAAACTTCGGGACCCGAGTCCCGGAGGCATGAGAAACCAACAAAACAAAACACGACCGCGGGGAAGAAAACCCCAGAGAAAGAAAACAAAAGGAGAAAGACAAGGCAAGAACCACAAGAAAAAAAAAAAAAAAGGGGGACCCAACTTTTTGCACACAAAATGTAGGGACGGGGATGCAGGGCATAACAGGAAGCAGACTAGAAGCAAATTTATAAGAAAATCTTATTCAAAAAAAGGGGAGTTGGATCTGGTACATACAGATCTGTGTGGTCCTACAAGAGAAAGATCTTATTATGTTGATAGGTACTTTATACTTTTTGTTGATGATTGTAATGTTGTAATAATCTCCTAACAGAGCTAAATATTTTAACAGGGATACTATACTCTTAGTACATTATTTGTGGGTGCTAATTCCCACCTGGGTTTTACCTTTAATAGGGTTTCCTTGACAACAATGATTGTATTATTGTGTTGGCAATTACTTTGTTATCATTTGAATTATGGATTTGGTTTATAAAGTTTAATGATTTGTATCACAACTGATTCACCCCCCCCCCCCTCTTAGTTGTGCTTGTGNTTCCCCCCCCCCCCCCTCTTAGTTGTGCTTGTGGACTATTATTCCTAATAGAATTATGTGGTGAAATGGAAGGGATGAGTAGATCTTGAGGTGGAAGGGGGTCATGCAATGGAGTGGAGTGGGTGTAATCATGAGACGGAGTGATTTTATTTTGACATGGAAATAGATTAGTGTATTAGATAAAAGGAATATCTTCATGAAGTGTAGGATAATTGGATGTTAAGTCTTGAGATGGAAGGGGATCATTGTATGGGGTGGATGAAATGTCTTGATCTTGATTAGGAATGGGTTCATGAGATGGGTTAATGAGGATAAGTGGATCTTGATATGGAAGGAGGGGATCTCCATATGGAAAGGTGTCATAATATGGAGAGGTGTCATACAATGGAGGAATGATTAGACCTAGAGGAGAAAAGGGATCCATATTAGCATGCTTTGGAACAAGGTCTTGACATGTTTCAACTTGTGAGGGTGATGTGATGGAGGAGGTTGAAGCTTCAACTTGGGTGGATGGAGGGATGGAAGACTCGTGAGACTTAGGAGATGTAGACGTGTCTTTATTTGAAGGGTATGGAGATGGGTTCATTACTTGAGGAGATTGCACAACTTGATTTGGGGATCTATACTTCTCTACTAGTCCTTGGATCCAATCAATAGAAAGGTTATTGTGGGATGGGGATGATGTGGGTTTTGGAGGATTGAGATTATGTGGAAGATAAGGATTATGATTTTGGACATGAAGCTCAAAATGTGGGGGATTAGGTGTAGGATTGGGTTTAAATAGGAGACAAGAATTATGATTTTGGACAAATGGAGAAGGACATATGTCTTCAAAGGCAAGAATTTTCTTTTAACCCCCATTTTGTAAGGTAAGGACAATGTTTTGAAGTTCTTCAATCTCTTTGGAAATGTGGCTATGGAGGGAATCATATATGAATGAAGGATAATAAGATGGATTTCCCTTATCACAATTAGAAGAGGGATAATAAATATGAGATGGATTGGGATTGGATATGATGTGTTGAGGTAGAATGGTTGGGGATATGGTAGATAGATGTGTTGTTATGGGATTGACTTTGTAAGTGGGTTGTGATGAGAGATATGAGTAGTTGGGGGTTGGATTATAATGAGGCGTGTATGAGTTGGATGGATTTGATTGATAGTTTGGTTGAGTTGGAGGTATTATTTGAGGATCAGGGTTTACCATTCAAAATTCCTCAACCATTTTGTAAAACCAATCCATATTCATGATGGTTGGATGAGGGGTTTTGGATTTAAATTAGAAGATGATGTGAAGTAAGATTTAGATTAAGAGTGGATGAAGTGAAAGATTCAAGGATGGATGCAATATGAACTTAGGACTAGGAGCAAGTTTGGACTTTATTTTGATTTAAGAGGGCATGGCCTCAAGGATTTTGATTTTATTTTATTTTTTGGATATGAGGGAAGGGCCTCAAGGTTGGATTTGATTTTATTTTATTTGGATTTAAAGGTTTGAGACAAACCTAGGTTAAACAAGACCCTATTATGGTGCAAACAAAGGATTGATTTGGATTATGATATCTTCTTCTACTTGAAGATAGAATGATGATCCCAAGAAAAATAGGATATCACTAAGATAATTAACTACTTGAGATAGACTGATGTTCTCAAAGCAATATGATTCAAATATATTTTTGCTAATGATGAGGGTCTATGAAACACTTTGATAAATATTTCAACATAATATTTGAGATGAAAATCTTGTTGAAGGTGTGAAAGATGAAGTTTGATTTGATGTGGGTTAATCTTTACTATGGTTGGATGTGGGTCAATCAAGATAACTAGTATTAAAGTCCAAGGATTTTTATGGTGCTCCTAAGCCAAAAGTAGAATATTTTATGAAAATTAGAATTAGAAGGTGATGTGGATGAAGATTTTAAAGAAGAATGGATGAAATTTAGAAGACAAATGAGGGATATTTGAAGACAACGGAATAATTAAGGGGTGATTGTCTTTGGAGGAAGAGGAAGATGATTTGGATTAGGATTGGATATAATGATATGTGGTTGACAAGTGGATTGGATTAGAATAATGATGATGTGATTAGGTTGGGCGAAAGATGAATTATTAGATTGGATTAAGAAAGAGGATGTTGATGTGGATTTGAATGATGATTAGGATGAGGATTAGGAAGATTATGGATGTTTAGGATAGAATGATTAGAATGATTGAGAATATTGGGATAATGATGTAATGATTAGAATTATTAGAATAAGATTGATGATTAGGACCTTGATTTGATTAGACAAAATTACAATGAGGGTCCTAAATGATGTGTCATGAATGGGTTAGGTATGAATAAGATTAGAGGAATGATTAGAATGATTAATAAGAGTAAGAATGACTTGGAAGAGGTGATTAGGATGAAGAAAATGATGGAGAAGGAAGATAATTATGAAGATTATAGATGATTAATAGATGAAGATGAAGGATGATTAAAGATGATTAGGATAAAATGGTGGATGTTTTGATTGGAATAAGGAGATTTTTGGAATATTATGGATGATTAGGAGATGATGGATAGGATTTTAGCTACTTTTTGACTATTTTAGGTCAATTTGTTCATTGTAAAGAACAAATTTTCAATATAAATCAAAGGCATTGACTACGATAAGTATACCTTGACTCAGATTTTGGGTATAACTGACACTTATTGAAGACAAACATCTGAAAATAGTCCTGCAAGGGACAAAGAAACCTTGCAGGAGACAAGAAATTGTGACTTTGGGGAATTTTGATACAACTTTGATATTTTGTTTTTGTATGTTCAAGTGACTCTTTCAAGCCATTTATGTTTTTACGTGGTTTAACACAATGAAGATAGTACAAACAATAGCTACCTTAAGAAATTGGTTTTGCATGAGATATTATAGAGCCATTTCTTGGTAGTCCTTCGGCTCACATAACAGTGTCACCCCCAGAAGGGCACCCATGTTTTTTTCCTTTTTCCAGGTATTGTTGTCATGCTACGAAGATCTCTTGTATAATACAATACCCTGGGACACATATGATGGAAATATTGGGGGGAGAATCTTCCCTCCCCTTTCACTATAATAAGTCATCATTCAAAGGTGAATCGGGTAGGCAACTAATTTACAATTGCTAATAAGATCTATGGCATCCTCCCAATTAATTTGTATGCGTGTGAGACACTTAAGTCTCTAATGGACCACATCATCTTCTTAGGCACTATTCACCCAATCTAAACTATCATCCACACACCATGCCTAAGCTTGGAGTGATTGAAACAAGTTTTTGTTTAGTGTCTTATTTCTATACCAGTCAAGTTATTTACCAGTTTGAGGCCGTCCTCTAAAGGGGAAGCACACCCTCTAGATAGGCCTCTCTAGAAGCTAGATTAAGCTAAGCTTTCTCTTCACCCAATTTCCATGAAGGTGAGGGGAAAGGATACAACTATAGTTTAATTGTAGTGTCACATAAATAAGGGATCTATCTAGTGACAAATAGCTCGAAAGAAGTATTGAAAAACACTTCTTCAAACACACCAAAAAGAGTTTGTTTTCTAAATTAAACCTAATTAAAGAAACTAAGTATGATTTACCTAAGCAAAAGACACAATAGTATGGTTAAGCATGCAATTTTTATTTATCTCCCACACATCAAGAAGGAAAGCATGTAAGAAAGATGTGATTGTTTTGCCTTAATTCATTCAAGAGTTTGTGAGATTCATTTCCTTATGCATTCAAGATTGGATATGGTTAATTTGTTTAAGCAACATGCATTCAAAGACTAGTGTTAAAGCATATAATTTCATTCCCAAAATCCATTAAAATCTAAGGAAACCTGCATGAAAAATATTAGTAATCTTAAAGTCTTCAACCCTGAAATGCTGCAAAAAGGTAAACAGATTAGTGACACTCGAAACTAGAAAAAAATTAATGTGATATGGTAGATACAAAAGGTTACAATCAATAGTACACTAGAATCAAGCTAGAGACAATATGTTGATTCGTGAAATTTGTCTAAGTCTAAAATTTCTTAAAAACCCTTAAAAACTAGAATCTTTATCTTAACTCCTATGAAGTTGAAACCACTCTCAAACATCTCAAAAGTATATACATAAAATGTAACTTAAGTATAAGAAAGAGTATGAACTTATACTTTAATGTTACATTTTATGTATGCTCCTAATGCTGAAATTGGTTTGTCAGCTCCTGAAGGACACACAAGAATATTCAAGAAACCACCCAAAAAATTCCTACCTCCTAGAACAAGTTGGAAAATCAAACAAGGCAGAGACAATAACAAAAAATCTGTGTAGTTCATCATCTACGTAGATGACAATCTCATAGTGGAGATGAAAATCTATGCAGATCATCGTCTACATAGACGATAATCTTAGAGCACATATGACAATTTGTGCAGATCATCATCTGCATAGACGAAAATCTCAAAGCATAGATGAAAATATGTGCAAATTGTCATATGCAATACAACAATCTCATAGGGAAGATGAAAATATTAGAGCGCAAACAATAATTTGCGCAAATGACAATCTTAGAGCGCAGATGATAGTTCCAGGTCACAGATGATTCTGTGTAAATCTGAGATGATAATACATGACTAGGTCTAGAAAATGGCATAAATTTTCAAAAAGTTTAAAATTTTCAGGGATGTGGGTCTTACCAGGCGTGCCAAAATGTATGCGGTTGAAACCTACCTTTGTGGAACAAGCTCAGACATGAAAACGTCAGAGATAAAAGGCATACAAATTACATTAACATATCAGAAAATAATTCCTACATAGCTTCTTCCACAACCTCAGATGAGTTGAAACAAGTGCACCCAAGACTTGTTTGATTTTCTCTTAGAGAGGAATGTGGGTGTTCTCTCCCAACACAATAGTTAAATCCTACTATTGATTGCTTGCTTGAGATGATTGACCCTACAATGTAAACTAATAGATTGATGAAGAACTCAAGAACAAGTATGAATAACTTGCCTCAAGTTTTCACCATTGATGCTAATGGAGATTCAAACTATTAAAATAAGATAAAATGAATTATTAAGCTAAGATTCATTCACCATTAAGCTAGCATGTGATTTCTAGATTCAACAATGAACTAAGATTGAAAAGCATGAAAATAAACTATGAAATCCTAGAAGATCTCTTACCACGTCGATGACCAAGTGTGGTCTTGTCCGATGGAACTCTAGCAATCGTACAAGGGGCGCGCACTTGTGCATCATTACATATACAAGATAATATGCATAAATCTGTGAGTGAAAATAATAGCATAGTTGATGAATAGTTGATGTGTCTGGCTATTTTTTGTGTGACTCTTGTGGGGTGGTCTTGTACTCCACGTCCTTTTTTTGTGAATAGTGTACTTATACTTTAAATTAATGGAAAGGCCTCTATTCATCAAAAACTATCCCTAGAGAAATACTAAAATGATAATAATGCATAAAATGTGAGATGATTTTCAAGGAGTGAGGCCTCATATTTATAGATTTTTGGAGGGCTTGGATGAGGTGGATCTCATGTGGCATCCGCATAGATTCCACATGGGATACAGGAGTGGTCATGGAAGAGGTAGAGTTGCTCACACATGTGTGAGAAACTCTTGAAAATGATGGCTCAATGATAAGTGTAAGAGGGTGGGAGACCCAAAGTGAGTCACATGTTGAGCATCTTCCAAAGAGGAAAGGGGAGACAAGATGTAAGAGAAATGGCTTGGGCCATTTTAGGCAAAGGGACTGCCAACTCCCATAGGAGGGGTTGCTCACACATGTGTGAGCACCATTAGGAGGTTAATTATTGTAGGAATTATAAAATTAGTCTAATTAATCTAAGATTAATTAGAGGAGTAGGCTTAGGGGGGATAGTGATGGGTATAGATTAGGAATCTAGGATACATTTAAGATTAATTCAAATTAGATTTAGATTAGTCATATCTTAGTAGAATATTAGAATGTGGAGGGAATAAATAAATTAAAATTTATTTAAAGGTGGATTTAATGGAGGGAATGTATATAAATAAAATTTAATACATTTAGGGGGAAAGGTATTTAAATTAAATTTAGATACCATAGAAGATGAACCAGATTTAGTTAAATAAATTTAATTAAATAGGTAGGAGAATATAATAAATATAATTAATTAAAATTAACTATGATGTTACGAGGGGAATATTAATTAAATTAAATTAAATTAATAAGAGTGCTAAGGGACATTTTTAGATGTCTATAATTAGTAATATATAATCACTTAATAAATGTTAATTATACAAATATATTTATTAAGTGATAATATACCACTAATAAATATTAATAACATGTAACTTAAGTTATAGAGAGAACTCACCATGGGTATTAACCTAAAGATATTTTCAATTAAACCATAAGGAAAAATGTCCTTCCACACAGTGAATTTAGGGTTAGAAACCCTAAACAACTCATAGTCCTTCTCTTCATTTCATTTTTCATTTTGCATTGTCATTGTTCTGAAGCTGCCTATGACCCTAGAGTTTTGATGAAGTTTGAATGTGAATCTGTGGAGGTTTTATTACATTTTTCACACAAATCTACCTAAGAACAAGTATGTGCTGGCATAAAAATGTCCCACGATCTCCTTTTCTTTCTCATTTTCTTGTCTCTACTAAAGCATGATGATTAAAGGAAAAAAAAAATGATATATGAAAACCCTTCAGATTCTTTAAAACCACGGTTCTCTATTCTTTATAAGAATCTATAGAATAAAATAAAATTGGAAATACATTCAAATCTCTGTCTATAGGCTTTAGTCCTCTCCATTTTCTTGATAACTCTGGGATCTCACTTTATTTTCTTAGACACCTTTGTTTGCATACAATAATGAATGTGGTCGTGACTCTCTTTATACATTCTATCTTTGCTTTCAAAAGGTTTGGCTTTAATTTTCATGAAAAAGATGAAGCTACAAAGATCAAAACCTCATTCCTCCTCTAGATTTTTTTTTTTTGCATCTATAAATGGTTATGGCCACTAGTTTATATATTTGAAAATCTCTGCTACTTCTTTCAGTGATATCATTATGGCATACCCAATTTTATGGAGTCGCTTTGAAAACTTTATTTTCATTTTAAATGTATGAAAAGAAAACAAAAAATTCTTGCATTTAATGAGATTTGTTTCTCCAACTTTTCTAGCAGGTCATGGCTCTTATGAGCTTGAGTTTGTATCTGTAGAATTTTGAGGGTTAGAACTCGAGGGTTTATATATAATATCTGTCCATTTCTTTCCAAAGTCTGAAACATGAGAAACCTATGCATCTACCAATGAATACTTCATACTGACCACAATACTTAAACCAACATTAACCTCAGTATCCAAAACAATATACTCTACCAACTTTTTGCTTGAAAGAATAAGCCTGAAGGGTGCCCTCCAATATTGGTTTGCATCCATAAATGTATGCCCTAAGGTAAATGGATCAAGAAACATAATAGTAGTACTCACTTTGGTGCACAAAACAATAATTTTTTGGTAACTATTTTTCTTCATAAATAGGATTTGTTTTGATTTCTTCAACTCATTAATGACATTCATGAACTCTCTCTCTCTCTCTCTCTCTCTCTCTCTCTCTCTCTCATGTAATGAAATGTGTTTGTTAGAAATTAATCTTTCCTTGGTGAAATATGTAATTAAAGGATAAACCAATGTATCCTATATTGTATTTGTCCTCTAGTCCAAGCAGTAGGACATGTCACATTTTTTTAATTCCTTTAATAAGGAAATTAGATATTCCTCCTTAAGAGGAATCTCGCATTTGGCACACACTCAATGTGAATGTGTCATTCATAGAAGATGGGAGTTACATGCAAAATCCTCCACTCATCTCTATTTAAGAGATGCCTCTACACGCACTTGCTTAAGAATCTTCTCTGTTTTCTCACTTCTCCTCACATTCTCAAACTTGATCTCATTATTGTAATGAGCTTATTGCTCTCTTTCTCTCTTCTTCTTTAGGCTTTGTGCTTCATTCATATTATACACAAGGGGTTTTTTCTTGATTTTTCCCCTTTCAAAATTCTTGTGTTCTTGTGTTGGCCTTGGAGCATTTTGGTGAATTTTGGTGTTTGATATAATGAAGGAAAATCTCTCTCTCTCTCTCTCTCTCTCTCTCTCTCTCTCTTTGGTAAAACTCTTCCTTTTTCACTCTCTCTTGGATTCTTTCCTTATCTCTTTTCCATTTTCTTTTATGTTTCTAACATGGTATCAGAGTTGATTTAATCCTTGTTTTGAGTGTTGCATGTAGGAATAGTTGAAAGATATCTCAGTTGAGGAGAAGAAATTGGATTTTTGTTGATATAACTCTTGTTTGCAGGGTTTTCTTTCATTTTTTTTTGCAAATCTCAGTTTATTCATCTATTTTCAAGTTTTTTAAAGATCTAACATACCCTCTGTCGGGCAACCACAAGGGATTTATAGTTTGCATATTCTATATTTCATCATTAAATTGGTATCATAATTTATTTCTCTTTATTTTGGTGCAGGATTTTAATTAAATCTTACTTAATCCATTGCTTAAATTTTTTTTACATTTCTCTATATCTATTTTATCTCTAATTTGTTTGCATGCAGGGTTACATATATCTTATTTCATTTGTTTTCAGCACTTCTTTAATAGTTGTTTCATATTTCTCTGTTGCTATTGATATCTTTATTTACTCAAAATCATTTATCTGCAATCGTTCTTCTACATTTAATACAGTTTATCAGCGTTTATTTGTTTTTGAAGGTTTTTTCATTGTTTATATTTCTATCTTTATACAACATCCTCTCTTCTCTATTATCTTTACCCTCTTTCATCTGCGCAACTTGCCTTTTGTGTTGCCCTCTCTCCTTGCGCAACCACCAGCTTCCCTTTCAGCACACCACTGTAAAAATTTTAAAAGTTTTAAAGTTTCTTAAAAGTTTTAAAAGTTTCTTAACCTTCAAACGCATATGGTGTTGACTTATTCATAGCCTTGTATCTTACTTATGTTGTATCTTAGCCGCTCGATTCCTTCCATTCTCTCGCAATTCTTCAACTTGTAACTAGAAAAACATTTTAAAACCTCATTAGCATTTAAAAAAACATTTTTGTTTCTCACCTTCAAGTGTAACATTGTAGTCATTTTATTTTTTTTAGCAATTGTAGCATTCTGTCTCATCTTGGTGTGCAGCATTCTTCCTTCTCCCTACAGCGCATCAGACTTCCTTCTCCCTACAGCGCAACTTTTGTCTGGAGCACAAATTTTTTTTTTAGCGCAGCTTTTGTTAACAAACATTTAGCACAGCTTGCTAAAGATTTGGATGGAGTGTGCTCAAAACATTTTTTATTCATCTCCTTTCACAGTTTAATTTGTTTGTAAGGTCAGAGATAGTAATTAGTAAGTCATATAACATCAGTATCATCTCGGTATCTCTCTTGTTGCTCTCATTTCTCTGATATTCTAACGTTTTGTTTGGTTGCAGCTAATAATCTTGTTTCCTCATAATAGTGTTTTGGCAGTTTTTAATCAATTATTTTCTGCATTCTACATCAGAATATTTGTTAGTGTCATTTATTTCTCTCTGCATATCTGTGCTTATCTATTTTTAGTTTGGAAATTCCTTTGACTCATTTAAACTTTAAATAGTTTCTTTAATTTACCAATTAGCTTAATTTAATTCAATTCTTATAATTTTATTTAGCATTTGATTTAAAAATTCTTTTTTTTTTAATTTGGTTTATCAGATCATTGTTATCCATTATCATTGTTTATAATTCATATTTTATTCTCTAATCAAAGTTTTATTTAAAGTTAATCACTTCTAACTTAGTATTTTAAATGTTTAAAAAAACATTTAATCAAAAAATTGAAATGTTCATACTTTTTCCCCTGTATATTTCTTCCTATCACTTCATTCTTACATTCATCATATCAATTCTAACATATTTCAATTGTTGTTTCGTTAATTCATTACAATTAAAATTTGTTCCTTCATTTAAACTAAATTTAACATTAAAAAAACATATCATTATTTAACCATTTAAATTGTGAATTACATTTAAAAGTTAAATTTATTTTTCTTGATCTTGATTAGTATATATTCATTGTATTCCAGTTTGTTTAAGTTAATTTGATTATCTCTTTCTTCATTAATCAAGTCTACTCTAATTCTAGAAATTAAATTAAATAGCTCTAACTATCATCAATGGAAGACACATGTTTCCTTTTTATTCCATTTTAAACATTTTCTTGAAGTTGCTACAGATGCTTCTATTGAACCAACTGCCTCTGCTTCTCAAGAAAACAAAGATGCATGGAAAACTAAAAATGAATAAGCCCTTGGATTAATTGGTCTCTCAATTGTTCCTGATCTCTACGTCTTGACTAGACATTGCACCAAAGCCCATCAAGCATGAGACATTTTGCAATAGACGTATGACAGCTCATCCGAATCTTGAAAGATTCAACTCCAAGACAACTTGGAGGACTTAAGATATACTGATTTCAAAACTATGGATGAATTCTTACTCAAGTTTGATACTATTAAAACTCAATTAAGTGGTGTTAATGTTACTTTAACTGATATTAGATTAATAATTATCATCTTAAAGAAATGTCTTTCTATGGAATTTCATAAATTTATTACTAACAACTTGCTATTCCTAGTTTAGCCCCTCATTTAACTTATGTTATTTTTCAAAATTTATTACATCAAGAGGAGGCTAAATTATTGCAATTTGGTACTATTAAATCTTATGAACATGCTTTTATGTCGAAGCATCAAAATCAAAATAATAGCTCATATAATAATAATACCTCTAATTATTATTATTATTATGATATTAACAATCATAATAATCATCACAATACCTATCATAATGTTAGCGATAATCACAATATCCATCATAACTCAAATCATCATAAGATAAATCAAAGACCCCATTGCACCTATTATGGGAAAGACGGTCATGTAACTAATAACTGCTTTAAAAAAGAAAAAGGATAAAAGGTACATGAATCAAGATCATCAACCTTC
Source organism: Thuja plicata (assembly GCA_018584345.1). Classification (NCBI taxonomy): domain Eukaryota; kingdom Viridiplantae; phylum Streptophyta; class Pinopsida; order Cupressales; family Cupressaceae; genus Thuja; species Thuja plicata. Next base: position 578,665 of record MU226178.1, on the reverse strand, counting down.
TAATTCTAAGGAGGATAATGGTAATCAATCCCGTCATGCATTTACAATTCGTCATAATGTTACTAGCCCTTTTTAGCGATATGGCACATCTTCAGGGGGTATTTCTTTCTTTAGTATTTTATATTGCTACCTTATGTCCTTAATATTGCTCAGTTTTAATTTATTCAAGTAATCATACTTCATTTCTTTCCAGTGGTTTATTTTCTTATCTAGCATTATTTGCTCTCATATTTTATATGATTTATTGTTGCATATTTTATGAGTTCCTTTTGATCAAATTGTTCCATTTGTAAGTTGCACTGGAATGCACTTACTTTAGTTGATGTTTATCAACTTGTTTCATTTGTAAGTTGCGCTGGGTTGCACTTACTTCAGTTGATGTTTATGAACTTTCTCCATTTGTAAGTTGCATTGGGATGCACTTACTCCTATTGATGTTTATCAACTTGTTCCATTTATAAGTTGCACTGGGTTGCACTTACTTCACTTAATGTTTATCAACTTTTTCCATTTGTAAGTTGCACTAGGATGCACTTACTTCAGTTTATGTTTATCAACTTTTTTCCATTCGTAAGTTGCACTGAGATGCGCTTACTTCAGTTGATGTTTATCAACTTGTTCCATTGCTTGTTTTTCTCTTGGTGAAGTTTGTGTTCTTGAAATCCTTCTTGAAGTTTTTTGGATTTCTCATATGTTTGGAAGGTATATGGTTTTCTCTCTCATAATCCTTAGTTCAATTTATTTAGCATATGTCAATCTTAATGTTGGTTTAAATTATTATCTCCTTAATGGTTCATAAGTGTAGTCATGATTGGCTAATCAATTCAAATGTTTATTGGTGCTTGAGTCATATGTTCTACTTGGATTATGGTTTCTTCTCCCTCACTCCTCTTTGCAACCTTACTAATGTGATGATGAGTTTGCATTCTTCATTTCTTAGATCGCGAGTATGTAGGTTATGGATTAGCTACACATTCAGGTGCAGTAACTCATTAATGGACAGTCTATATCCATGTGATTATTGTAATGTTGATTCAGGCCTCAATTCTGCATTAGTATATTTATTTTGAGATGAGAGGATGGTTGTTTTTTATGGTACCTTGACCATTTGGTGTATCTTGATTTCATTTTTAGCTCCTTTTTTTTAATGAAATATCATGCATTTCTTTAAAGATATTTTTCTGATGTAACAGTTTCAAAATTAGACTAACTTGAATATTACATGGCATTCTTCTTGTGTATAGGTTCCTTGGTTCATGTTTCTATGTTTCTTCATTTCAGGTGAATCTTCAAGGCCCACTTATGGAATCACTTCCTCTTCACATGTCCTATAACTTCAAGAATATTACATCAGGACTTGGATCAAGACAATCAAATCTCTTCCTCAAGTTACAAATTTTGTAAAGAGACATTTCACTCTCATTGTAAAAATTTCGGTTTAATTCCCTTGATGTAAATACCCCAAGTAAAGATTAAATGGGGGTGTTATAAATTAATCTTTCCTTGGTGAAATATGTAATTAAAGGATAAACCAAGGTATCCTATATTATATTTTTCCTCTATTCCAAGTAGGAGGACATGTCACATTTTTGTAATTCCTTTAATAAGAAAATTAGATATTCCTCCTTAAGAGGAATCTCACATTTGGCACACACTCAATGTGAATGTGGAATTCATAAAATATGGGAGTTACATGCAAACTCCTCCACTTGTCTCTATTTAAGAGATGCCTCTACACAAACTTACTCAAGAATCTTCTCTATTTTCTCACTTCTCCTCAGGTTCTCAAACTTGCTCTCATTATTGTAATGAGCTTATTGTTATATTTCTCTCTTCTTATTTAGGCTTTGTGACTCATTCATATTATACACAAGGGTTTTTTTCTTTCTTTTTCCCCTTTCAAAATTCTTGTGTTTTTGTGTTGGCATTGGAGCATTTTGGTGAATTTTGGTGTTTGATCTATTGAAGTAAAATCTCTCTCTCTCTCTCTCTCTCTCTCTCTCTCTGTCTGTACTTGCTAAAACTGTTCATTTTTTACTCTCTCTCTTGGATTCTTTCTACATCTCTTTTCCATTTTACTTTATGTTTCTAACAGTGTTTGTCTTTGTAACTCTGAGATCTCCATTGTTCAAGTAAAATGTTTTTTTCCTTCATTGGACTTAAGTTATCTTTGTTATGATTGATGTCATAATTTTATTCACTTCATGGTACTTCAACCATTGACCATTTTCTACTCTTGTAGCCATCATATCTCATTTCATGTTTATTTTTGAGCCTTCATATAGCATTTTTTTTATGTTCATGATAGTCAATCATGAGTTTATGCCAACAATGTTACTATATTCAAATGCATTGGTCATTTCATATCTTCACTATTCCTTGTGAATTTTTGTTGATTGAATCACTATGAACCTTTATTGATAGTTTATTTCTAGAACTATGATGGTATTGTTCCTTGCTCTGAAGTTGGGCTTGATAAAATTCTTTATTGTAGAATATTGTTTTGGTGCTTACTATTTGATTTTGATTATCACTTAATATTCATGATCACTATCATTATCTACATTGATCTTTATTTATTTCACCTTGATATCTCTTATTTATCATGCTAGTAACCCTATTTCCATTATAGTTTTCCTCCAAATTTATTTGCTTCATTCAATGTCAAAAGCATGGTTATTGTCTTTGCACCTCATGTTCTGGTTTAATTGCCACTATTCGGGCCTTCCCGAGACAATCATATCATTGTTTTGTAACAATCAAAAATTTCACTCTTCTATCTTTACTTATATGATTATGTATGTCTAGTAGATACTATTTGACATTGTATCATGATTTAGTCTCCATACCTTGATGTTTGGTGTATATCTTTTTTATGTATTATATGGCATGCATTGTAATCTTTTCACTGTCTCTAATATGATCTGCTCTTGAACAATGTTATTTCTTAACCCTTATCTATTAATTATAACACATATTTTACTATTCATATATTTGTGATATGTATGCATTTAGGCCCCTTTTTCCATTCTAGAAGGATCCTTATTGATTGTTTGTTGTGTGTCATATACCCATCCTCTTTGTAGCTCTCAACTAATTTTCAATGTGGTCACTTTCAATTCAGGATCTATATACAACATTGTTCCATAACATTATTTGATTGGTCTCTTTCTTCATAGGTATTATTTGTAAACTAGTCCCAACATGTATATGGCTCAACTCTTTTTTATATTTGAAACTGCATTTGAAACAAATACCGTTGTATTTATCTATGTGGACTTTTGTATTGTTGTCCTTTAATGATGTCTTGTAACATTCCCTATTACTGTTCATAACTGCAACATTCACTCTTCCAGATCTTTATGCTTTGAACTTTGATGTTTCTCATATAATTTTTCTATGACTAACTCATACATGTACTTGAATGCATTATGGCTATTTATGTTATTCTTTGATTACTTTCATAGTAACTACTGAATGATCCATCTATTGTTGACATAAAGACATATTACTATTTCTTCAAACCTTTTCATCCATGAACTTTGCTTTATCTCCATCCTTGTAAATCTGTAGCAATGAATGACCATGTTTCATATGTTCAATTTACTTTTAGACATTAATTCTTGTATATTATCATGGCATGTAGTTTTGTGTGCTTCTGTATGTACATATCTATCTTTTAATAAGCATGTTGGGCTCAACCCTTGTGGGAGCCACATTTTACCCCAAATATTATTTATAACGATGATTATATACATGTTTCCTACACATGAAACAAACATGTTAGTAGATGAAACAAATCAAGTTATGATGTGTTCCTTTCTAATTTATTCAAATTTTTTTTATGCATTTGTTGAGTAGTTATGCATGCACTAATATTATGTCGACATGGAATTGTGACCTTGAGCTCTAACAAATTCTTCCTCTCTCCCTGAAGGTGATAAGCTCTGTTGGGAATAATAGGTACTGAGAGGGAGGGTGAATCAATACAAACAGATATTGAAATAATTCAACCATTGAACAAAATAACTACTGCAATGATTTCTAAACCTATAAAGCAAGTAACTGATGCAAATATGAATGAAACAATAATAACAAGCATTCAAAAATTTCACACACAACACAATAATTTTCACATGGAAACCCTTGTAAGAAGCAAAAACCATGGTTGGGATGACACTCACAAGCCCAATAATTGCAGTATATGTGTTTTCCCTTTTAGGAGCTACAATACCCTTTCAAAGGGTTCACCCTATTAGAAGTGACTAGTACATTATTAAGAGTGCAATAAGATCAACTATGATTAGTTAGCAATAATAGTCCACCAACACAACTGAGAGTGGGGGTGAATAAGTTGTGAGCCAAATAAATTAAACTTTAAACTTTATAAACCAAATACTCAATGCAAATCTGAAAAAATCAAATGTAACACCATAACACAATAAATTGTTGTCGAGGAAACCCTGTTAAGGGAAAAAAAAACTTGTCGGGAATTAACACCCAAAAATAATGCACTAAAAGTATAGTATCCTTGTTAGAAGATTTAGCCTTGTTAGGAGATGATTATTACATACAGTACATAGTCCCTATTAAAGGAAAGACCCTGTTAGGAGTCAAGAGAACAACATGATCACTTCCCAGGATCACTGCCTAAAGAAGGTTAAATCCAGCTTTAGGACTCATGGTCTGAGATATAGATATACAAAGATATTATGTTGAGTGAACATGCTAATAGCAATTGGCTTTGCTTAAATAGTTCCAATGAAGTTCATAAATCGTTGTCTTTTCTCTACATTTACCAAACTTTTCAAATACAAGCTCACAGCTTCCACACTACACACTCATTCTTCTTTATCAATAAAACAACTCTCCTTTATACAAGTTTACAATAAGCAATTAGGTCGGCCAAATAAGACTTCCCCAATGCAAAAATAATTACATAATCCCTTGCTAAGATACACATGGTACCTTGAACAAGTAAACATCAATTCTAAATCATAAAATATAATCCAAGACCCATAATCCACTCTCGCTATCCATAATACATGCTACATCTCTAAAGTCGGCCCCAAATAGGTCTTCTCTAGAACACACACTACAACTGACATCACTAGGAGTCTTGCAACCCAATAATCATAAAAAAAATATTCCTCAATATGTCTCTTGACATTCCCCAAGCTCGCATAACATGACACATTCTCACATTCATGCTATCCACAAAACTCAGAGACTAATACAACCATATTTCTCTATCACTATTCTGCAAACAGTCTCCACCAAAACCATTTTAACTCAAACAAACATAAACATAAACTCAAGTGACCTTAGATATAAGATCCTAGCTTTTCCCTTAATACATATCTATGCTCGCATCCTTTGAGATTCTGTACAATTTCTATACATGAATGTTAGTCTCTCATGTGCCTGAGACAACCAGTCTAACTGAGACTTCAATTGAATATGTGTTGACATTAATGAAAAAATATGAATGTCAAAAACACCAATAGAATTCAATTCCAACAATCTCCCCCTTTGGCATTGACGGAAACACATGAGAAAATCCATCCATCCAAAAGTACCCATCTCAATACAATCTTCCCAATATCCTCTTCACAGCTCTCCCTAAAATAGTAGGGATTTTCCATTGAATCTCTCCCCCTTTAACATTAATTGAAAAAGGGTGTCATTACTCTATCTCTGACCATCTCACCTCTGCAAGGTGTAACTTTTTAAAATCTTCATGCATGTAGCAACCAGGTGCTTAAACACCCAAATGTGTTTTATTTTGTTCCTGCGATCACTCCACCTGAGGAGTGGATCCAAACATCAAGTCCAGGAAATGATATAGCTCTAAAATCCAATGGACTGGTGCATTCCTGCATCAATTAGTTCTTTCAAGAAGGATATCTCACCCCAAACATACCTCAAATATACTCAAAGGAATCCTTTGGCAAAGGTTTTGTAAATATATCTGCTATTTGTTTATTTGTGTTGATATACTCTAATCTAATATCCTTCTATTCAACCTCATCTCTCAAGAAAGGATACTTAATTGATATATGTCTAGTCGTTGAATGCATAACTACATTCTTTGACATATTCATTATGCTAGTGTTATCACAATGAATAACCATTGGCTCTTCAAATTTTATCCCAATGACCTTTAGCATCAGCTTCATCTAAATGATTTGTGTGAAATTTATAATAGCAACAACATTATTTGATTTAGCTGTAGACTGAGCTATACAATCCTGCTTCTTACTTAACCAGGAAACCAACCTTTTCCCAAGAAAAAATGCTCGGATAGTAGTAGTAAGCTTGTAACCAGTAACCACAGGTGCTCCAACAGGTTTAGACTCTTCCATTCCAAACTTTTTCAACATTTCCTAAAGATACTTGGTTTGAGAAATGAAAATACTATTCTTGTTTTGATTAATTTGCAAACCAAGAAAAAACTTCATTTCACCAATCATTGACATCTCAAATTAACTTTCCATTTCCTTAGAGAATTTATTACTCATTACATCATTACCTCCAAAAATGATATCATCTACAAAACTTCAACTATTAGGATTCCATCTTCACTAGTTCTTAAGTACAAATTACTGCCTACATTACGTTTTTTTAAACCAAGATGAAGTAAATACCTATCCAATCTAGCATACTATGCTCTAGGTGCTTGCTTCAGTCCATATAGAGCCTTATTCAATTTGCAAACCATGTCCTCATCACTGTCAAATAAAATCCATTAGGCTTCCCAATATATACTTCTTCCTCTAAATCTCCATTCAAAAATGCAAATTTAACATCCACTTGATACACTTTAAAGTCCTTGTGTGTGTGAGTTCCTACCTCGTGTAATCACCTAAAAATAGTCACCTAAACCCTAGACCCCCAATCTCAACAATTAATCAAGAAACCCTAATCTTGATTATTCTAAGTCCTAAATCAAACAAGCAATTCATCAAATCGAACTGATCTGACCTAAACCCTAGGTCCTAATCGATCATCTTACTTGATTAATTAATAAAATCCTAAAATCACATTACATTGGTAAATAAAATTTATACTATTATTTAATTGATATTATGACATATTAATTAAATAAAAATCACTAAATTGTCAATTAAATCAAAAAGGAACTAAATTAATTATAAAAACATAAATGTGCATTCAAAATCAATTAATTTATTAAAAATGCATATGACATCATCAAATTCAGTTGACTGATTATCAAAATGGAAACAATCCAATTCCACTCAGTTAACTG
>MU226178.1:498725-517539 GCA_018584345.1 Thuja plicata | reverse complement strand
AAAAAGAAGCAATACAAGAATCCATCTAAAAAAGAAGATCACCATGTCTCCTCTAATCGACATGGGGGCATAAAGTCAAAAGAGATATTTAAGAAGAAAACTACAAGACAAGTATGGGTTCCAAAATTCATCATTGAATATATTCTCTCTAAATCATCAAAAAGAAATGAAAAGTCTATGACTATATGGATTCCAAAGTCTCTCTTGAAAGAGTCTCATGTTGAGCAACAAGTGAAGTTGACATTCAAGCTTCCAAAGGCTTCCACTTCATCTTCTTCCAAAAACATTATTTCATTCCATGTGCCTAAACTGTAACCTCTGTTATCCATTCACCATATTCCTTCATTCACATTTCCTCCATCCTCTCGCCACCCTTCAAGGTGTGTATTGACATTGATCTTTCCTTCCTTTCTGTTTACCCTTTCACAATCCTTCCATTCACTATCCTTTTACCTTCTATCTTTTTTTCTCATTTGTCTATTCCTCCTATCTTCCAACCTCACTCACTTTACATAAAACCTTATCCTCCATTTTTCTCTTTCATCTTCCTTTCCCTATCAGCATCTTTGAGAATATCATTTTGAATCCTTGACATATCATGGTTTATCCTTTCAAGGAGCATTATCGAAAAATCTTGCTTTCTTCCAAAAAAAAAAATGGTGCTATGAAGCCTCTTGACATGTCTACTCCTTTGGACTGCATCCTTTTCTTCTCTTGCATTACACTTTTGTGACTTATCCTATGTTGGTCTTTCATTGCTTGTCCAAATGTGCTTTACATGATGTTTCTTTTTCCCTAGCTTGGGTACTCTTGAGGAGTTTGCCTTTGAGGATTTCTTCCCTTCATTCTCTTGCATTCTCTTGTCTTCCATCTCTTCCACCATCTCGCTAATCCCTCTTATCCTCCACCTTGCTAAAACATTTGGATTGCACAATGTGATCTTGCTTGGGAGTTTGAGGCCCATTCTGTCTGGGGGCATCCTTTGTACATAATTATTGATCCTGAAAAAATTCAAAAAATGATATATTGTCAAAAATTTTAAAAATCAAAAAATTTCCTGAAAAAATGATCATCTTAGTGAAAACCTAGCAATAGGCGCTTTGATGTATCTCAAAAAAATTATATATTCCAAAAATACAAAAAAAAAAAAATTTAAAATTTAAAAATTCAAAAAAAATTGAAAAAGTGCCTTGGTGAAAACCTGGAAACAGGCCCCTTGGTAGCAAAAATTCAAAAAAATTATAAAAAGACCAGAAAAAAAAAGAAGAAAAAAATTTAAAAAAATGAAAGAGAAAAAATTGTAATAAAATCCAAGTGGTGAAAACCTAGAAACGGGCGCTACTTGAGGCCTTTGAACCCTGTTTCTTAGTGCATGTCCTTGACACTTAGCCTTTCTCCATCATGCCTTGTCCTTGTTGCCTTAGTCTGGAATTGGTCTTTGTCTTTGTCTAGGGGGCATAACTGTGTTAGCTTTGGTCCATTGGATGAGTTAGTCTTTAGGACATCTCACAAATGGTGTTTTTCAACACCACCCCAACTATATTTTTTAATACAACCCTTGACATTGAGTGTTTTTCAACACTTATCAATTTGGTCTTACCCCATTTTGTCATGTGATTTTACCTGCTTGTGAGCATTAGATCCTTATCATCGGAACTCAGTATCAGTTAACACACTTAAATTTTTAAACACAACACTTAATGCTTGAGCTATGTCATGATCTTTTCTTTGTGTGCTGAATATTATTGTTTTTTGTTGAGTGTCCTTGATAAGTCTCTCTAGGATGCATAGCTAGAGGACTTGGGGGCATGGAACATGTTTTTATTTGTTTCCTGCTTTATGCTTCACTATTTTTGCACAACCGTTCTGCTGGTCATCATGGCCTCTATGCCTTGCTGCAAGCGTGGTTTTGCTACATTAAATTGGGTAAGCTAACATCACAGTCATCTTGACCTTTATGTCTTTGATGCTTATGTTAGAATATTTCTACATTCCAATCTGATATAAATCACATTCATATCTTCATAGTTGCACTTGTGACTAGTGATGATTGTGTGATTTTTCGATGTCCATTAATAATGGCCCAATGATGAAAATAAGTTCCTTAACATTATGAATGATGAACACAAAGTCCTATGTTACAGTTTCTCTATTGCAAGTACACCTTTGCATTTTTATGTAGCTTGCATTGTTAGACCTCATGTTAGTTTGTATTTTTAGGCTGCATTATGGGTTTGAGAGGGTTTCCTTCATCTTTCTTGTGGACTTTTAATCAACTGTGATCACGTTCTGATCTTCATTTCCTTATCTTCTTTCGTGATCTCAATCAAAATTTTCTATCTTAAATAGTTGATTACTTTTGGGGCATTCTCTTCCTTAAGGAAAATTCTCTTTCTTCTCTCCATTTCTTTCCACCTCTTCCAAACTTCTATCTTCCATTCACTTTCACCCTACTTCTTTTCTCTTAATTCAACCTTGGGGCATAATCTTTCATGCTTGATGATCTACCTTGGTTCTGTGATCCTTATATCTTTCATCTTACATCAAGAACCTTATCTTTAGTTCGATTTGATCAAATTTAACAGTTTGTTGTTTCTCCTCTATCTCATTTTGATTTCGATCACGAGGGGGCAGTGCCTATCAAAATTCAATCCTTGATTCAACTTTATCAATCCTATCAATTGCTCTGTTTGGGGCAACCTTCCTTGAGATTCTTATCTCAGACATGTCAATTACTTATTTACAATGGTGTTGACCTTGTCTTTTTGCAATTAGCTTATCTTTGTTCTGATGTCAATTACTTATTTACAACAGTGTTGATGTCTGTGTTTTTTTATGATCTCAAATCGATCTCACACATCAACTACACTATTTGACTACATGTGTTCCCAGAATGATCACACATTATTCAAAGAGGGGCAAATGTATGCACCCTAAAATGGTCGCCTAGACTATGGGCCTCCATTCTTAAATTTATCAAATGAGCAGAATCAATTTATCAAATTCTTGAATCAATGCTTTACAACATTTTTAATTTAAATCAATTTCCTTGATCAAATCGTAATTAATTCAATTATTTCAATATTTCTTAAGGTTTGATCATTTCATCAATTATCTTATTTAATTAAAAGAAAACAATTCCTTTTTATTAAATAAAATAATTTTATTTAATTAAAATTTCTTTTTAATAAAATAAATTTATTTAATTAAAATTCCTTTTTAATTAAATTATCTTATCTTATTTAATTAAAATCTCTCTTAATTAAATAATATTATCTCATTTAATAAATATTCCTTTTAATTTAATTAAATAATCTTATTTAATTAAAAGAAAATCCCTCTTTTAATTAAATAAAACCCCCACTTAAATTCCTCTTTGTTGAAAAAGGAAATAAATTAAATAAAAATAAATAAAGTTCCTTTTTCTACACATCTTCCTAAGTGGTGGGCTTTTTTGCCTCTTAATCATAGCCTTTGATTTTTGCCTCTTAATCTCTACCGTCCATTGTTCTTTAAAAGGAAACCTCTCCTTCTCATTTGATAATAAATATTTTATGCTATTGTTATGTTGCAGGTTTGGGGAGCAATTTTGGAGGAGATTTTGAGCACTTGAGATTGGATATTGCAACTTCTCTCTTCTTGTCTTCTTCTTTCATGCCCCATGGAAATCCATTTAGATTAATTTTGCACTTGCATGTTATATTAGATTCATGTTTTCTTTCATAGATTAATCTTGCATTTGTATTTCCTTTCATAAAATAATCATGCATTGTCATCATATAGATTAATTTCCTTTCATGCATTGTTATCATATAGATTAATTTCCTTTCTTGCATTGTTATCATATAGAATAGCTTCCATTTTCATTTGCATGCATACTTGATGATCATGGAGACTAGCATTCTTGCTCTTCCTCTTTGAATCTGTCATTTTATGGTGTACTTGCATGGGCACAAACTAGGTCAATCTGAGGGCCTCCATTACAAACCCTTGCACTCTATGAATAGAGAGCTATGAGTCGCCATTTGAGGCCTCATTCTTGAGCAATCTTGGATAAAATGATTCATAGAAGTGTGACACATTTTTAACACACAGTTACAACCCTAATAGGAGAAAAATTGCAAAAACTATCAGGCATCCCATTTTGTGAAGCTATAGAATTGCAACTTTCATCACCAGTTTATGAGGGAAAGATAGTTGGTTCTCGATCTGCCAACAAGACCCAATTTCTTCATTACTTTGTTCAACTACTAGCTTATCAGATCAAATCTCTACAAATTTACCCACCTACCACCTGAGATCATATGCGTCATTTATTAGCCCAACTACTACTAGAGAAAATCCACAACTGGAAGCATAGATGAGCTCACAAACACTGTATGGGTGGAAAATCCTCACTCTAGCTGGGAAATGATACGTAGCACACATGTGCAAACTCTTTCTCAAAATAGAGATGGAAATCTTTCAGAATCTTGAGAGATGACCACATGGCATACTTGTGCTACGAGAACATAACCTTAATAAAAAATTTGGGACCACCATTAAAAGGAAAATAAGTTTATCATTGTGACAAAACATGTGTCATCCAAGCAGAGTCTTTCACCAAAAGAAGAAAGGAGCTTGCCTCAAAAATGCATCGTGCTTCCAAGTAGAAAGTGCACACAACCATGTAGATTTTTGGTGAGAAAATAGTTATACACTTCAAAATATATGCCTTGAAAAGTGGCAGGTGTGTTACTCACTAAGCCAAACTCGTGGTTAAGTGAAAAGAAGCCTTAGAAAAAATATTTAAACTTCATGGCATTGTGAATTTTAATTCACAGTTTTGGCGACTCTGGAGGGAATCTTGCCTACAGGATTGAGAACTCATCAAAATTATGGCCTCGCAGAATAGTACCCTAATTTCTTATGCCAGAGAGGCTATCAATGAAGAAAAACAAGGGGATTCATTCATCCTCTAAAGGTAATACCCATATCTTCATGCATTGGGCCTCCTAATCTAGCTCGATCATCTCTTGGAAGGATGTAGAACCAAGGTTCCTGAATCATTTTCCAAAAAAAATGGAGTTTCACGAGTGGATGAAGAAAATTTTCAAATTGATTAGCCTCTAGATTTGCTTGGAACATATATATATTTGTCTTCCTAAACTTCTAATTAATTGAGGCAACCAACTCGTCAGGCTACATCATGAAATCATCTGGGTTAAAGGGGGACGACAAGCCATATTTTTCAAGTTCTTTAAAGCGCTCTCTCACTACCACAACCATGAATTCTAGATTATAAAATTAAACATAAGTCTAAAGGGTGGCCTTGTGGCAGTTGATGATTGCATTGGTATGTCTCACTACCTCCTTTCAGTCTGCAAATCCATCTCTGGTGATATCCTAATCTGACACGATATATATCCAACTAGCAAGCTATTGCATTCTTGGAACCTTTGATTCCAAAAAATTGGAAAATATGGCAATGATGGGTCTAACCTCCGCACATAAAGAATGGACGTCCTTCAAGAACTGAAAGGTAGGGTTTAAAATAATAAACCAATTGTTTAACTTTTTCTCATTCAGAGGAAAGAATGTCTTCAAAAATTGGAAGAAGTTTCACAGGAGGTGGAGGAGGCACCTGAGAATTTTCGTATAAAAGTGTGTTCTCTACCTCCTTTATAATTAACTTATCTTCCAACTCTATTTCACCTCACTCAATTATTTGTGAAGAGTGGCTATCTTTGTACTCTGCTCTTGCGTCTGCTTGATACTCATAGCTAGGTCATCCTTCACCTTAGTCAGAGTCTCCTCTAGCTTACACTTTTTTCCCTCTGCCTCGGATAGTTTATAATTTAAGCATACCTTCCCTAGTGCCATGTTCTTGTATTAGGAGACCTTGGGTAGCGCTTAGCTCCTTAACTAGATGTCCATTCTCTATTGACATCACCTTTAATTGAGCCTCAAGTGGTGTGATGTCAGGGATATTTTCCTATAATAGGAGGAGTTCACTTTCCTTCTCTTGCAACTTCTTGAGATGCTCTTATTTTTCTTCTTGCTCCCTATGCAAATGTGTCTCCAAATCCTACACTTGAAACTATAGTCCATCCTTCTATGTTGTGTCCTACTACATAGATGATCAAAGTTGTGTGATCTTTCCCTTTAGATACCTCTCCCTTAGTGAGAGGTGATTATTGGTTTCATTTACCCTCTCCATCTCAGTGGTATTTTTATCAAGCCTCTACATCTTCTTTATATAATCAGAGGAAACAATCCTTTGAGCCTCCATAGCCAGTACTACTTTGTCCTTTGACTGTGCAGATTCTAAAATCACCCCTACAACATGAACTACAAAATCATATGGTCCCATTTGACCAGTTGTATTTATTACCTTGTGCACAAGGGAGGCAAACATCAGATGTTGTTTCTCTTGACTGTAAAAATTTTACACAATAGACTCCATCGAATTTTGCGCATACTTCATCTTCCTATTCTACAATCTCTTGGATCGGGAAAACTTAGCACAACCTGCATGTTGTTTCAACTATGAGTATAATAGGATGAACTATCCCACAAAAGGAAATCTAGGCAGAAGGGTGTATGGGATTTGAACAATGATGGACTATAATTCGTCCTAGAGTGGCATAGCCATAGTGGTAGGGGAGAACAAAGTGATCCCTTGTGGAGTAGGAGGCAGTGGCATTATTGAGACTGAGCTTGAAAATACTAGAGGATTGTTGGAAAGTGGCCAAGGATGTATAGCATATATGTTGTCATTTATGGCAACACTACTTTATAGTATGGTTGCTTGGAGTATAGTTTAGTTTTGAGTATCCAGTCTTGAAAAATAACTAACTCCACAAGTAGTTTCCTAGATAAAATTGCACAATTTATCCTGGAAAACTTTGAATATGGTGACTTAATTCATGTGCACTTAGCTAAAGGCTGTATGAAGTGTTGTATGGATTTAGTTATGGTCTCTTGTATTTTGGAGTTGTATGGAGAGAGTTACAACATGTTCTTGGCATGCGAAGACAATGTAACAACAAAGAAGCATAGGTGAAAGGTCATGATGATTGAGGGAGTAATGTATGGATTCCAAATGTGCTATTTTGGATTTAAGTTTAGTACTATCCTATCTTGATAGATATGTGATCACCTATTTTTTATTTTCTCTTAGATTATGTGTTGGACACGTTTGGTGATGCACTTGTGAGCCGACTAGACATATTATGAGATCGGATATATAAGTAGATATGTTTTGAGATGCAATGATAGGGAAGCGGTATGTGAATGCATTGTGATGTCAAAATAATGCAAAGGATATTGTGAGCTCTAACTGGAACTACTTAAGAATAGTAGATGCTTGTATAGTTCATCTTTTGTAATTTTATAGAGACAACTTTATATTACAAGAGCAGTGAGCTCCTTGTATTACCCCTAACATGTTAACCAACTGATGGTGATGATGATGAAGACTAAGATAAGAGGTATACAATATTTTAGATAGATTAGATCAATTGTTATTTTTTCATTGATGTCGAGCAACTATTTCTAGATTATATTGGGTTTTCATATCATTTAGAGTATGATATAAGATGAGTGAGTTAAGGAAAAGAGGAAGTGAAAAGTTGTGAAGCTGAAGAACTTAATTGGGTAGGCAATATAGATCAGACAATGATAAGATAATATTGGTATAGTTTTTTTTTACTTTACATTTTATGATATAAAATCGGTAAAGGAGAATGGTCAAGTCGGTAAAGGAAACAGTTCAGTCACCGAGAAGGAAGAAATTTGTCAGCTAAAGGAAAGTGTTTGTTAGTAAAAACACGAAGGGAAAGCCAAGACACCAAGTACATGAAGGTAGTTACCGATTACAGAACAAGGGTCATAATGACATTTAATGAAGATCCATAATGATCTGGAAGATTCCAAGGATAAAGAAAAGTTAGTTACAAAGATCTATGATCAAAAAAATTCAAGGTGTTGATCTATGGTACATATTAAGTGGCAAAAGTGATGGTACCACTTCCAAGAAAAATTCAATTTTCAAGGTGATGATAACATGTTTTACCAAGTATCAAGTTCATTGAATCAGTTCATAAATTTGATCTAACAACTGAGAGTAAACGAAGGAAAACCTAATCAAGGATATTAAGAGGAAAAATTGAGTCTATATAAAGGATAAATTTGAAAGATAGAGAGGCTGGAAAGTTGATGTGTGATTTGGTTCCCAAAACCGCAGATTGGAAATCCAAGAGCTTTTCCAATTCTCCTATAGGATTTCTTCAATAAATCTTGGCCAACAAACAGGAATAATCTAATTCCCCTGCACTTCAGTCTTTGCTAAACCTAGGTGGGTAAACCCTCACCCCAATCACAAAGGTTTCTTTATATAGTTAATTTAAGCTTTTTTGATTTCTCAAGGTGGTAAATATTCCTTGAGACTGATCAGAATAAGAAAATACACTTCTTACTTATGCTTAAAAGTTGTGAACACTTTTTTTTTATCGGTAATATTTTGGATTTTATTGATAAGTAAGAAGATTACATTTTCCATCATTGGATTTCAATTACAAAATGCACAAAATTCATCAACATTGCATTGTGCTTTCATCACCTAGGATCAGCTAAATAGTATCAATAAAAAAAAAACCTGAAATACATAACCAAAGTTTTTCTATCAATAGAAAAAACAAAAATAAACCATGGACCCACTAGCCGAACCACTTGGCAGCCTATTCTTTGGATAAATTTCCAAATGTGCCACCTTCTTCCACCAGTGCCCTGACATTGCTCCTTTCCTTAGCCCTCCCACTCGAACCTACATTCTTCTCCTCTCTAGCCTTCTAGGAAGCTATGGTCATTCCCCTTTTTCTGGTTGTTGGCAATTGGCGTCAGGTTTGTGGCCACCTGTCCTCTCCGACAGGCACTACAGACTTGATCAGTGTCTGCTTCATATTTCAGTCTCCTGTGGGCTTGGCCTCTAGCCTCTCCTTCACCTCCAACTTTCTCTTCTCCAGGACTACCACCAGGTCTTTCCATTCGCTTAGGGCTCGTGCTAGGTGCACATATTCAGGGCAAGCAGTCAACCATAGAACTAGGGGTTGTAGGCCTTTACTACCATGGCCTACCATTTGGAAAGGAGCATCACCCATCCTAAGCCCTAGCCCTACCTCTTCACATTGAATGATGTCATCCACTCCTTCCACCCATTTAATAGCCAAACAATACCAGACTACCCATCGCACCTCCTCTTTCGACTCTGCCACCATGAGCCCGAGGCCCACAAACAAGGATGAGATATCCAAGTTTGTTCTTGATCGCCACCTAGATTGTAGATAATTCTCTCTGAGTATCTCCCTGATTGTAGACCCAAAGTCTTCCCCCTCCTCCATGAAAATGTGGCTCAATCTGTTCATAGTGATGGGTCCTTCAAAAGCAGGTATTTAGCCATTGGTGGAAAGGGAGAAATTAGCTTCCATTTTAACTAGTGGTTTTTGCCGATACAAATTGTGCATTACCATCATCAAGGGTGGTTTTTAAACTTGCTTTCGAAGCCTCTAGACACCAGGGATGCATTCATCATGCCTTTTTCCTTCCATCATTTCTCATTAAAGCCCATGTACTATCCCAACCTTCCTTTGATGGGAGATCTCAATTTGTGAGATTCACAAAGATTTTGTGCACACTTATCCTACTTGACATCATTTCCATTCTTCAAAGTGTGTGAAGCTTCCACATGGGTGATGGCATGGCACTTTGCTCCACAAAATTTTACAAGATTCATAAAACCGCCACCAAGGTTTTGAATTTTGTTTGTTTAAGTGACCTCTATACTTCAAGTTTATAGTCTTTGAATAATTCAAACTTGTTTTCAAGAGAGCCGTTGGCTCCAATATTTGACAATTTATCCGCCAATTCATTTGCCACTCTAGGTACCTGTGAGACTTTGAAGTCTTCAAATTCTCTTACCAAATCCCTGTTTCGCCTAATGTGTCTATTCAAATACCAGGTATCCATTTAGCCTTTCGCAATCCCATTTGTCACTAGAAGACAATCCCCTTCTAGGTGGATACTTCTAATTTATAATCTTCTTGCCATTAGGATGGCCTCCACTGCCACCAAAAATTCAACCTCATTATTAGTCCCATTTCGAAGCCTTTTGGCACCTAAGGCCAAAATCTCACCTTGTCATCTGGGCCACATACCCTATCCCTAAGATTCCCGAGTTGCCACGTGAGGTGCCATCAAATTTTTTTTTTACCCAACCGAAGGATGGGGGCTACCATATAGGAAAGTGTCCATTTTCCACCCAGTCCGAAGGTTGCACCCTCCTATTCCCATTAACGGGTCAAAAGTTGTGAACACTTATGAATGCTTTGTAAACATAATTAAAATGTTGATGGAATGCTCTTAGATATGATATTAAAAACTGATAACTTCAAATATATGGGAATGAAAGACTTCAGTGCTCTCACAAGTGCAAAAAACCTCTTTTGAAAGAATACAGAGGCCAGTCCCTTATCCAACTAATTGGGTAGATAGTAGTCAAACTTTACTTGAATTATCATCTACACTTTACAATTTAACTCTGAATTTCTTCCATAGTGACATCAAGGATGAATTGATTCTGATATTAATTTTAGTCTTAATGAAGTTAATTCCTTGATAGGAAACTAATTAGAGAAGGATTTGTATAGACAAGAAATTCATATACAGACCTTAATATTTGAAAGTTAATATTCAAAATATTTCAATTCTCCGACATCTAACTATAAAAAAAAAAGAAAATCTTTGTAATTGGAAGTGTAAAGGACCAATCCAGTAAAAGAGAATGAACTCACTTCTTCAACCTTGGATAGAAAACAAGTTTTCATTTTATTAATTAAAAGAGTGAATACAAGTGGTTTGCATGTCAGTTGTAGTCACTACCCCAATATATAATACATTATAATTTCATAATATCAGTCTAAATTGTAAAATCTCTATATCTCTTCCTACATGATCTTGATATCCCTTTTATATAATACGAAGGGATTTAACAAGCTAAAGATCGTTACAACATGTCTATTCTAAAACTAAAACCCTATTTTAGGTGGTAATTATGATCTTTATAACTAATTCACAGGAAATTAACTCCATTCAGTTGAAGTATCCCAAGTAGGGCCATCACTTCATCAGATGTCAAAATCATCATTGACCCTGCCATTGTCATTCATCTGAATCTCCCATTCGAGGTTGTGAAACTCAGCTTGATCTTGCTCCACTTCTAACTCGTACATGTCACACTCATATTTTGCATAACTCGTTCTGATTTCCCAGACCGATGTCATTAGGTTGTTAAGAAAGTCTAGTTGATCTTCTTCTATCCCTATCAGATCAGGCTACATCACTAGATGTGGATTCTCATTCCGAGTATTATAAACCATTGGTAAACCCGTCCTCTAGCTTGAAATTTGAATCTGTTGTACTCATGTTGGTTTTTTACCCAATTATAGAAACATTTAAGGATTTTACTAGCATCTGAAACACCTAATTCCATTTCCTTATTAAATTCAAACATGATCAGTTGGCCTCGCACGCATGAATTTAATTTCTTTTCATAATACATTCTCTTGGAAATGACAATCATGTCTTATCCATCCCGGAGTACATATCCTCAATTATCATTTTAAACCTTCCACTTAACTCAAAGGCTAAGTGATATAACACAGCTTCCCATATGTATTTCCATATACTTAATAAGATCTTTCAATCTGCTTGATAATCACTTCAAATAAATGAGAGTCATTCTTTTAACTATGTATCTCGGGTTAATCTTATAAATATATCTGATACTCTAGAAAAAATATTTTCTTTATCTCTTTCATAACTAATGCCCATTTAATTCTTGAGACATTTTGAGTGTGAGAAATATGCCCTTGTACTTCATTTATTAATTTGACCAGCCTCAGTCTTTTCGCCATTTTGCAGTTCATTTAAAAGGTTCCCCACAAAACCGTGAAAACTCGATGTTTCTCTTACCTTGTTATCGTCATTCGCAAAATAGAAAAAAAATTTCATTTCGTAGTTGCTACTTCTTTGGCCCACGAAATAGAAAAAAATGATGCTCTTTTGCATATAGTTTCAAATTTTACCTCTCCATCATGCCTTTGTCTTTAAAACATTAACACCAACAGATAATTTTGATCTTTCTAATTGGGAAAAAATCCAATTTTCCAATAGTGTGGATGTACTACCGAGTAAAGCAGTGAAGAAGAAAGAGGTGGAAATCTAAGTCTAGAGAAGAGATTGATTAAGTGTTGATGTTAGTAGTCAAAGAGTGCATAAGGGATCTGATCAAGAAAGAGGTAGTTGCAGTATTACGGATCAAATTCTATATTGTTTCTTATTAACATTTGTAGTAGGAAAATCTCTTATCTGAGTGGACTTAATAGTCTTATTGTAAATCCTTGTGAAAGGTGACATTCTAAAAGAGTGTTTAAAGCCCTTTAACCATGCCACTCCTAACAAGGTGAAGATTGTAATAGATTTGAGGCAAATCCCCTAAAAGGGTCACATTTTACAATGTGCATTGTAATCTTTAACATGATTGGCTCTTAGCCAAGCGTACTCCAGAAGAGTATATTTTATTTGTGGGTGACAATTCCCACATATATTTTTCCCAAATTGGGTTTCCTTGTTAATTACTAGTGTCATATGTGTTGAATTTTCATTGTGCATGATATTTTCTAATTACTTAAGTTGTTGATTGTTATGGTGAAGTCATTGTTGATTCGGTTAATATTGAAGTTTGTCTTACCGAGCTGAATCAATGTTTACATTTTTAAGGTTTAAAGAATCTGTGTTTACTAATTCACCCCCCTCTCAGTAAACCAACATAATAGGGTTTGCATCCTTTAAGAGGGATCTGTACTAAATGTAATATTTAGATCCTAACAGGGCTAGGTCTACTAACAGGGACATTATACTCTTAGTGCATAATTTGTGAGTTCCATCCCCACCGAGGTTTTCCCTTAACGGGGTTTCCTCGTGAACAAATCATGGTTTTATGATTTATTTTCTTTATGCTTATGTTCTCTTCATTTTAGTTATTACATGGTTAATTTTTAATTTCTTAAAGTTAATTAAAAGTACTAAAACATTGATTCACCCCCTTCTTAGTGTTGCTTGATCCTAACAAGGAGTGGTATCAATAGTAAATGTTCTAGTCACCAACAGCGTGGAAAAGGGATTAGCGGTGAAAGCAAGTCAAGAAATGGGAGAAAGTGTTGTTGATATGGATGGGGAAGATGTGGCCACACTAATGGATGTACTCTACAAATTTAAGGTGGACTAGGATACAAACGATGCAATAATGGAAGGTATTGTGGCCAAGGTTGTCGACGGCAAAACTGAAACAACAATAGGAATAGAAATAACTGGTGAAACCATAGACTAAGATTGAAGAAGATGGGGGGTAAAACTTACATGTACTGAAGACATAGATGGTGTAGTAGTGGTAGGATTTACCATTTGAACATTCCCTGAGATGTTGGCAGTTTTTTTTCTCTTTAGCAGTGGGGCCTGCTACGAAGCGGAAGCATCATTAGTCATTTTTATTCCTACCTATGACCAAGGCCTTCTCATAGTTTCACGAGAAGAGGAAGCCTTTTCCAATGAAGGATCCTAAAACTGAACCTTGGTTACATAAATAACTTCTACTTCATCCATTCCGCCCTCCTGAGGCTTATAATCTTCTTCAACTGGATCATCACAATTGAATTTCTTCCAGATTTCTTCAAATTGCTCATCAGTTGAGAAATTCCCTATATTTTTGTGAGCTTTCATAAATTCATTTTGGTAGATCTAGAAAGATAATATTTTCTCATCTGTCCAATTATCTTCATCCATCTTCCTCACAAGATTGGTTGTTATTTTCTTAGAGGGCTCTTTGTTCACAAATACTTTGTAAAAAATATGTCAAGGGGCATGTTCATCTTAGGCTTGGGTCCTCTACTAGCAGACTCATGTGATTGTTCCAGTACTCATGAGGTAAATTCATAAAATAATTATTCTTCTTTGAGAGGCAACCATCAGGGTCAAAATTCCACTTATCATCAATCAATAGAAGACCAATTTGGAGAAGCTTAGAAGTAAGAACTCCCTTGGAATAAAAAATTCTTTCCATCATGAAGGGTCCCAGGGTTTTTTTATTGGGCATGATAGCAATAACATGCTTTCCTACTCCTATACATTTCTCTATGGCCACCATCTACCTCAAAATATCATGAGCTAAGGTGTGATGAGATACATAGAAAGGCAGGCGGAAAGGCTTCTCTATGAAGCCATGAACTCGAACCAAAGAAAAATTTGCACCTAAAAAACATTCACAGAAAGGGCTATCTATGGTCATCCAACCAAGATACTCTACATTAAACATTGGGATGATGTCCAATCCTAGAAGATCTTGAATTGCGAGGATAAAGAAGCTATGAGAGAAAGTATAGAAATCATATGTTGTTGACAAGACCGGGGTCCATACTGTTACTAGTAACCTCTCCCCATTTTCATTATGCATTGTGAGTTTCAAGAACTGGCCAAAAAAGTTGGCATTCTGATATAAAATCACGTGAATAAGGAATGATAAATACCAAAACGTGAATTTTTGTTGAAAATTGGCAAGTTGAAAGTGAATTTCTTCAGCCAAGACCTCCGCAAAATCAAACCAAAAAAGATTATTTTCCTTGTGGAGTTAAAGAGAACTCCAATCTAAAGGGCTTCACATCAAAGTCATGGTAAAAAACATAGAATAAATTGTCATAGAGAAAGCGTCATGCATGTCTTTGGACAAACTTTTAAGAGACAGGTGAAAATTTGGAGGCTCCATATTTCCTGGGTCTTTACCATACACTATATTATAAAAATTTTGGGCATCCCGTCTGGTATTCCAGAAACCCTCCAAGGAATCTTTGCTAAAAAATTTAGTAGATGTCATAGGCACAGGGATGCATAGAATTTCCATGATATCATCTACACCAATTAACACTTTCAATTTACTCCCTTGAATGATGTCGAGACTTGCATTGAAATGTTGTGCACACAAGTGAACAAATTTAGTGCAATGTGGAACCCTAGGCACCACATATTATAGAAGACCTCTATTCCATAGCTTCCATGCAGGTGAAAGAGGGTCTATCTTCTTCTTTCCAACAATCATTCATGCACATGCAACCTCTCTAAGAGTTTTGGGTTGCTCACACAAGTCAGAGTCAAATACATTTTCATAAAGATCTACCAACGTTGATGGGTTCTTGATCATCCCTTTATCTTTGGATTTGGTCCTCGGATATAATGGCTTTGTAGGCATTGCATGGGAAGAGAAAAAAACTTCTCCAAAAATATCCAAAAGCTCTAAAAGGTCCAGGATTCTTCTCATTGCACTTGGATCACCCATTTGTGTGCCCATAGATAATTCTTGTATGCTTCAGTTTGGCTTTACTTCTCTTTAATCTCAAATTTCCTTTATGCGCTCAAGTGGGAACAATTTTAATTGTCTTGTGCTTCTCAAAAGTGATATGTAAGTTGCAAAAGCACAAGATTAATATTATAACTTCAGTTGCAATATTTTATTTAATGCATACGAATGACATGATTTTAATGCCTAAAAAGATGTTAAAAATCATCTTGTAGTGTGCTACATAGTTGCTTTAGTGGTTAGTGCCATTAATACCCCTTGTGTGAATTAATGTCATAAATGCACATATAGTCGCCAACTTGCCTTCTAGAGAACCATGCCTCTCCTTTTCTGTCTTGTTCAGCCTAAATTATCCTTTATTTGAAAATTTCACACCAAACTTGGAGCATGTCATTAATGCTTGGAACTAGAACATAAAAAATGCCTATGTTAAGAAAGACGACACCACTGGACATGTGGCCTCATGAGAGATATGTAGAGGATAGCTTGTGATACCTCACATCATCAATCTTCTTATTAAAATTTTTGAAATGCACCCTTAGCTTTCTTTTGAAAAGGACAAGGACCTTGGAGAACAAAACTTTGCAAAAAATGAACAACTAGCTTCTAGCCTTATGCACACACTCAAAACTAACACGCCATATTTATAAAATTTACATACTTACAACTACGTTTAAATAAAATGCTTGAGGTGGATCCCATTAACCAGAATCCTAAGGTACGCACCATTCATTTTCTCAATCTCAGAGGAATTATGCTCCTTGCATCCGGTAATGAGGAAAGGACCCTCCCAAAGGCTATCAAACTTTGCATTCTAGCCAAGCTTTTCTCCACATCCATTGTATTTCAATATGAAGTCTCCATGTTTGAAGTCAAGATTTGAGAATCTCTTATCAAACCACTTCTTCACAACTCCTTTCCTAGTATTCATAGCATCAAAAGCCTTTTTTGTTTCTCCCGCAATTCCAACAACTCTGCGAGCCTGACCTTCATAGGAGAATTGTCTTTGATTTCAGTGGCTTTGAGTAGTTGCAATATTGGTTGCTCCACAGAATTAGGGAACACAATATCCTTCCTATAGACTAGCTCATAAGGTGAGGCTTTGATAATTTGGTTTGGGGTGATACGGTCAGCCCATAGAGCATTCCACAAATGCCTATGCCACTCATGCTTATGTTAGGCTCATATCCTCTTGATCAAGCAGATCATTTTTTTTTTTTTCAACTTTGCAAGACCATTATCTTGTGGGTAATAGTTTGAGGAGGTCTTTAGAAAGATGTTGATGTGAAGAGAAAACTTTGATAGCTAAGAACCTAGGAAAGCCTTGGCATTGTTAAAGATGATTGTCTTTGGCAGGGCAAAGTGGGTGATTATCTTCTCAAGGAAGCTCAAGATCTCCCCCTTTGTTGCATTCTTTAGTGAAGTTGCCTTAGTCCATCTGGTAAAATATTTAGTAGCTATAAGGATCCATTTGTGTCTGGTGCTTGATGTCAGGTTGATCATGCCAATGAAATCCAAGCCCCACTATGAAAAAGGCTCATCTACCAAAATAGTACGCAAGGGCATAGCTAACCTTTCTCTTTTTCTAGTATAAAATATGCATTCGTGACATTCGTGGACCAAAGCATGTGCATCATTGAACATAGATGACTAGTAGTATCTTGCATGGGTGATCTTCATCATAGTATTTTGGGCTGAAAAGTAACCTCCTGCGGAGCCACTATGGAATTCTCTTAAAATTCTCAATGCATCAAGCCTTCCAACACATAGGAGGGGGACACCATCAACATTCCTCTTGAATAAAATGTCATCAACCAACCGAAACCCAATATTTTGCAACCTATAATATATTCGCTTATGAGAAAGAAGATGAGGAGGACATCTCTCGCTTTGCTTGAACTTCATCCTTTCAACTACCCAACAAGACTCGATAGGAGCCTGTTGTACAAGGACTGCTTCCTCTACTTTTGCTTTGGATGCATCTGCTTCTTGAGAAATATATTTACATAAGCCTTTTCCTCAGATCACCTTGGTGGGTCTGACATCGATGTTGTATTCCATGATTTTTGTAATCCATTTTTCCCTTCTCTTAGTAACCTCACCCTCCATTATGTACTCATGGACGCTGGGGTGAGAAATAAAGACTGTTGTCTTGTTGGAAGCTATGAAGTTCCTGAATGTATTGAACCCTCTAACTATTACAAATGCTTGTTTCTCCATGAAGTTGTACTTAATTTCATATTCCTTGAGCGTCTTGGAGTAGAAGTTGATAGGGTGTTCGCCCATTCCTTCTTTGTTCTTTTTCACTAGCACCATGACAACACTGAAGTTTCTTGCATATACATACATGATGAATCTCGTGAAAAGTCTGGATTCACCATAATAAGGGCATATTTAATAGCCTCTTTTATCTTGTTGAAAGCCTCTCTAGCTTCTGGAGTCAATTTGAACTAGAGGTCCTTCTTTAGCATCAAAGGGATAGGCTTCACTAGTCCAAAAAGTTGATTATTAACTTTCTTACAAATTTAATCTTTCCGAAGAAAGACTGCAAGCTCTTTTTATTTAGATACCACATGTCTGAGGAGCTTCCCCTGGGGAACTCTAAACATGCACTTCTTGGGATTAAGTGAGATGCAAAACTCATAACATCTTTGAAACATGATCTCCATATGGTCTAATTGGTCTGCTGCAGACTTTAAGAACATAGTAAGATCATCCAATTAGATCAAGATTATCTTATTTATCAGATCCTTAAAAGCAACATTCATAGCATGTTGAAAGGTTGCACTAGCGTTGGATAGACCGAAGGGCATCTTTATATATGAAAATGTTCCCCAATTAGTGGTGAACATTGTCTTATGATGGTCTTCCTCCTTCACTATCACCTAGTTGTAGCCCAAGAAACCATCTTATAGAGAAACAATCCGACGACCGACTGCAATATTACTTCCATAGATGGCAGGGGATAGTGATCTTTTAATGAAGTTTTTTTTAGGTTGCAGAAGTCAGCACAGAGGAGGATGTCTCCATTTTCCTTTCAAACAAAGACCAAATTGGATGCCCATGTGCTATACTTAATTGGGAAGATGATGCAGGAATCCACAAGCCTGGTCAACTCTTTGGAAATTAGCGACTCAATCTTTGGGTTTACCGACCTTTGTTTTTTCTAGACCAGATTTTTTCCCTCTGCCAACTCAGTGGTATGATGGATAATTGAGGGATTATAGAATTTGAGGTCTTCATAATATTGGAGTTGATGAAAACTATCAACCCACAACTCCCAAGAATCACATGCATGCAAACCTGTCACAGAAAGAGAGAAGCAAAAAAGCTATGGAGGCCAAAAATCACAGATTGATGGAAGAGGAAACA
>MU226178.1:455134-487825 GCA_018584345.1 Thuja plicata | reverse complement strand
AACTAAGAATGTGGCAATAATTCAGTATTCTAACAATGCATGAAAGTAAGTGGGGGTTTTGAATGAGGAATGAGAGTTCTTTTATAGACTCAGAGATGATCAGAATAGAAACTTTCCTCTTTGAAATGAAACAAATAGAAAAGCCAGTTTAGAATAGAAAGCTTTCTTCAAAAGAAAACAATAAATTGTTTTCCCTTTGCTTTAGCTGTTTTCTTTCTTTGATTTAATTCTGTTTTATTTGATTTTAATTGTTTTATTTATGATTTAACTATTTTCTTTCTCTTTAAAACATAATTAAAGAGAAGATTCTATTTCTAAACAAAAGAAAGATTTTTGAGAGAATATCCAATTAATTAAATAAATATGACCTCATAAATAGGTTTTTCTCAATTATCTAAATATTTAAATTCAATTATTGAAATGAGGATATTTATTTAATAATTGAATATAATTTAATTCCTTTTTATGTGTTATAGCTAAAAGGGGTGAATTTAAATTAATTAAAGTGCTAGGACTTTATTAATTAAATTAATTCGATCATAAGGTTTGTTTAGCCAATAGATATTTAGGAATTTAAACATAAAGTATGATTGACGTAGATTTAGGATTTTCTACATTTGACACTCAAGTCGAGTAGAGTCAGTTAAAACTCAGAATTGCCTAGTACAATAGGACTTTGATGATTCAGAAGAATGACAAATGCAACAAAATTGGTTAGGGTTGCAAGATGCCAATTTTGGGGTGTTACATTTTGCCCCTCTTTGAATCGATGTGCGAGCAGCGCATTGATTCAAAGAATAGTCTAATGCCTGAAGCATGAAGAATAGATTTGAACATTGATTGATGCAAAGATCGATTGATGAAGATTTTAGAGCCATCTCTAGGATAGAGCTTGACTCTCCGAAGTCTAGGTTAGGTTGTCAAGACATCGGTCAAATAGAGTTTTCAATGGTCATCTTCAAAACGAAGCTTGATCCTCAGGGATCCAGGTTAGAACGCCCTGATACCTAATAGATTGAGATTTTGAGAATCATCTCTAGAATGAAGCTTGATCCTCAGGGATCTGGGTTAGAATGCCCTGATACCTAAATAAATTAAGATTTCAAGAATCATATCCAGAACGAAGCCTAATCCTCAGGGATCCAGGTTAGAATGCCCTGATACCTAATGGATTTGATATCTTTCACAAGACTGTCCCCAGATCAAGGATCAACCTTTAGGAGTCAAGGTTAGAATGCCCCGATACCTATCCAAAAAGATGGTCAATAAAAGTTATAGGACTATCTCCAGAATGAAGCTTAGTCTCCCAATATCTAGGTTATATTTCCCAGACACTGGTTAGATTGATATCTATCACAAGACTGTCCCCAGAATGAGGCTCAACCTTCAGGAGTCAAGGTTAGAATGCCCCGATACCTGTCTCAAAAGATAGTAAATAGAGATTTAGAATCATCTCCAGAACTGAGCTTGATTTAGGAGTCAGGGTTAGAATGCCCCAATTCCCAATAGATGAGTTTTTGAGAATCATCTCCAGAACGAAGCTTGATCCTCAAGAATCTGAGTTAGATTATTCAGATACTTAATAGAAGACAAGATGTAAGGAACGAAGATGCCCTTATTGATTGTGGAGAATCCAGTTTTGACTATGAGGTACAAGAAACTAAACATGCCCCAAGTGATGAGATTCCCCTAGCAATGAGGACTTTTGAAAATCAGATCAGATTGGTTGAAAAATAGATTCAATGATGTAATCATCCTGCCCCCTCGGGAGTGAAATGGAAAGATGACACATCATAATGATGATTGAGAGTAAAAACTCACAGATAGATGTTGAATAAGAGATCAAGAAGAACTCAGAATAGATTATGGAATAATTCAGAAGATTTAGAATCAATTTTGAGCGAGTTTGAGGTCTAGTTGACCAAGTTTGACTAGGGTTGACCAGAGTTGACCAAAGTTGACTTTTGAGGAAAAAAGTCAAATTTTTGAGAAAATGATGATAAGATAAGATTCTGACAAGAAAGCGACATCAAAAAGTTGACTGCACAAGTGTCTGATTGCATCGGTCCCAAAAATTTTAAAATGTGATTTTGAGCTATATAGAAGTGTCAGATTTCGATTTCGATCACGAAAATGGATTCAGAGTGGTCAAATTAGGTAATGGTGAAGTTTTTGCACAAAATGAAGCACTTTGAAAAATTAGGTCAAAACCTATATAAGGACAAAAAGGTCATTTTCAAATCATTTTAACCTTTTGACTTTTGCAAATTGAGCTCTGAGTGAAAATGGTGGTCCCCTACAGCACGCATCGATTCGAGTGATCTAGGAGGCATAGCCAGCCCATAGCATACAGACCTCCAGTAAGTAGTCGATAAACCTCTCTGCATTGCAAATTTCATTAATTTCTTTCAATTTTTCATTGTTTTTTCGTGTTTTTAGGAAATGGTCCACTGGTTTTCATGCGAAGAAGTAGTTTCTTTCGCGCGGCCTGTAGGGAAATCTCTCGCGACCAAACTCCTTTTCGCGCCATTTGATGGGAAAGATCACATGGGAGAGTACCCATGTTTGCGTGAGAAACCCTTCCATAGGGTGTTTTCTCGTGTGACAAGTCATAAAAGTTTGCGCAAACATGAAATATCGCGCGACCCAAAAAACTTCTTCGCACGAAAGAGTACTTTGTCACGCGAAAATATGCTTCTTTGCATGGGAAAAAGTGAACAATTAGAACATGAAATCAGTCTGCATCATGTCCAATAGCATTTGCGTCAGTGTTGTTACTGTCTATAGGATGCCTTGAATGATTTGTTATCTCGTTATGCTTTGATTATCTCCGATAACTGATTGTGCACTATTGTTTGCATGTCTTGCAAGTTGACTTTCCAGACATTGCTTTTAGATCACACCACCCAATGATTAGCAGATTAGTATCATAGCTAGATGATGCAGAGACAGCGCATCTGGGTACTCTGGGCCTGACCACTCTATGTGATATACCTGAGATTCGGGTAAATCATGGATTATTAGGAGCACTTGTTGAGCATTTCCATTCGGAAACAAACACCTTCTATCTTCCATAGGGTGAGATGACCATGACCCCTGAGGATCCCATTCCATGGAGCCAGGGTAGAGTACAAGGTGCAGCCCAAGGTAGGGACACTAGCCCTGAGGGAGATATT
This sequence comes from Thuja plicata, assembly GCA_018584345.1. NCBI lineage: Eukaryota > Viridiplantae > Streptophyta > Pinopsida > Cupressales > Cupressaceae > Thuja > Thuja plicata. Next base: position 484,649 of record MU226178.1, on the reverse strand, counting down.
ACAGGATGACCTCGTCATGGGGACAACTATCCCATGGGAGGATCTTATCAGTGAGTATGGTCCTACACATAGATTTCCAGTCGTAGTAGCATGCTTCCTTGGGTGCTATCTGATGCCTAATCGTGGACAGCATGGTCTAGAGTGTGGCTGGGGCAGGATGCTACAGCAGATGCTATCACGGGCGAGACTTTATGGATGGGGCCAGTGTATGTTAGCCCACATGTATCACGAGATGCATAAGATTGTCTACCGAGAGGCGAAGAGTATGGTAGCTGGGGTTTTTGTATTATAGGTATGGGCATGGGAGCATCTTCCCGTGATGAGGTTGATATGCGAGGATATGAGGGAGCCTCTAGAGCCATATATCTGCAGATATAGGGGTATGATTACTCAGCCAGCACTGGGTAAGATAGATCAGTGGCATGCCCAGTTGGATGACCTAGCAGTAGTAGTCTAGAGGCCATGTAGACTCACCGAGGTATGGGATGATGCTACAGAGAAGCTCAGCAACATGTTTTGTTCATGTGCGACAATTGGTCACACTATCACAGTGATAGAGGGATTCCCGCAGAAGCAGGTATGGCGGCAGTTTGGCCGTCCCTAGGACATATCTCAGGAGTACATGGTATATGCTAGATTCACAGATGAGGTGAGGAGGGGTTGGCTGATGAAGCTAGACCAAGGGCATACCATGATTGATATTCGAGCATTGGCCCCAGTTCAGTGGGATTATCTGCGAGACATAACAGATGGCAGTGTGACCGCAGAGTACAGGGAGAATTTTGTCACACATCCCTTCCCTAGGTTCACAGATCTAGTCGGGATAGCAGGCTGAGGACACATAGTACAGCCACAAGTAGTACAATAGCAGGTATTATAGCAGCAGGTGCAGATGCCCCCACCACAACGGAGAGCACAGCCAGGGTTACAGCAGGTTCCCCAACCCCGAATAGTACAGGTAGATATCCCCGCTCAACATATAGGGATGGACGTTGGGGCCAGCGGCAGTGGCAGTACGAGACAGTCTCGACAATAGACTGTTGAGAAGACAGCTGAGGAGCAGCAGGTACCCCTTCAGGAGGAGGTGCAACAGGAGGATCTGATGCAGGAGGACCAGCCTACGCAGGATCCAACATAGGATCCACAATGACGGTCTTGGGAGAGAGCTCAATAGATCTCGAGACAGGTCAAGGATTTCACAATACAGGTGGTCGTGCGAGATGCATGACTATTAGACAAAGATCGAGAGATACAGGATCTCCGGGAGCAGCTACGGGCAGCACAGGAGGAGGTCCAACATCAGACTGCTCGAGCGGCGTATTATTATGCATCATATATAGGGGTGGTTCCTGATGAGGCATCACAGGTTGCTAGATTTTTTACCTATGCTAGAGGGTCAGAGGGTGCACAGGCACCACCTCCACCAGATAGGCCTCCACCTCCAACTCCTCCAGGTGATGAGGGAGAAGGCCAAAGTTAGTGTTGATTGATAGATAAATGAGATCATAGGATGTATCTAATGTGTTGGCATCCATATACTTATATCACCATTTTGAGATAGATCGTGCTCAAGTAGCACCATTTTGTATTTGTATCGACACATTGGATATAAATATGAGCTCGTCTTTTGGTACCATTACATATGTCATATTGTCTTTTATGAGATGTTTCCTATATGCTTAGATGGTTAGATGATTTAGAATGTATGCAAATGTATGAACATGTTTTAAATATATGTAGATGTATGAAATGCACATGTATGATGTAGATGCAAAGATGTATGTATGTAGATGATTTATGTAAATGTAATGATGAATGAGGATATGCAAATGCAATATGGAGATGGTAATGAGTTGTGAATATGTAATGTGTATGGTACTAACATCTCATGCAGGACGATGAATGCTAACCAAAAGAACATGTGAAAAATTGAGAGCAAGGATCGGACACCTGTGCAGTCATGATGAAACCAGGACAGTGAAGAAGAACTCCCCAATGTATGAACCCATGAGAATGCAATGAAGAGAACACTGAATCACTGCCACAATGCAATTCTAGAATGAAAATGCAATCCTATGCTAGATGCAATATGAAAATTCAATTTTAGGACATGGTTGTGAGACTGTTATGCCCTGCATCCCCGTCCCTACATTTTGTGTGCAAAATGTTGGGTCCCCCTTTTTTTTTCTTTTGTTTGTTTTTGCTCGTGGCTTTGCCTTGTCTTTCTTTCCCTTTTGTTTTCTTTCTCCAAGGTTTTCTTCCCTGGCGTGGTGTTTTGTTTGTTTGGTTTTTGCCTCCAGGACTCCGGTCCCAGAGGTTGTCCTTCATGGGAACCAGATTCTGGACTCTGGAATTCTTCGCCATGATGTTCTTAAGGATATCATCGCGGGGAATCCCCGGGCCCGGAGTCTGAAGGTTTGCTTGACCAGAGATTACTGGAAGGAGAAGGATTACCTTTTTACTACGGGTATAAATAGAAATTATCTGTCACTTTCACATTTACCGCAATTAAAATGTCCAAGCACTTAGAGCGATTAACAGAGCGATTTCAAAGTGATTAACAGAGCATTTGCAGAGAGTTTATGATAATCAACGCTTAACATTTCCAGTCACTTTCAGGCAATCACGAGTGCTTCATGGTGGTGATTCTGACCGTTTGACAACTCGAGTTGTTGCAGAGCTCCTATGGTAACTCTTCCCTTTCCTCCGCCTTCTGCGTTCTCAGGTTGGTGTTTCTATTTTCTGCTCTCTACTTTTCTTCTGTTTTGTTTGGTTTTTTTTGTCTTGTTTGTTTTGTTTCTCTGTTTCATCTGCTTTGTTGTTTTCTGGTTTTGCCACTCATTGGTGGTTTGGCTCTACCAGAGGGTTGTCCACCCTCTGTGTAGAAGTGGTTCATTTGTAAAATAGGTAAATAGCTGTATATATGTTCTGTCTTGTCTGGTTTTCCTACGGGCGTCATTCTGCATTGTATACTTGTGTATATGTGCATGTATAGTTGTATATAGTCTCTATATATCCCTTCGTGTCTTTGCATATATCCCTCAGCTCCATGTATATCCTTTCAGGTGGCTTAACAAGCTGGTTGAGTCACCTACGTTTCTGGTTTTCCGCCCATGACCTCGCTTCGGGGCAGAAAACCACCTATTTGAAACTCGGCTCTCGGCCGGTTTCAAACAGGTAGTTTTCTCTCTCCTCCATGAAGTCTGTCAGAACCTCATTTATGTCCCATGCACATAATTAATTCTAGCCAAGTGGCTTCCACTTTTTGCGCGTTCAGATAGTTGGCTCCACCGTCATCGCCGTAACTTCCATTTAATACCTACGCATGTGGCGCCCATGTGGGCTTGATGACTTGGCTTTTTACACGTCCTCACCAACGGTCATTTCTCCAGGCTTCGGGTCTCCTACCATCATCCATCCTGTGGCTTTACCAAGTGTGATAAAAATCCCTAGACCTGGATGTTTAATGAAAATCTAAAGTTTGTACGATGTGCTTTGCTTTTCGGTCATTCTTGAATGAAACTAACATTTCAGGAAAAGCGAGCATCATGGTGGTAGGATCTCTGGACCCCAAAATAATTATATTGATAAACGTGTTCTGACGGTCACTTTGCCTTACAGCTTCTGAGATTTTATCTTTCATACATGTCCGAAGCGTCTGCATCTTCTCCACCCGGAAGCCCAGAGTTACCTACTGCAGTAGAAACCAGGGCTGCAGTAAAATCTAAAATGGAGAAGGCCCTAGAAAAGCTCCCCCTGACCATGAAATTTGTATAGGACAATGTCATCATGGGCTCAAAGATTGAGTCTAAGGTCAAGCTGATGACCGACACCAGCGTCAGAATATGGTCAGAGATGTAGGCCTTGGTGAAAATAATGCACATCCAGCGACAGGCTAGAGATCAATTAGCAATCAATGTCGGGAACTTTAGAATCCTCGGGGCGGCTTGCTTCCCATGCTCCATGCAATCTCCAGAGCTTATCCTGACACAGGCTGCTAACTACAACTCTTCTGTCTGGGCCGTAATGCTCGCGGCCGCAGAGCGCACAGGATACCCCACTCCACTGGTGTCCCTCGACCCAGTCACATTCCAAGCAAGCTTGGGAATCTCACAATTTGAAAAGGCCTCAGTGGTTACAAGGACTGATGCCCTGACCCAGTTCACACAGCTGGAGGATGTTGCTCGGGTATACATGAATACCCATTGGCTCAAGGCCCCAAAGAGGGACCCAAAGAGAATGAAGATAGAAATTTCCCGCTCTGAATTCAAGGAGAGCATCCAGATGGGGATGATAGCATTGGCCCAGGTCTTTGGGCAGCCCTCCACCCAAGATTTTTCTTGATGGATGTACTACTTCCTCCTCGGAATCTCCACCAAGGGAGGATACTTCGACTGGGCCACAATAATCTCCAACCATGTCGACTCCCAGTTCCAGCAATTGAACAGGAAGAAAAAGTTTTACATGTCTTCCTATGTTTTCTGGGCCCTAGCGCAGCAGAGGCCCCATTCCCACAGCCTACTCACTGATGGCGTGCTTGGGATTGGCCCAGGACAAAAAGCATCATGGGACCATTTCCCACAGGTTTAATGGGAGGCCAGCTTCCCCAGTTTCTATCGGGTAAACGACGCGTTCATTTACTACCATCTGCTTACACCCACCCGGGATGCCGGATACCGCATGTCTACTGAGGTGATGAAGTTGGTCCATAGTTATGGACATTACTATATTCAATTCCAACAACACACATACATTAGGGTCACTGGCTTCTTTGGAAAACCCTACTTGTTGCCTAGACATTGTGGGGAAAAGATCGTGCTGTTGGAGTATTGCAGGCAAATAATGGAGGTGCCTACCTTCTTTGCCCTCAAAAAGATCCCCAACATTCCATTCCCAATCACCTGCGGGAACTACACATGCAGTCTGGCCGCCGCAAAGGAGGCAGACAATGAGCTGAAAAGTTATAACTTACAGGAATTTTATTTGGCGCAGAAAATTTTTGATCCGCATGGAAGAATTGCAACGGTAATGTCCCGGGCTTCAGAGCCCCATCATATACACATGGAGGACTTTTGGGCAGACTGCCAAGATTATGTGGAGGTGCAGAGTAGGCACTATGTCAGAATGACAGCCGGCATGATGCAGAAATTGAAGCTCTAGAAGTTCCCGACAGACTTCTCAGACGCCGCCCCCACTATCGATCCCCAGTACAAGGCAAAGGGGATCGATAAAAAGGCCCTTCCACCAGTAAACTGGGCTACCCAGGAAGGGCCCACTATTGAATACTTCACTCGAGAGGTGGTTGAGCGAAGCCATGCCTATTTTAAAAAGGTGTGCCCCGAGAGTACCCGCCAAGCAGCCCAGCCGGTGCTGAAATTAACTCCATCGCCCGTACCAAAAATGACTCCAGGGGCCGGGACTTCCTCGCAGGGTGCAGATAAGGGAAAAAGAATAGACACGACCCCTTCTGCGCAAGAAATCCCCATTACAGAGAAAATAAAGCAATCGGTGGCAGCCTCCCAGCAGATGAGGGAGCAATTAATAATGAGGCTGGCCACCCCACCACTTATGACCGGGCCACTTTGTCCCTCCTCCTCCCCGACATTGGCAGCCTTAATGGTTAAGGTAACGGGGGTGGATCCCCTGGAGGTGGCAGTAATAAGAGATGCGGGGCCACCACTGGTTACCCAGAGAAAGAAGAAGCTCAGCAAAAAGCCTAAGGCAGAGCCAGAGCCGGAAGCATCCCGCCCCCAACAAGTAGAAATCCTTTCTTCCAGTTCCCCGGAGCTGGAGAAAGAAACAGAGCCTGCAGAGGTCCTAGCCAGTCCCCCTCTGCAAGAAGAATTTGATGTATTTACAACCGACAAGTTTGAAAACTTGTGGGGGGACAATACACAAATAGAAACAGAGGTGCCGGGGGTGGAACAAGAAGGTGCAGAGCAAGAAGATCTTGAACAAGAGCCTGCACAGGGACAAGAGCAGCAGGCAGAAGAAAAGGAGCCAGAACTGAAGATTCTCTCCGAGGCTCAAGCAGTGCAAGGTGCGGGAGTGGACCAACAAAAACAAGGGGAACAAATGGCATCTGTTGGGGGAATCAGACCTTTGAGAATAACCGTAACCCCAGCCGCCATGTTCTAAGGCCCACTCCCAGGAGCGACCTTTGGACAGGTGATCACGGTGGCCCAAACTCTAAATCTTGGCCCGACACCTCCCCTACTGCCAAAAGAGGTGCCAACAGAGGAAGAAGACCTGGTAGAAGAAGAAGAACAACAAGAAGAGCAGCTTGAAGAAGAAATCCCTGAGGAAGCCTACCAGAGTCCAGACCCAGTGATTGACATACAGGACAAGGCTGAGGAGATGGAGATCGAAGAGAATGTTGTTGTAGAGGAAGTTGAGGCAGGGAGAGGAACGGATGAGGTCCACGCGTCTGAAGAGAAACAGCCGCAGGACACTGGAGAAGAATCAAGAGAACAAGTCCTGGCAGGAAGGCCACCCCTACCACCCCAATGGCTGATAGAGAGCAGGAAAAGGAAAGCTCAGTCTGCTCTGTGACTCCTCTCTCCTTGGTCAAAATGATGGCCCAAGTTCAGGCCCCACCAAAGGCCAAGAAAGCCCAGACAGTTCATACTCTGCGAACTGGGCTGGACGGAGAAATAGTTGTCATTGTGGCAACACCTCTCCCAGACACTGATGAAGCAACCGTGGACCCCACAGACTACAATGTTGTAGATGTATCCCTAGGTAAAAGGGGAAAGCAAGGTGAGGTAGACTTGCTAATAGAAGCAGCGAGGGCAGTGGAAGCCCGATATGAGAAAGAGGCCCAGAGGCTCAAAGCTGAAAAGGAAAAGAATGTAAACCTTATGGGGTTGCTCACTGAGCTGGCTTGACCCATCAACGCCACTCCTCCGGAGGCCTCCACCTCAGAAGATCTACCACAGAGTGACATAGACTCCCTACGAGTAATGAAAAAGAAAGCCCAAGCAGTGGACGAGTGGGTCACCCTGCAGATAGGAAACACCCGACGTTTCCTTGTGTCCACCCTCCCAAATTTATACACGGCCCGATAGGTTATTCATCAGGCGGAAATGCTTATTGAGCTATGAGAGGGTGACGCCGAGAACTACCAAGCATGGAAGGTGGAGCTCGAAGAGCTCCTTACCTTGGAAGAGGATATGATTTTTGAATCCGAAATTCTGGGTGATGAATCATTTGATTTTGTGAGAACCCAGCACTCCAGACTTGACCTCAGATTGGAGGTGACCAAGCAACTGGTAGGGTCCTTACAAGACAAGGTAAATGCGATGAAGTATTCTTCCAATTTATATAAGTCTTTTGTAATAAAGACTTCTGGGGCTGATCCCCTTAGCACAGATACATGTACCCCCGAAGATTCAGTTTTGGGGAGTTTTGATGAAATAATGAAATCCTAGTATCAATCTCCGGAGGGGATAGATGGGGCCCAGATGGAAAAATTAACCCACATGATACTTAGTGGTCATGATGTGGCGAGAATGGAAGATGAATTTAAAGAAAAATTTTCAGACCTGGGGGAACAAGTTGAAGTGGCCAAGCACAGAAGGGCTAGCCTGAAAGATATAGATGAAGATGGCATTTCTTGCCTCCTCCAGGCTTTCAACGATAATAAGCAACCTTGAGCTTTCTCCAGAAGCTGGGGAGAACTTAAGTGTTGAGTATTCTTTATTCTTTTGGGGACGTAAGTTCCCGGATCCCGGAGTCCCGGATCCAAAATTTTGTATTCTTTGAAAGTGATCCATGTCCCGGTCCCCGAGGCCGATCGGTCATTTTCAGAAGTGATTAATAAAGGCTGTCAGAAGGTGGTTGGCTACATCAAGGGACGTCAACTCTGTAGTTGGTTTTCTGATAGGATGGTCTTCTCGAGGTGCCGCTCAGAGGTACACCTGGCACATTGAAGACAGGGCACTGTGTTTCCCATTTATGAGGCATGTAGCCTCGATCCCCGGGGGACCTACTTTCTTCTTTCTCCTTTTCTGGCTCTCTTCTCGAGGCCAATTCTTTTGCTGTATATCCTTGTCTTATTCTTTTGACATGACAAACCTATTCCATCTCCAGGTCTTTTGTAGGGTGGCGCAGGTAGTACCGGCCCCCGGATATTGTATTTTATTGAAACATGATGTGAATAGGGTTAGGGTTAGAAGAGAGTTGTATAAATAGCCAAACCAGCCCATTTCCAAGGGTCGACAAAATTGATGATTTTGTTGTCCATAGTAATAGAAAGGTGATTTCTCATCTTAAGTTTCAGAGCTCAATGCTCCATTGTTCTGGTTTTATATAGTCAAATGCTCCCCTGGAGCCACCATTGTATCACGCACCAGTGCTTTCTAGAAGGAACATTAATAAAGAAGGAAGAATTCTTGGCAATGATGTTGTTGGCATTCCTGCTTTTGAGTTAATGGTATTTTATGTTTTAATGTTCTTTATGTCTTCTACTCTGATATGTTAAAGTAGATTAACGACCTCTTTATTCCTGCTACTGATAAAATGCTAGCTGATGGTTATGTATTTCTTCGGTATTTAGTGTAGTCTATCAAAGTATTATTGATGTTTCAGACATTTTAGTATGACTATAGTTAGATGAAATATTTCTAATGCTACAGGATCTTTTTTCATTTTATTTGCTAAGTATAGAATGCTAAGGGAAACCCTACTATATTGAATCTCCGGAGGTAATGAGTTGAAGAAACCAGCTATCCCCCTCAAAAATAGTCACTTCTCCCAACTGAGCCCTGCACCATCGTGACCCAACACCCAGGTGCTTGAAGGCCCAGAGAATTTAATTCCCCTGGACAACCTTTGCAGGCGGAGTTGGCTGGTATCCCCGGAACCTGTGACAACTTATGACTATTGGCGGACCCAGTCAGCAAAACCCCATCAACAAAAACTGGCGCTAGAAGGAGGGCATGAACTCATCCCCCTCCCAAGATTCTAATTTTACACCTCCCGAGGGTTCCCTGAGTTATAGTTTTAAGAGGCAAGCTTTCAGCAGGATTGGATCTTTCTCCCCAGTGAAATTTGAAAGAATCCTTAGGTCTGCCCCGAATCCCAGAAGGTTTGTCGAGCTCGAGCCTCCTGCTCGAAAGAAACGGACCTTGAAAATCATACCAGCCACTATTGTCTGGGGGTCTAGCATACATCAGAATACCCAAGCTTCTCAGGCAATCCCAGGAACCAGTACCCAAACTACCCAACATATAGTTTCTCCAATGGCCACGTATTTTGGAAACACCAGGTCCCCAATGGGAACTTTTCCGAGCGCAATCAATGACTTACCCTCTCACCCAGAGAAGATTTGCCCACGATATGAACACTTAGGCTCACAGACCGTGGAAGAACACTTACAGGCATACAAAGATGTCATGAACCAACATCGGATCCAACATGAAGATGTTGTGACTCAAATGTTTCCCTTGTCTTTAGGGCAAGGCGAGTTGAACTGGTACCTTAACCTTCCTACCAACTCCATAAACAATTGGCAAGACATGGAGGACACCTTCCTGGCTGCCTTTCGCATGCATGTGGACCTAGCCTGGTCCCATAGCCAGTTCATCTCCATCAGGAAGGAACCCAATGAACCTCTTGCAGCATTCAACCATAGGTTCCAGCGCACCCTAAAGCAGTGCACGGGCCCTTTTATTCCATCTCCGGAAGTAACCATACAGACTTACCTTAACGCGATGGACCCTTTCGTTGCCACTCTCCTTTGGAGAACTACCGCCGCGGGCGATCGGGACACCTTGGAAAAAGTCTATAACCTAGCCTTAGAACTGTCCCATGGTCTCAACAAATCCCTGGGCGGGATTGGGCAGAGCACGCCCTTCAACATGATCCCCGGCAGAACTGCATATGCCAGGGGATACAACCCCAATCTGGCAATGGGTGCCCCATCAATGGCGATGAATCCTTCGCCACCCCTGATAGACCGGTAGGCCTGGTATTTTTACCCAATACAGGCCAAGACGGTGCCAGGTCTAGAATTTTTCCCTTGGAATCAGCCGCAGCAGGCATAACAACCTCAGACACAACCGTCTGGAGTACCCATCTTTCAGTCGTCCACGACTGGAGGATTGCCGCCCTCGACTCTGGCTAATACTGTTGCCTTCCCGGGAGGCCAACATCAATAACAACCATCACATTGTGATTCCAACACTCAGTTGACCACCGAGGTTGAATCCCTCCGGCGAGTGCTGTCTACCTTGACTGTGGACATGAGCCAACTGAAGGCGGGGTCCTACGCACCCCAGAATTCAAATTTGCAGAGGGGAAACATTTTCTCTGACCAACGAAACAATAATGCCAGAGGAAGAAACTTCAACAGCAGGTCTAGGCCCAATCAACAGTAATGGAAATATAATGCGAACATCGGAGGCCCACCTCCCAACCAAAATGCCAACCAAAATGGTGTTGGACCATCACATTTTACACCAGTCGCAGACTTCCAGCCCATGACTAATTGGTGTAGATTGCACGACACAGGTTCGCACAATGAGGTGAATTGTGCCACTTTGGAGAAGGTCATCATGATCTCCCAGCTGGACAGGCAGTAGTCGCATGACACTACCCCTCCAGAACCCCCTGTCCAAGAGCCAACCCATAGTGCCTTCACCTGTGATACCATCTTCTTCGAAACTTCTGGGGAGGACTAAGAAGAATCTGAGTTGCAGGGATTTTTTGATGAATCTATCCCACCCTTTGAGGCCAATGCCTTTACTAACCTGTGGACTCCATATAACACTCAGAGTCAGGTTGGTTAAGGACCAGCTTACACGCCCACACCTCCTATCAAAGATACTCCTCCCTAGAATAACACAACTGATCTACCCGCTCCTCCAAGAGGTCTTGGCTCTAACCAAGCAAAAGATCTAACTGAGGAAAACCACCAATTCCTAGGAGGAAGATTCGATATTACGAAGGCATTAGAACAGACCACCACTTCCATCACCTTGATGGAGGTTTTGCTAAACTGTCCCGAGCAGAAGAAGTCTCTTCTGAAGCTCTTAGGGAACCTGAAAACCGTCAGCCACCCGCCCAAGACTGTCTCCTTCGAAGATGCTAATGTGGCTTTCTTCCAGGGCAACAATGAGGATCCTCCCTTCCTACTAGGCCTGAATATCCATGGCAAAAATATACACAATTGCCTAGTAGACTTCGGAGCTTCGGGTAACATCATGACCTTGTCCATTTTTCAGAAGCTCAGATTCCACCCCACCCCATCTAATGGCGCAGTAATCCAGCTGGATAAGACTGCTATAAAAATGGTGGGGAAATTGAAAAACATCCGGATACAGCTTATCCAGGACCCCAGGATAGCCTACATCATTGACATCCAAGTGGTGGACATCCCAGAGACCTACGGGATGTTACTAAGTCGGAATTGGTCTAAGTCCTTGAATGGATACTTTTCAACCGACTTCACCCATTTATGGCTTCCGTGGGAAGGAGAATCAAATAAGATCCAGGTCAAGAGTGAACCCCAGATGAAATAGGCCCTTACCAAAGTTGGGAGGGTCAATGAGGTCTTTTTCTCCGAGACTTCTCTGGGGGTGTACCGACCTTTTGAAATCTTAACATTCAATTTCATCCCTGGAGAAGATCCCGTCGTGCTGCAGAGAGCCCAGGACCTAGATGAAAAGATGAGAGTTGAAATTGGCTCTCAAGGCGCCATAGCAACCCTTGCCACACTCCTGTCTGGCACTTGGTGCTGAGTACACTACCAGAAACATTCAGAACTTGGGTGTGGACCATGTCTCTCGATCGTTAACCGGCACCTTGATACTTTCCAAAATAAGCAACTTGTAACTGATTCCCTGGGACCCAGTACTCTTACGGGATGCACTCCTTTGGTGCCATCTCCTCAGGAATCCCAAATCCAAACACCTCCAGAGGTAAATTCTACTTTCACATTGGTGGTCCTGGAAAGAATCCCTAAGTCTCCCAGCAATAATCCAAAGAAGACCACTCTGCCCCAGCCCCAGATTACTAACGATGACTTGTGGACCCTCAAGTTTGATGGTCCTGATCTAAACAAGGCTGCGGGGCTAGGGTAGAACTAATCAACCCTTGAGGGAAGTCCTTCCTTGCATCCTACCAGCTGTAGTTTAACTGTACAAATAATGTCACAAAGTACGAGGCTTTGGTCCTTGGACTTTTATTTGCGTTAAGGAAAGGTATCACCTGCCTCCGGGCTCTGGGTGATTTAGAGTTGATTGTTAAACAAGTCTGGATTCAATACACATGTCACGACAAAAGGTTGGCTGCATACCGCAACCGGGCTTGGAGCCTTATTGAAGATTTTGATGCCTTTGGCATTGACCTCATTCCCCGGCGATGGAACTATGTCCCGGATGCCCTCATCATTTCTGCCAGCACACTTGAGCCAATGGCTGGCTCAAAACTCTGGAGATTTTCAGTCGAGATGGTCCCCACCCCATCCATTCCAGATAATGTCACCCACTTTCAGGTTTTTAAAGACGATCAACATATCCTAGCCTTCATGGTGAATGTTGGTATCTTTGAAGACTAGATTGTGGAGGAACGAGACCATGACGATACTGGGCAGGGTGGTGAAGACGATGGGATCATGGACCTGCCCACTAATACCATCCCAAAGGGGATGGTTGCACTAGAATGAATCTTTGACTCGGACCCTCGAGCCTGTGAGAAGGTGTCATCCTCGTCCGAGGGAGAAAATTTTGAAAATCTTAACATCGGTCAGCCCGGTGAAGAAAAGATTATTCACATTGGTACCTCATGTTCCCCTGAAGAAAAGAAGATTCTCGTGGTTCTCTGAGAATACATCGACATAATTGTCTGTGGTTATGAAGACTTGAAAATTTATGACACATCCATCATGACCCATACTATTCCCCTGAAACCTGATGCTAAGCCCTTTCGACAAAAGCAAAGACCGATCAACCCCCTGATAGATTCGTCAAGAGGTAGAGAAACTACTGTCAGCCCGAATAATCTTCCCAATCTGGCACACTACGTGGGTTTCCAACCTGGTCCCTGTGAGGAAGAAAAATGGTGAGATCCGCCTTTGCATGGATTTCTAAAACTTAAACAAGACATCTAAGAAAGATAATCACCCTCTCCCCTCGTTGGATGAGGTGTTGCAGATAGTGAATGGATCCCAGATGATGTCCTTCTTGGATGGATATTTGGGATACAACCAGGTCATGGTCAAGTACAAAGACAGAGAGAAAATAGCGTTTACCACCAAGTGGGGAATGTTTGCGTATAGGAGGATTCCATTTGGTCTGATCAATGCAGGGGCTACATTTCAGAAGGCCATGGACATTGCGTTCGAAGGCCTTGTGAATCAGTGCATAATCATCTACATGGATGATTTGACCATCTTTTCCTAGGACAGGCATGACCATGCCACCCATCTCACTCAGATCTGCGAGAGATGTCACCGGTATGGAATATCCCTCAACCCCAAGAAGTGCATATTCAGGGTCACCGAGGGGAAGTTGCTCGGGCATATTGTCTCTAAGAAGGGTATATCCATAAATCCTGATAGAGTCGAAGCGTTGCTAAATTTACAAATGCCTGGCAATAAGAAAGAGATGTGATCCTTCTTCGAAAAGATCAACTTCGTACAGTGGTTCATCACGAAATTCACAGAAATAGTTAAACCGCTCAACGAGATGATGAAGAAGGATACCAAGATTGAGTGGAGTCCTGAAGCAAAGCGGGTGTTCACCTAGATTAAATAGACAATAACAGAAGCACCTGTCCTGGATAGTCCAGACTATTCCCTTCCATTTTACATTTACTCTTTTGCTTCGCCGCATTCTGCCATGGCAGTGTTAACCCGAAAGGTTGAAGGGGAAGAGTGACCAATAGCTTTCATGAGCTCCCCTTTCAAGAATGCCGAGGTCTAATATTCATCACTAGAAAAATAGGCCTTTGCTCTAGTTTGCACCGTAAAGAAATTTTGGCATTATATTCTCTGGAGCAAGGTACATGCTATCATTCCAGACCAAGCCATCAAGTCTCTGCTGATGCAGAGTGAATTGGGCGAGAGACGGGGGAAATGGATGGCCATCCTCCAAGAGTATGACTTAGAAATGCAGCCCATGAAAATAGTCCGGGGCCAGGGACTAAGTCGAGCGATGGCAGAAGAGACTCCCCGCATAGAATGTCAAACTTACACGGTGGAGTCCATTGTTCAAGACCCGTTGTATACCGATTTGGTATACTTGTTACCAAATAATAAATGCCCGGAGGGATTACCTCCCCACAAATGTCGCGCCCTGTGGATGAAAAGTGCCCACTTCATGATCAAAAATTATGCGCTCTATCATAGAAACTATGAAGGAGTGTACCTCCAGTGCATCGACAGAGACCAAGCTGCAAGAGTGATTAGTGAATTCCACGGACAGTTTGGAACTGGGCATGGCTCAGCCGATGCCACTGCCCATCAGATCCTTAGTGCCGGATACTATTGGCCCTATATATTCAAGGACATTTACACTCATGTAAGGAAATGCCATACCTGCCAAACTGCAGCGCATTGTGAGCGTAACCCAGCTATACCTTTACAACCAGTCTACTAGGCTAGACCATTTGCCCAATGGGCATTCGACTTCATCAGGGAAATCAACCCCAACTCGTCTGCCAACCACCGATACATCCTTACTGCTACTGATTACTGCACTTGGTGGTCTGAAGCTATACCTTGCAAAAACAACATGACAGACATAGTTATCAAGTTTCTGGAAGAAAACATCATCACACAGTTTGGAATGCCCTTTGCTTTGGTCTGTGACAATGGTTCAGCATTCTCTTCAGCGTAGTTACTCGAATGGACCTACAATCAGAAGATCACTTTGAAGTTCTCCAGCAACTATTATCCCCAAGGAAATGGCGTTGCTTAATCGACAAACAAAAATCTACTTGAAGTGATCAAACATCTGTTAGAACAGAATCCCCAAGATTGGCATCAAAAGTTGAAATTCGCCCTTTGGACGGATCGCATTCGCGTTAAGGCCGCCCTGGGAACATCCCCGTTTCATCTGGTCTATGGTCAGAACCCTGTATTCCCAGTCAACTTACAGATCCTAGTTTTATAATTTATGCAGGAATTTAGCAACAGGGACAACATTGTGGAGGTTCGGCTCTTAAATCTGGTACGAATGGAAGAACAATGAGATGCAGCTCTTGAACATTTCGCGCGTCATCAAGCAGTGGTAAAACGATGGTTTGATAGAAGATCCCAATATAAGGCTTTTCAGATTTTGGATCTGGTCCTGTTGTGGGACAAAGCCCAGGAGAAGAAGGGAAAGCATACCAAGTTCCAATGGCTCTAGCTCGGACCATACCTAATCTCAGAAATCTGTGGGGCAAATACTTACCGCCTTAACGCCCTAACTGGTGAACCTATCGCATTGCCCGTTAATGGATAGTTTCTTAAACACTACTTCGAGTAGGGTAAGTTTGTCTAAAGTTGTATTGTATGTAAAGTCTTCCGCTTGTAAGTATTTCCTCTGGGTGCCTCGTGCGAGATGCCCTGCCCTGTAAATAGCCTTGTCGACTGTCTTCCGAGGTAGTCCTCTTTTGTTATTTTTTTTTTTTTTCATTTTCATTTTTCTTTTGGTCCTGGTGTTTTGCTCTATCTTGCATGAATTGGAATGCTTCGCATAACTCTGGCTTCCAGTACGATGTCCACAGAATGGTGAACTTTAGAATCTATCTTTAGCACGATGGAGTCGGCCGGGTCTCCGGGGTTGTTTCACAGGTTAGGACGCATTTTGAGCAATCTCCATTGGGTGTTGTCTGTGGGAGTCTGGAAATTAGTGAACACCAGTAACATAAGGAACAAGTAATCGGACAGACCGAGGGTAGATCAGTTGTACTGATTGGTTGAACTAGGTCTGAAAATTCAAGGAAATTCTTTTCGGGTCTGGAGTTTTATCCCCTCTCCAAGCATCTAAGTATAGGTGGATAGGTAAAAGAAGTATCGCCATTAAAATTAGCTAAGCCTAAGCTTAATGGTGAAAGAAGTACCGCCTTCCCCACCCAGAAACAAACAAAATAACAAAAGAGGAAAAGCGGGATAAAACTCCGGTCTCTGGGGGAAGCGAAGAAATTGATGACTGGTTCAATGTAATTAGTGCCTCTTCTCTATTCCTCCCAGAGGTCATCGGCTTGATTTCTTTCCAAAGCACACATGACACCACTGATGAAGGGCTACGAACTAATTCCCGCGTGGTTGGATTCTCTTAGATATGCTGCTCTTTGCCTGTCAGACACTTTGGGAAGTGGCTTACTCCAGCTTTGCTAACCCGAGATTCTATAGTTCTCAAATGCGATAAGGCATTTGTCCCAGATAGTCACCATTTGTTATGCCCTGCATCCCCGTCCCTACATTTTGTGTGAAAAATGTTGGGTCCCCCTTTTTTTTTCTTTTGTTTGTTTTTGCTCGTGGCTTTGCCTTGTCTTTCTTTCCCTTTTGTTTTCTTTCTCCGGGGTTTTCTTCCCCGGCGTGGTGTTTTGTTTTTATGGTTTTTGCCTCCGAAACTTCGGTCCTGAAGGTTGTCCTTCGTGGGAACCAGATTTCGGACTCAGGGATTCTTCGCCATAATGTTCTTAAGGATATCATCGCGAGGAATCCCCGGGCCTGGAGTCCAGAGGTTTTCTTGACCGGAGATTGCCAGAAGGAGAAGGATTACCTTTTTACTGTGGGTATAAATAGAAATTATTTGTCACTTTCACATTTATCGCGATTAAAATGTCCAAGCACTTAGAGCGATTAACAGAGCGATTTCAAAGCGATTAACAGAGCATTTACAGAGAGTTTATGATAATCAACGCTTAACATTTCCAGTCACTTTCAGGCAGTCGTGAGTGCTTTGTGGTGGTGATTCTGACCGTTTGACAACTCAAGCTTTTGCAGAGCTCCTACGGTAACTCTTCCCTTTCCTCCGCCTTCTGCGTTCTCAGGTTGGTGTTTCTATTTTTTGCTCTCTGCTTTTCTTCCGTTTTGTTTGGTTTTTTTTGTCTTGTTTGTTTTGTTTCTCTGTTTCGTCTGGTTTGTTGTTTTCTGGTTTTGCTACTCATTGGTGGGTCAGCTCTGCTAGAGGGTTGTCCGCCCTCTATGCAAAAGTGGTTCATTTTTAAAATAGGTAAATAGCTATATATATGTTATGTCTTGTCTAGTTTTCCCACAGGCATCGTTCTGCATTATATACTTGTGTATATGTGCATGTATAGTTGTATATAGTCTCTATATATCCCTCTATGTCTTTGTATATATCCCTTGGCTCCATGTATATCCTTCTGGGTGGCTTAACAAGCTGGTCGAGTCACCTGCATTTCTGGTTTTCCGCCCACGACCTCGCTTCGGGGCAGAAAACCACCTGTTTGAAACTTGACTCTCGGCCGGTTTCAAATAGGCAATTTTCTCTCTCCTCCATGAAGTCTGTCAAAACTTCATTTATGTCCCATGCGCATAATTAATTCTAGCCAAGTGGCTTTCACTTTTCACGCGTTCGGACAGTTGGCTCCGTCGTCATCGTCGTAACTTCCATTTAATACCTACACACGTGGCACCCACATGAGCTTGATGACTTGGCTTTTTACACATCCTCACCAATGGTCATTTCTTCAGGCTTTGGTCTCCTACCATCATCCATCCTGTGTCTTTACCAAGTGTGATAAAAATCCCTGGACCCGGATGTTTAATGAAAATCTAAAGTTTGTACGATGTGCTTTGCTTTTCGGTCATTCTTGAATGAAACTAACATTTTAGGAAAAGCAAGCATCGTGGTGGTAGGATCTCCGGACCTCGAAATAATTATGTTGATAAATGTGTTCTGACAGTCGCTTTTCCTTAAAGCTTCTGGGAGTTTATCTTTCAAACATGTCTGAAGCGTCCACATCTTCTCCACCCGGAAGCCTAGAGTTACCTACCGCAACAGAAACCAGGGCTGCAGTAAAATCTAAAATGGAGAAGGCCCTGGAAAAGCTCCCCCTGACCATGAAATTTGTACAGAAAAATGTCATCATGGGCTCAAAGATTGAGTCTAAGGTCAAGCTGATGACTGACACCAGTGTCGGAAAATGGTCGGAGATGCAGGCCTTGGTGAAAATAATGCACATCCAGTGACAGGATAGAAATCAATTAGCAATCAACGCCGAGAACTCTGGAATCCTTCAGGCAGCTTGCTTCCCGTGCTCCATGCAATCTCCGGAGCTTATCCTAACACTGGCTACCAACTACAACTCTTCTGTCTGGGCCGTAATTCTCACGGCCGCAGAGCCCACAAGATACCCCACTCCACTGGTGTCCCTCGACCTAGTCACATTCCAAGCAAGCCTAGGAATCCCATAATTTGAAAAGGCCTCAGTGGTTACAAGGACTGATGCCATGACCCATTTCACACAGCTGGAGGATGCTTCCCGGGTATACATGAATACCCATTGGCTCAAGGCCCCAAAGAGGGACCCAAAGAGAATGAAGATAGAAATTCCCCGCTTCGAATTCAAGAGAGCATCCAGATGGGGATGATAGCATTGGCCTGGGTCTTTGGGCAGCCCTCCACCCAAGAATTTACTCAATGGATGTACTACTTCCTCCTCGACATCTCCACCAAGGGAGGATACTTCGACTGGGCCACAATAATCTCCAACCATGTCAACTCCTAGTTCCAGCAATTGAACAGGAAGAATTTTTTTTACATGTCTTCCTATGTTTTTTGGGCCCTAGCGCTGCAGAGGCCCCATTCCCACGGCCTACTCACTGATGGCGTGCTCAGGATTGGCTCGGGACAAAAAGCACCATGGGACCATTTCCCACAGGTTCAATGGGAGGCCATCTTCCCCAGTTTCTGTCGGGTAAACGATGCGTTCGTTTACTACCATCTGCTTACACCCACCCGGGATGTCGGATACCGCCTGTCTACTGAGGCGATGAAGTTGGTCCATATTTATGGACATTACTATATTCGATTCCAACAGCACACATACATTAGGGTCACTGGCTTCTCCGGGAAACCCTACTTGTTGCCCAGACATTGTGGGGATAAGATCATACTGTTGGAGTATTACAGGCAAATAATAGAGGTGCATGCCTTCTTTTCCCTCAAAAGATCCCCAAAATTTCATCTCCAATCACCTACAGGAACTACACATGCAGTCTGGCCGCCGCAAAGGAGGCGGACAATGAGTTGAAAAGTTATAACTTACAGGAATTTTATCTGGCGCGGAAAAATTTTGATCCGCATGGCAGAATTGCAATGGCAATGCCCTAGGCTTCAAAGCCCCATCATATACACATGGAGGACTTCTGGGCAAACTGCCAAGATGATGTGGAGGTGCGGAGCAGGCACTATGTCAGAATGACAGCCGGCATGATGCAGAAATTGAAGCTCTGGAAGTTCCCGGCAGACTTCTCAGACGCCGCCCCCACTATCAATCCCCAGTACAAGGCAAAGGGGATCAATAAAAAGGCCCTTCCACCAGTAAACTGGGCCGCCCATGAAGGGCCCACTATTGAAGACTTCACTCGAGAGGTGGTCGAGCGAAGCCATGCCTATTTTAAAAAGGTGTGCCCCGGGAGTACCCGCCGAGCAACCCAGCCGGCGCCAAAATTAACTCCGCCATCGGTACCAAAAATGACTCCGGGGGCCGGGACTTCTTCGCAGGGTGCAGATAAGGGAAAAAGAATAGACATGAAACCTTCTACGCAAGAAATCCCCATTACAAAGAAAATAAAGCAGTCGGTGGCAGCCTCCCAGCAGATGAGGGAGCAATTAATAACGAGGCTGGCTACCCCACCACTTATGACCGGGCCACTTCGTCCCTCCTCCTCCCCGACATTGGCAGCCTTAATGGTTAAGGCAACGGGGGTGGATCCCCTGGAGACGGTAGCAATAAGAGATGCGGGGCCACCCCTGGTTACCCAGAGAAAGAAGAAGCTCAGCAAAAAGCCTAAGGCAGAGCCGGAGCCGAAAGCATCCCGCCCCCAACAAGTAGAAATCCTTTCTTCCAGTTCCCCAAAGTCAGAGAAAGAAACAGAGCCTGCAGAGGTCCCAGCCAGTCCCCCTCCGCAAGAAGAATTTGATGTATTTTAAATCGACGAGTTCAGAAACTTGCGGGGGGACAATACACAAATAGAAACAGAGGTCTTGGGGGCAGAACAAGAAGGTGCAGAGCAAGAAGATCTTGAACAAGAGCCTACACAGGGACAAGAGCAGTAGGCAGAAGAAAAGGAGCCAGAACCAGAGATTATCTTTGAGGCTCAAGCAGTGCAAGGTCCGGGAGTGGACCAACAAAAACAAGGGGAACAAATGGCATCCGCTGGGGGAACTGGACCTTCGGGAATAACTTTAACCCTAGCCGCCACATTCCAAGGGCCACTCCCAGGAGTGACCTTCAGACAGGTGATCACGGCGGCCCAAACTCTAAATCTTGGCCCGACACCTCCCCTACTACCAAAAGAGGTTCCAACAGAGGAAGAAGCCCTGGCAGAAGAAGAAGAACAATAAGAAGAGAAGCTTGAAGAAGAAATCCCCGAGGAAGCCTACCAGAGTCCAGACCCAGTGATTGACATACAGGACAAGGCTGAGGAGATGGAGATCAAAGAGAATGTTGTTGCAGAGGAAGTTGAGGCAGGGAGAGGAACAGATGAGGTCCACGCAACTAAAGAGCAACAGCCACAGGACACTAGGGAAGAATCAAGAGAACAAGTCCTGGCCGGAAGGCCACCCCTACCACCCTAATGGCTGATAGAGAGCAGGAAAAGAAAAGCTCAATCCGCTCCAGTGACTCCTCTCTCCCTAGCTGAAATTATGGCCCAAGTTCAGGCCCCACCAAAGGCCAAGAAAGCCCGGACAGTTCATACTCTGCGAACTGCACCGGGCGAAGAAACAGTTGCCATTGTGGCAACACCTCCCCCAAACGCCGATGAAGTAACCGCGGACCCCACAGACTACAATGTTGCAGAGGTATCCCTAGGTAAAATGGGAAAGCAAGGTGAGGTAGACTTGCTAATAGAAGCAGCGAGGGCAGTGGAAGCCCGATATGAGAAAGAGGCCCAGAGGCTCAAAGCTGAAAAGGAAAAGAATGCAAACTTTATGGGGTTGCTCACTGAGCTGGCTCGACCCATTAATGCCGCTCCTCCGGAGGCCTCCACCTTAGAAGATCTACCGTAGAGTGACATAGACTCCCTACGAGTAATGAAAAAGAAAGCCCAAGCAGTGGACGAGTGGGTCGCCCTGCAGATAGGAAACACCCGGCGTTTCCTAGTGTCCACCCTCCCAAATTTATACATGGCCCAACAGCTTATTCATCAAGCAAAAATTCTTATTGAGCTATGGGAGGGTGACGTCGAGAACTACCAAGCATGGAAGGTGGAGCTCGAAGATCTCCTTACCTTGGGAGAGGATATGATTTCTGAATCTGAAATTCTAGGTGATGAATCATTTGATTTTGTGAGAACCCAGCACTCCAGACTTGACCTCACATTGGAGGTGACCAAGCAACTGGTAGGGTCCTTACAAGACAAGGTAAATGCGGTGAAGTATTCTTCCAATTTATATAAGTCTTTTGTAATAAAGACTTCCGGGGCTTATCCCCTTAGCACAGATACATGTACCCCCGAAGATTCAGTTCTGGGGAGTTTTGATAAAATAATGAAATCCCGGTATCAATCTTCGGAGGGGATAGATGGGGCCCAGATGGAAAAATTAACCCGCATGATACTTAGTGGTCATGACGCGGCAAGAATGGCAGATGAATTTAAAGAAAATGTTCTAGACCTGGGGGACAAGTTGAAGTGGCCAAACATAGAAGGGCCAGCCTGAAAGATATAGATGAAGATGGCATTTCTCACCTCCTCCAGGATTTCAACGATAAAAAGCAACCTTGAGCTTTCTCCGGAGGTCAGGGAGAACTTAAGTGTTGAGTATTCTTTATTCTTTTGGGGACGTAAGTTCCCAGATCCAAAATTTTGTATTCTTTGAAAGTGATCCATGTCCCGGTCCCCGAGGCCGACCAGTCATTTTCAGAAGCGGTTAATAAAGGTTGTCAGAAGGTGGTTGGCTACATCAAGGGACGTCGACTCCGCAGTTGGTTTTCTGACAGGATGATCTTCTTGAGGCGCCGCTCGAAGGTACACCTGGCACATTGAAGACAGGGCACCACGTTTCCCATTTATGAGGCATGTAGCCTCGATCCCCGAGGGACCTACTTTCTTCTTTCTCCTTTTCTGGCTCTCTTCTCGAGGCCAATTCTTCCGCTGTATATCCTTGTCTTATTCTTCTGACATGACAGACCTATTTCATCTCCAGGTCTTTTGTAGGGTGGCGCAGGTAGTACCAGCCCCAGGATATTGTATTTTATTGAAACATGATGTAAATTGGGTTAGGGTTAGAAGAGAGTTGTATAAATAGCTGAACCGGCCCATTTCCAAGGGTCGACAAAATTGATGATTTTGTTGTCCATAGTAATAGAAAGGATATTTCTCATCTTAAGTTGCAGATCTCAATGCTCCATTATTCTGGTTTTATATAGTCAAATACTCCCCTGAAGCCACCATTGTATCACGCACCAGTGCTTGCTAGAAGGAACATTAATAAAGAAAGAAGAATTCTTGGAAATGATGTTGTTGGCATTCCTGCTTCTGAGTTAATGGTATTTTATGTTTTAATATTCTTTATGTCTTCTACTCTGATATGTTAAAGTAGATTAACGACCTCTTTATTCTTGCTACTGATAAAATGCTAGATGATGGTTATGTATTTCTTCGGTATTTAGTGTAGTCTATTAGAGTATTATTGATGTTCCCGACATTTTAGTATGACTATAGTTAGATAAAATGTTTCTAACCCTGCAGGATCTTTTTTCATTTTATTTGCTAAGTATAGAATGCTAAGGGAAACCCTACTGTATTGAATCTCTGGAGGTAATGAGTTGAAGAAACTAGCTATCCCCCTCAAAAATAGTCACTTCTCCCAACTGATCCCTGCACCATCGTGACCCGACACCCAGGTGCTTGAAGGCCCGGAGAATTTAATTCCCCCAGACAACCTTTGGAGGCAGAGTTGGCCAGTATCCCCAGAACCCGATGACAACTTATGACTGTTGGCGGACCCAGTCAGCAAAACCCCATCAACAGAGACCCATTGTAAAATCATCGTCATTGAGAATTTTTGGAACATCAAAGTCGATACAACCCTTACTGGTGCCACAATGCAACCATAAGGATATGAATATGACTTGTCATCGGATAAAATGTAGGAAACAAATGTAAGCACAGGGCACAAAAGCCAAGATGACCTGAACATTATTTCCAGTTGATATTACAAGAGTACACCAGTATCGAGGCATTCAAAGCCAAGATAACCATGAGTGCGATCATGCGTAAACAAACAAAGCAATAACAAACAGAACAATAATAGGCAAGGAGATAGTACCGACCTCACCATGGCGTACAAATAAATAAGATCAAGGGACGTGAGGCTGGTCCACCTTAGTGCGGGAGCTCTTATCACATACACCCTGTTTATTTGACATTGTTGGATCATCGGGACTACGTCAACAACCAGTAGACAAAGAAAATATCAATGAAATTCATGAGAACAGACATCATACAAAGAAACATTCAATCATAGCTCAGCCAATTTCAAAGGTGTCAAATATGTTCATGTTTAGAGGTGTTGAAAAAAATACCGTTGTACTTGTGAGTGCATTGTGTTTGATTGTTATCAATAGATGTTTATATTTGAGATAGCCGATGTGTGTTGAAAAACACAGATGTTTCCAAAGATAGTGTTAAAAAACACTATTTATGGTGGTGTTGAAAAACACCAGTTTGTGTCAGTAGCAAGTTGTCCTTGAGAAGTGACAAGATTACTGACTCGGGTGTAAATCAAAGATGTGATCCAGTGCAGGACCCATGCCCCCAAGTAACGATGACTGACTTGACGTATGTTGCGAGGACAAACTAGAATTGGTTGCCCCCAGGCATATGGCATTGAATCAGTGTCAAGTGAGGAGGGTTCGCAAAGAAACCAAAGTGTCACGAAAGTGACCAAAAGCTATGTACAAGCTAAAGCAAAGAAACATCAAGACCGAGTATCGATAGATAGAGTGTTTGAGGATAACTCCAACTATAACAGATGTGAGAAATCTCAAAAGTATAGTGATAGTAGGCAGACGCAATGAGAACCTTTGGTGACTGACGCGAGAGAGATTCTCAAGTGAAGAGATCGTAAGACTAGATAGACATCAGTAGGCAAACGCAGTGAGAACCACTGGTGACTGATGTTAGGGAGATTCTCAAGGAGAGAGATCTTAGTATAAGCTAAGAGACAGTAGGCAGACATAGAGAGAACCACTAGTGACTATCACGAAGTAGATCCAAAAAGTAATAGGACAATGCCCCCAAGAACGGGAGGGTTGCCCCGAGAGTATGACCAGTTTCAATCCATGTGAGTTGGTGTCTTGACGGGAACTGAAAGCAAATGCAAGTAGGAAAGTAGCAAAGCAAGAAAGCAAATGCATAAAGCCAAGTGGTGTTGTGATAGATATAGCAGGATGGAACAAGAGGTTCTTGTTTACCAGGTTTTCATCTTCTTGACAGAAATTCTTTTTTTGCTACCATAACGCCTGTTTGCCAAGTTTTCATCAATGGCACTTTTTTTCTTTTTCTCTTTTTTTTTGTATTTTTCAATTTTTCAATTTTTTTTGTATTTTTGGAATATATGATTTTTTTTTTGGAGATACATCAAAGTGCCTATTGCTAGGTTTTCACTAAGATGATCATTTTTTCAGGACTTTTTCAGATTTTTAGGATTTTTTTAGGACTTTAGTATATACAAGAGCACACTGAAGATGTCTCAGCTGTAGAACCGCTTTAGATGAAGAGCGTTGATGGGCTCTTTGAGTTTTTCCCCTTCAGTGGTAGAAAGTTGATAGGTACCAGACTCAAACACTGCAGTAACAATATACAAACCAATCCAGTTTGGTTCAAATTTTCCTTTCTGGATCTGATGTTGTTGATTTTTAGGGTTTTCCCTCAGAAAGAGGTCACCCGCTTGGAAATCCCTTGGTCTGAACTTCTTGTTATAGCTCTTGGACATCCTTTTCTGGTATGCTCTAAGGTGATCGAACGCCACTTGTCAGCATTCATCAAGTAGTTCTAGCTCTTGTAGATGAGATATTTTGTTATCTTCATCAGTAATGAGGCCTTTTAGAGAGACTCGCAGAGAAGGAATCTCAACCTCAGTTGGTAACACAACATTTGCTCCATAAACCAAAGCATATGGTGTAGCCCCTATTGGTGTTCTTATGCTTGTCCTATATGCCCAGAGAGCTGGATTGATCCGGAGATGCCAATCTCATCCAGATTTGTGCACTAAGCGATACAGGACTTTAAGGATTATCTTGTTGGATGCTTCTGCCTGTCCATTACCCTGAGGATAATAGATGGAAGACCAATGTTGAGTAATTTGTAACTTAGAGCATAGTTCTGTCAAATCCTTGTTTTTGAATTGTCCCCCATTATCAGTGATTATTGCTGAGGGTATACCATGCCTGCAGATGATGTAGTTGAGAATGAACATAGCTACTGATTTTCCATTGGCAACAGTGAGAGGGACTGCCTCCACCCACTTGGTAAAATAGTCTATAGTTGTTATTATGAACTTATGTCCATTTGAGGACGAGGGATAAATCTGTCCCACCAAGTCAAAGGACCATTGTTGAAATGGACAGAAATTAATGAAGGGAATAAGCTCCTTGGCTAGAGCATGAATTAGATTACCATGTAGTTGACATTTTTTGCAAGACTTAGCAAACTGTGTAGCTTCTTTTTCCATATTTGGCCAATAGTAACTAGCTCTAATAAGTTTATGGGCCAATGTCAGGCCATTAGAGTGAGACCCACAGATGCCTTCATGCACCTCTACTAACGCATATTTGGACTCATCAGGTTCTAAACACCTAAGGAGGGTACCGTCTAGACCACGTCTATACAAGTCATTAGCTATGATGACAAACTGTGAAGCACTGCGGATTAAGTGACATTTCTCATTCCGGGTGTAAGTGTCCAGAACAATCTGGTCATGAAGGTAGGAAAATATATGATGGTAGCGAGATGAGTCATGTCCAATGACAGAATAGATCATCTGGGAATTAGGGGAATCATAGGCTGGGTAGAATAACGTCTCCACTAGGAATTCATGTTGAAAATCATTTTCTGGCATCTGTAGCATGGAGGCAAGAGTAGCCATGGCATATGCTGCTTTATTATCTGCTCTTGGAACTTATTGAAATGTGATGTGAACAAAATACTTTTTGAGGTCATCAACCAACCATTTATAAGGCACCAACTGGTCTTCTTTGATCCGATAAATATCATTTACTTGATTGATGACTAACTGTGAATCTCCAAGAACATTGAGTTCATCTACTCGCCACTCAAGGGCGATCTTCATACCATTGATTAGGGCTTCGTACTAAGCAATATTGTTTGTACAAGGAAACAACATCTTATATGCTTTTGGTAAAGAGTATCTTTGAGGTGTAATGAATAGTATCTCAGCACCTGACCCTTGTTGGGTAAATGAACCATCAAAAAATATAGTCCATGATCGATGTGTGAGAAGTAATATGGACTCATCTGGAAATTCAATGTGCAATGGTTGATGATCTACTAGAGGTGCTTCTGCCAATTGATCTGCTATTGCATGTCCCTTAATGGCTTTTCTTTCGACATATTCAATATCAAATTCACTAAGAAGCATGACCCATTTAGCTAGTATACCTGTGAGGGTAGCTTTACTGAGCAAATATTTCAGAGGATCAATTTTAGCAATTAGGCGTGTAGTATGAGCCAGCATATAGTGTCACAATTTTTGTGAAGCAAATACCACTGCAAGGCAAGCTTTCTCTATAGCAGAATATTTTGTTTCATATGAGACCAGAGGTCTACTAATGTAATAGATAACCCTTTCTTTGTTGTGTTGATCTTCTTGAGCCAATAGGATACCCAATGATGTATCCGTAGTAGAGATGTAAAGTATAAGTGGCTTCCCATGAATAGGAGGCATCAAGATTGGTGGGTTCGCAAGATACTATTTGATTTGTGTGAACCCTTCATCACATTATTTGTTCCATTGATAAGCCACACCCTTGTGCAAAGTCTTGGTGAATGGTTGTGACTTGTCCCCCAGTTGTGAGATAAAACACCAGATAGACTGCAGTCGGCCTTGAAGTCCTCTCATTTGTCTAATATTCTTTGATGGCAGCATTTCCATGATAGCTTATACTTTTTCAGGATCCACTTTGATGCCTTTGGCAGAGATGATATAGCCAAGCAATTTTCTAGATGTTACGCCAAATGCGCATTTCTTAGGATTGAGCCTCAGACTGAACTGTTCCATACGATCTAGTATAGGACCTAGATCTGCAAGATGCTTATTTCGGTGCATGCTCTTAGCTAAAGTGTCATCCACATAATCTTCCATTTTTTTATGCATCATGTCATGAAATATAGTAGTAACAACTCTCTGATATGTAGCACTAGCATTTTTGAGTCCAAAGGGCATGACATTCCAACAGAAAGTGCCCAAGGCACATGTGAAAGTAGTTTTCTCTTGGTCCTCTAGAGCAATTTTTATTTGGTTGTAGCCAGAGAAACCATCCATTAGTGATTACATTTCATAACCTGTTGTCATATCTACAATCATGTCAATATTAGGCAATGGAAAATCATCCTTAGGACTTGCCAAATTCAAGTCTCTGAAATCTGTGCAGACTCGTATAGATTTATCATGTTTTGATACTGGAACAATATTAAAGATCCATTCTGCATAATCAATTACTCTGATAAATACTGCCTTAAGAAGCTTCTCCAATTCAGCTTTGACAAGTAGAGCTACATGTGGATGCATTTTCCAAAGCTTCTGCTTAACGGGCTTGACACCTGGTGAAATGGACAAATGATGCATGATTAGATTAGGGTCTAATCCCGGCATGTCTGAATATTTCCATGCAAAGTTTATCTTTTTGCTTCTAAAGAATGCAGTGAATTCCTCTCTTTCTACCTCTTATAGTGATTGTGCCAAGTGAATGATCTAAGGTTCTGCCTCTGTACCCAAGTTGATAGGTTGAGTTGGTTCAATAAGCATAGATGATCTCTCCTAGAAATGACTCTGAAGCGCATCAATTATCTCATCCTCGGGTGCCTTGGAGAGGTTTTCAACCTTTGATACGTCTTTTATTTTGACTATTTTAGGCTCTGATACTGCCACAATGTGGTTTTCACCATCAGAGCACCTATTTTTTCTTCTTTTGATTTTGTGACTCAGATACTTGATGTCAGCCTCAGTCATGTTGACACTCACTTTGCTAGTGGAGGACATTACACGTTTGACAGTGTATAGGTAATAGGCAAGAGCGTAATCATTCTGGAATGTAAGGACTTCAGTGGATGGGGAGGTAGAGTTCTAGTCTATAAGCTCAGGATGGCAAAGTGAAAGAGAAGTGACAGGTTCAAGTGCATTCACGATATAATCATCAAAAGTATGGACAAGCAAGTCGAGACCTAAAGTGATCTCATCCAAAGGTATAGTTGAATTCCTTTGATTCCTAGCGATCATAGTAGATGACATGTTAACATGTATGGAGTAAGACTCGTGTGACCTTACACTAGACTCTTCACCTACTTTGAGAAGGTTTTCATATGTGTTAGCTATATTCGTATCTCTGTCCGAGGTGGCATATGACAAGCTGTTGAACTCATATTCATGAGACTCCATTTCATCATTAGGTTTAATGTCAAGAATGTAAGTGAAATCAACCCTTTTTTCCCAGTTGGGATGAGTTCTACCTAGAACCTTGCTATGGTCAGATGAGAACATTTTGACCTAGGTACCTCATTAGTGTTTGTAGCATCAGCTACTTCTTGTGTAGTGAGAAGTGACTAGGAATCCTATTCAAACTATTCTTGAAAGTGTGGTGATATATATGAATCACCCTGATGACTTGGATTTAGAGTATATATTTCTTTCCAATCCTCATAAGTTAATGGATCAAAGGAAGTGGTGTCATCATAATCACTATCATTTTCTACTGCATTGACCCGCAGTATAAAGTCATCTGGCTTAGCAAAGAATGCCGCCAGGTCTAGAGGAATAGGATAGGGAAAACTATCCTCATCAGAGTTGTCTTCAGATTCTTCATTTTTAGATGTTTCTTTAGGTGTTGGTTGTTTATCTTCTCGAGGTACAAACTTGTTTATCCCCAGTTGAAATGTGAGTTTTTGGAAGCCTATACTTGTAGAGTCACGTGTTCTGTGACCAATAGCTTCAAGTGGTGCAATCAATCCCTTATGATTCACACCTATGGGACCATTTCCTTTATATCCAAAACATTGCATAATAGATAGACCTTTGCCATATTGCTCAGGTTTTATGTCATAAGGAGGAGTAGTTTGTTCAGAATTGTCTTCTCCTTTATAGATCCA
>MU226178.1:428643-443135 GCA_018584345.1 Thuja plicata | reverse complement strand
CCTATGTCGGCCTCCTTAGAAGATTGTGCCCTAATTTCATATAAAAGGGAGCCTTTCTCCCCTCATTTTCTCTAAGTCCTCTATTGAAGCCTAAGCATCCTTGAGCAATTGAGAAACATCATCAAGTGAAGTTCAAGCAAGCAATAAAGAAATATTTGAAGCAACAATTCATCAACTATCAAGCCTTCAAGCATTCAAAAAGATCCATGGGAGGCCATTAAAGGATTCAAGCTACATAGTGCCCTTTTTGGTGATCTCTCCATCCATCTTCTTTCAAGCCTCTTCATAATCAAGAACCCATTCAAAATTTGGTGTTAGAGATGAACAAGAAATTGATTAAAGACATCCTACATCCTACATTCTAGATCCATTGGTGCATACATACTTGTGGATTCAAGGATTTGAATCCTCCACAAGGACTTTTACAAGCAAGGTGAATTTATGCATTTACTTTGTTTACTTCTGCAATTTCAATTAAATATATTTGAGGTTAATTCCAAAACTAGGGTTTGACCAAGGCAACCCCCCCCCAACAAAAAAATATCTTTTTCTTGTAGGTACAGGCTCAGGACTGAAGATTTGAGGCCAGATTTGGATACCCTTTTCAACAAACTATTGGGATCCGCGAACAGATTTTATGTCGGACTTGTGCAGGTCAGGGTCGAGATTATTGGGTTAGCGATGAGATTATTGGGTCAAGGTTGACCTTTTTCATAAGACGATGTCGGATCAGAAAAATATTTCTGGGTTTTGTTCGTCTCTACATTTCCTTTCTGGATCATACTTCACATTTTCTGAAATAGAGTACAGACCCCAGAAAACAACATTCTTTGATCTGTAATTCTTTAAGGTTAGTACTTCCTCTCATCCTTTTCAATTACTATTATATATCATATTTCCTTAATAATAAAATATAATTTAAGATCTTCTTTCTTTCCCTCATTTCCAAATGATTGATTCACTTGTGCATTGATCCTTCTTTTGGGCTAATCAATTTGGATCTTTCATTTGTGCATTTGGGGATAAAAGAGGAACATCTTATCTTCATTCCCCCTATATGCTTAATCACACTACAATAACATATTCAAAACATAAATTAAATGTAAAGGTTAAGGAAATATACAATCTACAAAACCAAATCAATCCCCAATTGATTTTCCCTCTTTACAGATATAAAATCTTCCAGGCCAGCAGAATGAACAACATAGCAAGCACTGCTATGAGCACAACCTACAAGATCATCAAAGAAGGAAAGAAGATGGATCTTGTAGAAATATTGTTAAACCAACTTGAGGAGAACATGAACACCATAAGGTCATCAAGGACAAACACTTGTAAGTTTGGTTCTCTTATTATGTGCATATTCTTTTACTTTGAAGAATACTTTCCTTCCATAGGAAAAGTAGTATGGGACATAAGCAAACCAGTCACCATATAGATATGTGAGTACATAGAATCATTAGGTACAGATTTTGATGACCTAATGAATGAGTATTTCAAAGGATTTAAGGAAAATATGAAAGCCAGAACAAGGATACCTGAGAGTTTGATAGAAGAACACAAGGATGACATATGTTTTATGGTAGATACTGATTTTACCTATATCAAACCAGTAGTACCTAGAAAATCTTGCCTATCACCATTAAATTATGAGATCAAAATAGGACAAGCTAATAAGTGCATCCAGGCACTATTAAATGAACTAGTGGACAACAAGCAAGCAATATTTGGCACTTATGAAGAAGCCAAACCAAAAATCAAGTCAGATCTTGTTGTCAAGAAAATTGTAAACAAGAAGAACAAAATGGTTAAGGACTTAACCAAGAAATTTTCAATTGTTGAAGAAGGTGAAGAGGAAATAGAAGGCAAGGAGGAATAAACTGAGGGCCAGTCACCTATCGGTGAAGATATAGAAAAGAGTGATTCAGAGGCCACACAGTTAGATTCACCACCTCCTCCTCCACCTAAGAAATCAAGAACAACTGCTACTTCAAGGACAAGAAGCAAAACAACAAAGGAAGCAACTCCTTCATAGTTAAAGAAAGGAAAAGTGAGAACATACAAAAGGAAACCAGTCTCACCAAAGGGGAAATAGATCAAAAGGAGGAATTTGAACAGAACTAGAGAAGATCTAGAAGACTTAGCTATGGATGAAGTTGACATAGAAGTACAAAAAGGGAAAGAACCCTTGATTCCAAAGACCATTGATGGAATATGTAAGAACATTTCAGAATCACCATCTATTTTTTATCCTAACATTAGGAAATGGTTGAAATTTGATCCTGAGGGTCAAAACAAAATTGAAGATTCTATACTAGCTAAAATGTGCAAACACCATTATGTTCCACTTCAATTCTCAGAATATGACGTACCCAAGGAACTATCAGAGAGATTGTCTACAAGATGGACATTTGCACTTCACCAGGAAAAGGAGATAAGAGAAAGAGTACTTGTTACTCTTATGCCTTCTAATTCAAAGAAGGAAGAGATACATAAAATTTTGGAAAAGTATGAAAAGGAGTTCTCACCCAAAATGAGAGCATACAAATTTCTCAAAGGGAAGCTAATTGAGCTAAATCAGGAAAGAACTAAGAAGTGGTGCAAGATACTCAACAAGCCCACTAAGGAAGCTAGCCCGGAGAAAGAACACATCATCACTAAAGATGTACAGGATGATTCATCAGTGGAATTGGACAAAGAAGAGAGTGATACAGTAGGCCCCAAACATACTAAAGTTGTAGATGAGGTATGGCCTGATACTACTCTCGACAAAACCTAGAGTGAAGAAAGCCAAATTCCACCAAGCCCAACTCATATTGACTTGGATGATGAAACAAAGGTTACAAAAGAATAATTGACAATAAAAGGTAACATAAATGAGGATGTCAATGATGAAACATAATTGGATAATATAGTTAATGACATTACAAGAAAAGACTCTGCAGAAGAGGTGCAAAAAGATGAAGATATCACTGTTGCACAAGGTAATACCGATGGACAAGACACACTTAATGACACTGCAGAGGTAAATACACCGACCAACATGAAAATATTGATAGAAGCTATTGACATTGATTCAAGTCAAGAGAAATCATCTAAGAAAGATGATGACATACCCGAGGACACGGGTAATGAAGAAAATAAAGATACATCAGAAACTCAAAAAGATACAGACACATAAATGAAGGATGCAACCGACACTCAGCAAGATTTGTCTACTGAAAAAGACAAAGGAGAAGATATTAACAAAGATGAAACATTGAGGAAGGATGAAGAAAAAGAAAAAAGTGAACAAATTAAGCAAGATGATAGCATTAAGGAAAAGGGAGAAAAATTTGTTGATACACCCAAGGCCAATGAAGAGATGTCTTCACAAAACCAATAGGTGGACTCTAAACAGAAGCAACAAGAAGCTTCATCTTCTTGACCTTCACCTACCAAATCAATCCAATCTCAAGGTCTACAAATGGTAGTTTAGCAATTTGTCTCTCAACCAAAGAAGAAGAAGAAGAAAGTAATGAAGAAAGAAATCTTGGCTGTAACACTTGATGAGGTTATTGAAATACCCAAGTGGGATGTATCTACATTAGATACTGAAACACTTCAAAAGTTTGGAGTGATGTATCAAAGAAAAGCTATACAAGACAAAATGAAAAAGGCACATAGGGAAGCCCAAGCCCTTGACAAAGATAGGGATATACTACATCAACTTGTTCCTGATACAAAAGTTGAATATGGAATATCAATCATGGAGCAAATTATAGTTCTCACCGATGCCATCACTACTCAAAGTGTAGATGCAGAGCAGGCAATGGAAGAACGGGCAACAAAGAAGTATCAACACAAATTAGTTGAAAAGATCAGCCAAGAAGTGGCAGAGAACAAGGTAAAGCTCTCTGAATTAGAAAGTCAATTAGAACCTATGATTGCAGAAGCTATTACCTTAGTTCAACAAATGTGCACACTTGAAAATTTCACCAAAGAGAATAGTGAAAAGTTGTCCCAGCTAGATTCAGATCTGACAGCGAGTGCACAAAGTTTAACCTCTAATGCAAATACAATAAAGTTGAATCATGACAAGATCACAGAGTTAAACAGGTTAAGACAAGAGATATGGGATGCAGAGACACAGTTTAGAAATGAGGTTACCGAGTTGCAGGCTCACATCTTGCCAAACCTCACCACTCTGCAACAACACATTACAGATGCAAGGAATATGATCTCAACCCTAGAGATGTCTGTGGTAGACAACATCTATGATATGCATGTGAGGATATCACTTGAGCACATGGCTCTATAAAATTTGAAGGAGAAATGGGAGAAGATGATGGAGGAAATAAAAGCCTCACACTCACACATTTTTGACAAGTTGTAAGTACCTTTGCCTTTATTATCAAAAAAGAAGGAATGAATAGTACATAAGTACAATATACTATACATTAGAAAAAAGGAGAAAAAGATATGTATGTTGTATGTACAACAAAAATAGATATGTACAATATATCAAATATCAGAAAAAAGAGAAGGCAATCATATGTACATAAACTTACACTTACCAACATAGGCATAGGGGGAGTCATTTCATGACTAAGGATGAAGTATACACAGGTGTACATACTAATACATTAAGTATGTTGCAAATATTAGTTTTTGATACTAATGTCAAAGGGGGAGATTGATGACATTAAGTTTTGTCATTAGTATACTTAAGTGAAAAACATGATA
This sequence comes from Thuja plicata, assembly GCA_018584345.1. Classification (NCBI taxonomy): domain Eukaryota; kingdom Viridiplantae; phylum Streptophyta; class Pinopsida; order Cupressales; family Cupressaceae; genus Thuja; species Thuja plicata. The sequence continues at coordinate 438,410 of MU226178.1, read as the reverse complement.
AAGGTCATCGGTATAGGCATACCCAACAGACAGCACACTGCATAACCAACGAGATGAAAATGCTTGTCGTAAAATTGCTAAGTATAGAATTGCCCAAAAAACATTGTCAAGTGTTTAATGGACGACAAAGCATAAAGGACATCACTGATGAAACAATTTTTGGTATATCGCTGACGAATCCAAAATTACTAAACTAATGGTACAGTTTTGTGAACATCACCGACAGAGAAGAAAAGGCAAGGAACCCAACGAATAGTTAAAAATAGGGACATCGACAGAGTAGAAGATCAACAGAGAAAAGAATGAAAGAAAACAGATAGACTGACAGAGCAACCCGACCATCAGAACTGATAGTCAGTTACAGAACCCGCAAAAAGTGGATCTGACTTTCCACGTCAGATAAAGCATTGTAATTCTATTTATAGAGTTTTAATTTGTTTTAAAACATTACGTGAGGGTCAAGAAAGTATATTGTAAATGTTTTAAAGCATCCTAAGGGATCTAAAACATAACTAACTAAAGATCAAGGTCAAGTTGTAAACCTTGAATCTAGAGTTAAAACTTGAAAAGCGTGAATAAAGAATGGACCTAGAAACTAGTATATATAGATGTTCAATCATTTGTAATAGGTAATGAGTTGATAAATGATTGTAGCCACGAAGAGCATCTAAGAAAAAGAAGTGAATTCATGCAAATTTCAGAAACAGATCATATCAGTTCTCAAGAACACAGAGAAGGCTACCGACGAGCACAGACAAGGTATCATTCAATCACTCAAGGTGATTACATATACGTTGTAAGCTTTATAGGATCTGTTATCAGCAATTAGAGATTGCATATACTATCATATCAACATTTATAATGTAGATTGCATTCTAACAAGTGCATCACATCATAAATCTTTTTGTAGAAGGTGGACTTAACATTTCTTGATAAATCTCTTAACAGAGTGCACACCTAATGGTGTTGCTAAAGCTTCAAACAAAGTAGATCCTAACAGGTCTCCACTCTAATACTCCTAACAGGGTAGATCATTAGAAGTGATCAAATTGTAAGCCTTAATTGGCTCCCTTCTTATCTGTAGATAGTGAAGTTTTATGGGTAGACATCCCCACCGCAGTTTTTACTTCCTAACAGGAGTTTTTTGTGATATCATATCTTGTGTTATGTGTTATTTATTTATATATATGTTTCTTGAATGTTTAAACATGTAAAGAACTTATGTTATGATTTCACATACATAAAGAAAGATAAATAGATAGATAGGTGAATATACAAATCTGATGACACAAAGGTTAATGGGCCAATCACATAAAAAGTTTTAGAGGTACTGATTCACCCCTCCCCTCTCAGTACATCATTCCAGTAATTCCAATAGCAACATTTTATTCTATGATATTATGAAGTGTACAGACCTCCGCAACATCTTGAAAATATTCACCAGGATTTTTAGGATCCTCTCCAGAAAACTTAGGAAGGGCCTTTAGAGATGAAGTAGGTATTTGCCTCCATATAGATGGAGGGGTTGGGGAACCAAAGGACTTCCTGAATTCCAAGGCACAAAGTTCCTAGGAGGATTAAGAGCCATATCCAGTTGCTAGACCTAGCCCTGTTGCCGAAAACCTCTAAAATGACCAAAGACCAAAGGAGGGACAAGAAACTAGGGGTTGGACGCAGTTTAGGATGTAGTGACTGGTATGTGGCTCATACACCTACTCAAACTTTAGGTATTATGTTTGGGTGGTCCCACTGAGTGTGCTAGAAAAAGAATTGTTAACATCTAAAATTTCTCCTAGATACACAACCTTATGGGAAGCTTAGTGAATGCGGGACCTTATGCATTTCATTGAGCAACCTCCGGGATTTTAGAATCTAGCTCTTTGCTTTATGATAAGGGGAAATGGAAAGAAGTGTTATTAATGTAGTTTGAGGTGATACACCACACTTTTGGAACACTTTAAAATTTCAAATGCACAGGTTATTCTAGGAAATAGAATCTCAAGGCAATTATACTACTACTATGCATTCATGAACAATTACAGATATACGATAAACCCTTCAAAAAGACATAGAGTGAAGGCACACAATAATAACCACAAAATAGAGAAGCTTATAGCATAATATATCCAACAAAAATCAGGGATGCATGCACTAAAGTCAGAAAAAATAGTACAAAAACATATATTAACAATGAATCTTTAAATACCAAAGGGATAGAAGCATGATTGATTATATTGATATTGATTCAATTATACAAAATATAGTTTGAGGCTTGCAAAAAGCAACCTTTCATATATCTATCAAATTCCTCTATATATTTTACAATACAACACTCATCCTTATATAAGCATAGGGCATCGCCTGATTACAACCCTAATAGGAGAGTAATTGCAAACTGCCATACGTCTCATTCTATGAATCTAAGGATTTGCAACTTTCATCGCTATTTTATGAGGGAAAGACAGTTGGTTCTTGGTCTGCTAATAGGATCCAATTTCTTCATTACTCCATTCAACTACCATCTTATCGGATCAAATCTTTGCAATTTTACCCACCTATCACCTGAGATCAGATCTGTCTTTGATTGGTGCAGCTAATACCAGATAAAAGCCCCAACTAGAAGGAAAGATGATCTATCAGATACTGGATGTGTGGAAGCTCCTCCCTCTAGCTGAGAAATGACACATGACAAACATGCGCGAACTCTTTCTCAAAATAGAGACTGAAATATTTCAAAAGTTCGTGAGACGTCCACATGGCATACTTGTGCTAGGAGAGCATAACCTTAAGAAAAATTTGGGCCCACCATTAAAAGGAAAAGCAACTTAGCATTTTGACAAAACACGTGTCATCCGAGTAGAGGATTTTACCAAAAAAAGAAAGGAGCTTTCCTAAAAAAATGTATCATGCTAGCAAGTGGAAAGTGTGCACAAATGCGAAGATTTTTGGTGAGAAAAGAGTTATATGATTCAAAATATACACTGCATTCACAAGTGGTAGACACACGTTACTCACTAAGACAAACTCATGGTGAAGGGAAAAGAAGCCTTAGCAAAAATATTTAAACTCTGTGGCATTGTTAATTTTAATGCACAATAACATCTTCATGTCCCTCAAAACTCTTCATTCTTTCACTTGACATCATGAGGGAGTGTATGAGACATTTCACACTTCACTCTTCCTTACCTTGCAATACCTTAGAATCTTTTAGTTTATAGTCACCCACCACAAGGGAATGTGATGTGACATCTTCTAATACTTTGATCTCATCCCACATTCCCATGAGAATCACCACTATCTAACATTGAATCATGAGGGAATGATGGATCACTTAAAGGTTTTGATTTTGCACATGGCTTTAACAATGTTTAAACATGAGGGTCTAAAGGGTCACAACTAGGTAATATTTAGGAAACACTACAAATAACTTAAAAGGAATGATATTTCTGGCCCTGGTTCTAGGACTCGTTCCAACACTAAAAATAAAGCCCAAGTCCAGACTAAAGATATCAAAAAATTACGGGACTCAATCCATAGTATGGAGCTGTAGATGGTTGAAGTTCAGATGTTGGAGGATCAGTTGGAATCTGTTTAGCTTTAGTGCTGGATTGTTTTGGGTTGCTGGAAGTTTTTTTGCTATCTGTCTGCTGGAAGATTTTTGTAGTTAGCTGTTTTGATGTTTTGTAATGTAATCTTTTGTTAAATCTGGGGTTTAGCCCTCTTTTGGTCTTCTGTCACATGTGATAGTTCGTTGTTACCTTAGTCATTTGTTGTCTATCTATTGGTGCTATGTAAAGGGTTTCGGGGCCCCTTCAAAACCTGTTGTTGCCTTAATCAAAAACTTAAAAGGAATGATGATTACCATTTTAAAAGTTATTTTCATTTCATGGAGCTAGTAATCAAATATTTTAAAGACAATCAACAGCTTAAAATTTCTATTGTGCAGTTCTCAATGTGGTATTTTTATTTAGTATTGTGTAGTTTCCAATATATGTGTATGTATGCACAATTATTCTTTCTACTTGTTCTTTTTAATTATTTCTTTAATTATTGTTATTAGGCTATTAATGTTAGTTAAATTCTTTACTAATTTTAGTTTATTGTATTCTTTGTTCAAATTTTTATCTCTTTCTATCTCCAAATTTTGAATCAGGAAACTTCTTCCTTTCCTTTATAAGGCAATATTTGTAAATTATTTTTTCTCATTCGCATACAACTGAGATGAATAAGTGGTGTTGTTCAAAATGTCGAGAAAATAAATAAACACAGTGTATCACAAAAAAATATTTTAGCTAACTTTAAAGGAGTTTTAATTGAATTCATTAGGTCAAAGATAGAATACAACTCGATCACACGACCACAAAGGTAAATCCTGTTAGAATAGTCCCAAAGGATAACTGAGAGGGGGGGTGAATCAGTTATCAGCTAATTTAATTATTTTCCTTATTAATTCTAGAATACCATAAAGTAAATGCACATTTAGATAACACAATAGACAACACCACAATTTGGTTACGGGGAAACCAAATGGTAAAAACCCCGGTGGGAATTAGAACCCACAATGAACTATACTTGTTTATAATAATCCCTGTTAGAAGATCTTGCAACCCTGTTAGGAGTTGTTCTATATAATGCAATAAGTATAGTGACATGGTTAAGGGTCTGACCCTGTTAGGAGTCTTTTACAAATAGCCATGTTAAGGGTGAGGACTCACTGTCCAAAAGCTCACTGCTTCAATGGTGAAGGCTACAACCTTCTGTAGAACAGATATGCACTATATCTGATGATGAACTGTAGAGTAGCCCTATTTTCTTGATTAGTTCCAATGTATTTTAATCTTCCACTGCTTCTTCACATAGATCCTTGATGAATGAAACACAACTGATATTCTGCTCTATACTTTTTTTGTCTCTTTTCTTATCATTCACACTTAGCGTTTACAAATGAACTACTATAAGTATCTTCATCAAAGTATGAGATCATGAGACCTGTTAGGAAACTCTTCATAACATCCTTGTTACCTAAACTAACCAAGCAAGCATAATTACAACCGAGCAATATAAACTGAATAGACGCGATGCTTCACAGAGTCAGCTTCACCAAATTATCTCAAACAACACGATCCTGATGAAACAAGACAAGCACTCTTAACCAAACATGACTAACTCATAACTAATCATGAATATACACACGTGTATCCAAAAGATAGGTGAAACTCAAGAAACATGGTAAATATGTCAGCTCTAAACAGATACTCTCCAGAAACTGTAACTGCCAATAACAAATTAACACAACTTATCTGAAACATCAAATCTGATCCTGCGTGTATGAATAAAGCCTCAACAAAATGTCTACAACATGAATATAACCGCATAAGGGTTAATAGCATCATTGATAAGGCTAAATTATTGCCTTTGTTTTGTATAGTTTTAATACTCTGTTCTAGTTTTTGTTAAAACATTCGAGAGCCTAGCTAGTCAAAACTTGTGATAAAAGTGCAGATAAAACTGTTAAACCATGGGTAGATGTTTTTGACATACTTTGCTAATATTATACATATAATGCAGTATTTCATAAAACCATCAGAATATATGTTCTAACATCTAGATATTTAATTTGATTAAGCTTGTTGCATGAATATTTCCACGTCATAACTAACTGGGCAGGACAGAAGCCGCTGGAGAGTGGTCGACAGTATTCAAAGAAGACCGTTGAAGACCAGCTATGGTGGAGTGATCATTACAGCACTAGGAAAACATGGCTGCTACAATGGAGCCATTATTCTAGGACACAGGGATGTAGTGCGCCTATATTCCCTCTGCACTTAGTACGTTGAATTGGTCATCTGAGTTTCATTACCCACACCGCGGGCTATTGTATTTCCATATTCTTCTCCGGCATGTTTTCAGCAAGATGGTTTTCCTTTCTATTTTGTAATAATGTTCAATCCTCTATATATAGGGATTGGACCGATAGTTTGAAGGGAGATATAAATCAGAGAAAAAGTTTTGGAAGAACACTGTTGTATTTTCACAGCAATATATTTCAAGTTCCATGTCTTGTTTTTATGTAATGAGTTTTTGAAACGCAATGAAATAGTTCTTGGTTTACATTCTATGTTCATAGTTTAGTAGAAACCAACCAAGGGGGGCCACTTGGGAGGTGGAATAGGTTAGAATAGAATAGATTTCATTTCCAGCATTTCCAGTATTTCAGATAGAAGTTACAATTTCTTCCTGCAGCATCGCAACTTGTGAGTGTTCCTGCAGCATCTGCAAGAATAGTTATAATGGATGTTTTAGGTTGAAATCTTAGGTTTCAATAGAGTTGCAATTTCTATCATTCATTCCAGTAAGAAGATAAATGTATTCTTTTCCTGCAGCGCTAGTGTAGGTTTCTTTTATGCATTTTTACCTTCCTGCAGCATAAGCAGAATGACTCCTTAAGGAACCTAGTGCACATACCGTGCTGACCATTTCAATTATATGTCACTGGGTTGACAAGTTAAATGCACCTCATAATGGGAAAAATAGTCCTTATATTGAATGAACCATTCCTAAGAAAGGCCATGAGCATGATTATTATACACCTATTGTGAGGCGGTTCATTTTTGGCGCCGCTGCCGGGGATGGTGTCAAGCTAGGAACATTTTCGAGTCATTTTTCATTCCTAGATTAGTTTTTAGATTTATATATCTAAAAATTGCTTCACAAGTGTGAAGAATTCAATTGCATGCATCGAAGAGAAAGGTGACGAGATGAATATGGCATATTTCTCCCAGCAGAGCCTGCTAATTTGAATGAGGAAGTTAAAGAAGTTGAGTTACCCTTTGAGGACGCAAGCCTCAACTTTCCTACAGCATCTTCCTCCAGAGTAGAACCATTTGATCTAAGTGGCTTCTGACCTTTTGCAGAAATCTTGGCTAGCTTTCTAGATAATTCTAGCCCAAATCCACCTAACGTTAACAATCCAGTAGCCAATGCTCCTTTCCAGCAGCAACCCCACAATCAAATACCTCCAGTAATGGCACATCCTACTTTCCCATTTCCTCTCCCAAGCCTTATAAACAATGATAATCTCAAGAATATACCCACAAATGCTCTTCCAAAGTTTTATAATCTTATAACTGAGGATCCTGACACTTTCTTGTTTGAGTTTGACATACTGTGTCGAAGTTTCAACTATAATACTGATGCCCATAAGCTCAAGTTGTTTCCTGCAACACTGAAAGAGTCAGCATTACAATGGTTCATGGGCTTAGGAGCCAATGCAACAGGTACCTGGGATGAGATGCAGACATTGTTTTTGCATAAATATAAAGATTATTGCAAAGGCAGTGAACCAAAAGGAGATGATTTAGGATGTCTCAAAAGGAAGATGAAACATTGGAGGATTATGTTTCACGATTTTTGTACACAATGCAGAAGAATCCCTAGCGTGTACTGGCAGAGGACTCACAGGAGCTAGTCTTTTTGAGAGGGGTAAATGACAACTTTCTGGAAGCATTAGATTTGATGGCTGGTGGAGACGCATATCCCAATCTTCTTGGGATGACCTCAAGAAAATCTGTCAAAACTACTCAAGGTCAACTATGAAGAAAGGCAGAGGATACCGGACCACAGTCACAAAAGGGATTGGTTCAGGCATCTCAAAGCTGGAGATATCCAATTTGCTCATGAATTTCAAGCAAGATATTATAAATGATGTAGCTACACATCTTGACACAATGACTACCAAGAAGAAGCATGCAGAAGCTGAAACACAATTGGCTGAGTACTGTCCACACTGCCACAAACAGAAGCAAGACTATGGATGTAAGCTGGTAGCCAATCTAGAAAACCAACATTTACCAAGTGAATACATGAAGATAGAAGGAGACAATGATCAAGTGTTCTTCGTCGCTCAACAACGACCATGGGCTTCACGACAAGGTATGCCACAAGATCCTCTACACTTTTCAAATTTTAATAATAATTAGTGGCAAAACCAAAATTATCAGAACACTTCTCAGTACTCTCAACCCCAATGGCCAAACTAGAAGAATAACCCATGGCCAAACCAACAGAATAATCAGTGGCCAAATCAGCAAAATAATCAGTGGCCAAATCAGCAAAATAATAAGTGGCCTAGTCAGCAGAATCAATGGCAACCACCGCAAGGAAATTGGCAGCAAACTAACCAATGGAGGGGGCCTCCACAATGGCCTAACCAAAATTTTGGCAGTCCACAATTACCACCTCCAGTGCAACCACCTACAATAATGCCACCTCCTATAGCAACTAATGCTAATCCAAAGCCTACCCAATTGCCTGCTCAACCACAGCCAAATCCAAACAATAAACAGCAGTAGCAGCAAGTGTACACTACTAACACTCAGCAGTGCCCTACTTATTCAGTAGAAATAGTTGATATTCATTTGAGGTCTGGTACCACCCTGCCCACACTTGAATATCCTATAATTACGGAAGTTGCAGACACTCCTGCAGCACTGCTTCCAGAAGCCACATTGCCAAATACCAGCCAGCCTACTGATATATACCCAATAGAAATATTTTCCACACTTCAAATCCACCCTTTCCACAAAGGTTAAATAAAGAAAAACCTATACCCCAGGAGGAAGAAACATTTGATATTATTGAGCAGTTGAAAAATATGAATATTCAAATTCCACTGTTTCAAGCTATCAAAGATATACCTGTTTATGGAAAGGCTATTAAGGAAGCATGCCTTAAGAAGCCATGGTGGAAGAAGAAAGACCCTCAGATAGTACATGTTGTAGGCCAATTAGTAGATATCATGTTAGGAAAGGTGGTAATACCTAAGTATTCATATCCTGGCAGTCCAGCAGTCGACCTGATAATAAATAGAGAGATTGTGAAAAATGCTCTAGTTGATTTGAGAGCAGCAATAAATGTTATGACTAAAGATACAATGCATAGGCTAAGCATAGAAGGCTTAAGAACAATAGCCACAGTGTTACAACTTGTGGATAGTTCAACTGTTATTCCAGAGGGCCTCATAGAAGATGTGATAGTAACCTTAGATTCATGGGATGTCCTGTTGATTTTCTCATCCTATCACCTAAAGTAAACTTTGCTGGCTATCCTGTAATCTTGGGAAGACCTTGGTTAGCCACTACTAATGCCAAAAGTAATTTTAGATCAGGCAGTATGACAATTTCAAATGGACAAGCCATAAGAAAACTAGCCCTATATCCTCTTGCCCAACCCCAGCCAGACCTGGGAGAACCTATTTGGCCAGACCTAGGAGATGAAGAGGAGGAGCTTAATTCAGTAGCCCAGCTCATGATGTTGCATAGGAAATATTTTCTAAATATGCAAGAAGAAGATGATGTGATACAGAGCATTCTAACCAATGAATGTGCTGTGGCTAAGGATGTTTCAGAAAGTTCTATTTTACAGCTATGTACCTATGAGGATTGTATGCCTCTAGCAAACCTTGAAATGATTAATCAATTACTGGCAAATGAAATAGTTAGAAGTCTAGTGCATGAAGTGTTAATGGCAGAGCTAACAACAACAGTAGAATTGTCCTTGGCATGAAGCCTCCATGTAAACAACAATTTGTCCCAATCACAGTTGGCATTGTTAAAAAATATCCTCAGTCAGCATGAAAAAGCCTTTGCATGGGATTACAGAGATATGGAGGGACTAAACCCAAAACTCTACACCCACAGAATCTACATCAATGATGGAAGTTTGCCACTTCAACAACCATAGAGGAGAATAAATCCAACACTGAGAGA
>MU226178.1:372062-389557 GCA_018584345.1 Thuja plicata | reverse complement strand
GGATCACTAAGAGGGGGGGGGGTGAATCAATGATCTATCAATTAATACTTTTTCTTATTATCTAAATCTTTACTTAAATGCTTATGTACTGAACTTGAATATAAATGCAAGTAAGATAAATATACACAACACATAACACCATATATGATTACGGGGAAACCCAATGTAGGTGAATACCCTGGTGGGAATTAGTACCCACAAATATTCTGCACTAGTGTCTTATGATCCTTGTTAGAAGATCCTTAACCTTGTTAGGAGTTGTCTTTACAATACATGAAGTACAGTGACCTTGTTAAGGGTTGGACCCTGTTAGGAGTCTTTTAAAATAACCCTGTTAGGGGTGGTGGACTCACTGTCCAAGGACTCACTGCTCAAGTGGTGAAGGCTACAACCTTCTGGATCTTTGATACACACTGTATCTGCAAGGTGAACTGCTGCCGTGACACTGCTTGTCTGATCAGTTCCTTTTGTGCGCCAATGCTTTAACCTCTTGTAAATCACTACAAAAATATTATCTTCACTCTGAAAGCTTCTACTTCAATATCTATATCATCAACATATGATAGATATATCTTTGCTACTTTTACACTCTGTTCTGCTTTTCTTATCTCTGGCTTCCGCAACTTTTCCCATCACAAATGACCTTCTATAAGTACTTCCTCAAAGGACATGAACATTTCGGCTTTAGGAAACCTTTTAACATGTATCTTGATCACTTAACTAAGCACACAACCCTTGATTAAGTTGGCACAACATCAATTACAACTACTTTACTCAAACCGAACAGACACGTCTTTTCACACAGTCTGCTCCACCAAATTAGCTCTAACTAATTATCCCAGATGAATCAAGTCATGCGCTTTTAACCATAGATTTTTAGGTCACTAAAAATAATTAATCCAAAGGCGCAAGTCCTGATGATAAGTGCAAATTTTGCGCCAAAACAATCTCTGTCGGCTCTTTCCATGATCTCTGTCCTGTTCTGGCATTCACTGGTTGTATCTCTTCAACTTGCTGTATCTTCTTCATACTTGTAATCTGATCATGCTCTCTTAGACTTATCATGTAAACATACTCATAAGCTTATCTTCAAAGGCACATATCATTTGGATAACAAATGAACACATGCTAATCAAAACTATAACAGTCTGTTCCTTGCTCTATCCTATTTTCTGTACTTAGCCAATTTCTGATCTTCTGATAATGTGTGCTGACTCCAAAAATTCATATGACTTTTTTGCCATAATGAAAACACTAAATAGAGTCATATACTTCAGTATAGTCAACTTTCCAACAAGAACTCCCATTCACATATTTTTGACAAGTTGTAATAGTACACCTTTGTCCTTATTATCAAAAAAGGGGGAAATAATATGTGACAAAGAGAGAAAGGGAATTGATAAGGTAACAGGGGGAAGTAATAAAAAGGGGGAAATAGTATAAAGGCAAGTGTATATACATGTACATATACTATACCGGCATTCATATAGGGGGAGTCATACTGACAAGGTGAACACATGGTGTATATACTAAACATTTTAGTTTTGCACATATCAGTTTTTGATACTAATGTCAAAGGGGAGATTGATGACATATTTTTCCATTAGTATGAAAAGGAAACAAGTTTTGAACTATCGGTACAATGATCGCCGAAAGACAGGATTTCAGTGCAACCTGACACAATAGTAAAGAGAGGTCACTGAAACTAGTCTTCATCGAAAGACATGGTACAAGGTAAACCAACGACACAACCTAAAGAGTAACCTGACAGAGAAGTTGACAGTGTAAACCAAAAGACAAGTTCACAGAGGAACCTGGCAGAAGTTTACAGTGAATGACAACAGGCAGACCAAAGAGCAACCCAAGCACCAATCTACCGAGAGACAGTTATATTCCAAGAAATGTGGATCTGACTTACACGTCAGATAAAACACTTAATTTTTAGATTTAGCTTTAAATCATATCTTTAAAACCATTTCTTGAGGGACAAGCAATGTAATTGTAACTGTTTTAATCAGTCTAACTGATTGTAAACATGCAAACTAGGAGATCAAGGTCAATTTGTAAACCTTTGATCATAGAGTTATCATTGAAAAGCGTGAAACTTAAAAAGGTCAATCTAATGTATAAATAGATGTGTAATCAATCATAACAAGATGATGTGATGATGATTGTAGCCGAGGAGCACATCTAAGGATCAGAGACATAGTTTTATGCAGAAGGACAACAAAAGATGAAATAGGTTATCAAGAACCAGATTCAAGGCTATTGAGCATAACAAAGGTATTGATCAATCACTATAGGTGATAAATATATATGTGAACTTTAATGGATCTACACTCAACAATTCTAGATTGCATATACTCAGGTCAATAAGTATTTTTGACTACATTCTAACAAGTGTAGCAAATAGAAGAAATCCTTTGAGAAGGTAGATTTAACAATTCTTTTGTAAACCTCTTAACCGAGTGCACACTAAACAGTGTAGCTAAAGCTCTTAACATAGTAGACCTTAACCAGTCTAAACATGTTACTCCTAACAGGGTAAGATCATTAGAATTGATCAAACGTGTAAGCCTTAACTGGCCCCTCCATTCTGCAGATAGTGAAGTTTTTGTGGGTTTCATCCCCACCGTAGCTTTTGCCTTCTAATAGGGGTTTTCTGGTTACCAAATCTTGTGTCATGTGTCAATACATTTCATGAATTTTTACATGCAAATTATGTTTATGAATTGATATTACATGCATAAAGATAGAATAACAGACATGGTCGGTAATACAAGCAATTGATTACTAAAGGATTAAGGTTAATTGACAAAAAAAGTTTTAAGGGTACTGATTCACCCCTCCCCTCTCAGTACACACCATTCCATGATTTCCAACAAAACCTCCCCTTTACCTCCTTGAAAAAAAATCTCTAGTCTTAAAGATGGAGCGAGTTCTAGAATTATGGACCCATGATTTGGGGACCTAATAGGGAATACATAACAAAAAGTATATCCACATGATCACATTTTCTAGGATTTATTATAGACACTATAACAATATCCTTTGATGTTTAAGATATTTACCATACATGCATGCTTATGAATGCTACATATTTTTAGATGCATGACCATTCTAGGACCTATTTCATGGATCTCAAAATGGGACTAAAACAACATTGAAATTTGCATACCCTTTTTGTTTTTATTTTGTTTTGTGTCCTCTTTAGGGAGAGTGCCTTAATACATAGAAATATTGAAAAACGGTATACTTTTTAGAAAATTTTGGTCCTTTGTCTTGTACCATCTACTTGACCTTTAACCAAACCCTACGTTCACACATTCCTATACATTCAATCTATGTCCTTATTTATTATACTCATATATGCACACATGCACATATACATACACATGGTACTTAGTTTAACTTGGCTCCTTTCATGCTCAAGAATAAGTTTGTGGTTGTGGTGATGTCCTTGTAGTAAACAACTTGACATTCCCAAATTTCAAATTTAAGCTAACTCCTTCTAAGTGTTTCCCTCTACTGGTCAATTAAGTATATATTTTTATGCGACTTGTTATTATGCCTTTGAATTTAAAAACATTCAATTGATTCATTTACTATCATCTACTAACTATGAGAATCATTTTTTGCACATTATTTGTATTTCACACATTAATTAGTGTACTAAACAAAATATAGATCTACATGAGCATTATAAGGACAATTTGAGTGATTAAATAGTTTTGTCCTCATTCATTCATCTTTGTTCTTTGAGGGTTGACCGAAGAGAACATGTACCCTTGTGACATAATGACAACTGAGGTATTTCTCAATACTAAAAGCTCTCGTATATTTGAAAAGGAAGAAGTGAAGATGCATTTGACAAAATAAAAAATATAAGAATGTTGATTCTTTAGTACAAGTTCACGAGTGAAAGATGAATTCCTAACTACAAACTTGTCCTTAAATCTTCAAACTCATTCATAGACAAAATAAATATAAATTTGTGATTATGAACAAAACACTAGACTATCATTACTTGTTCTAAATCTCAAAACATGTCAAATTTAATATCTACATAGATTTTACAATCCTCATTATAATAGATTACATAGTATAATCTGAACATATAATGACAACCCATGTACTTCCATACTACAAGTTCTCATATATTTGAAAAGGAAGAAGTGAAGATGAATTTAACAAAATAGAAAACATAAAAATGTTGGAAAAGAGCATTAGATTGTCGATGCAATACCCATCGCCGTTAATTACTCACGCGCCCTATGAAATGAATGAAAGAAAAATTCCTAACTATAATCTTGTCCTTAATCTTCAAACTCATCTATACCAAAATAAATATAAATTTATGATTACTAACAAAACAATAATAGACTATCATTACTTGCTCTAAATCTGATACATGTCAAATTCAACATTTACATAAATTTTACAATTCTCCTTATAATAGATTACATTAATCTAAAACCGCACACAATCACAACCCCTCCTAATTAATTGTACTCGTGTATGCATCTTATTGAATTACCCTAGACTAATTAATGCTAATATCGTTGTTCCATTTGATCCTTTCGAAGCCATAACAAAAAGTAGAAGATTGCTGCTATGCTCTGTAATGACTTTCAAACTCATGGCGGGGAAGCCGTCCACAACATGCGCGCTTGCGATCCCTACTTTTTGGCCATATACTACCGAATTTGACATTCGAGCAAATTTTCACCATTAAGACTCTCAGTTGCCTTGGTTTCAAATTCTTTACATTGTATGGGTTACGTGGATAGCATATTTGGATCTAGTTTCCTTGAATTCAATGATTTCTTTCTCTTGTAGGTGCACCTCTATTTGATCTGATTTCCTCATATCAATGGTTATGCTGTGATATGGATGCATCATAATTTGATCTGATTTACTTCAATTAACGATTGTTTTCATGTGGGCGCACCTTAATCGGTTCTAATTTACAATTCAAATCAATTATGGACTATTACAAGGTTCTGGGACTCAGACGAGATGCAAGCAAGCAAGATATCAAGGATACCTTCAGAAAACTTGCACTGAAATTTCATCCAGACCGGCATATGAAGTCCTCCAATGCTGTCCAGGAAGATGCAATGCGGAGATTCAAGGAGGTTTCAGAGGCCTATGATGTTCTAGGCGATGATAAGAAGAGGGCTGCGTATAATTATGCCAGAACGTCAACTGGGTTTTATCATAATAATAGCAGTGCATACAGGGGAGGGGGATACAGTAATAACGGTAGCTACAGTGGAGGGTACGGTAGCACTTATCAGAGAAGGGCACGTGCGTGGGACTTCAGAGTGGGATCATCTCTACTATATTTCTCCAGTATGAATTTTCTGATACATGCTGTTCTTGTTGGGTAAGCATAGTTTTTAATTTTTGTTTTATTTATAGAAGAGATTTGCTAGTGGTTTACAATTTATTTGGATGTTATGTTGCAAAATTAGAGCAGGAACTTGAGAAGTGTGGTGCTATTTAACACTTTTACAGGTCTTTATAATTGAAAGGCGTTTAAGATAGTGGCGTTCTGTTTTGAAACTCTGAGAGCAGAAGTTTGGGAAAATTGGTGGTATTTTTATAGTTTTTGTCTTCATCTAGTTTACATCATCATTTGGCTTAGAAGCCTTTCTGAGGGTTTTGGGTGGAGCATGCATTAATGCAGACTGGTGTAATATATGGGTAGCATGCACGAATAGGTTTGAGTTTGGGTAATTGTCATTCCAATGACCTTTCAAAGTGTCTTTTTAAGAGACTGGAGTAATCATCATTGAAACGGCTTTCTAGAATCTATATGGTTGTTTTTTGAGGTAATTTGGTACGTGCGTTAGAGTTTATGGTTGTCAGGTTTTGGAGCCCAGGGCATTGTTGCCATGATGAAGATACTTGCTTTCTATTCTGGATTAGACGTACTTCATTTGTGGTGTTATTGAATTTTCATCCTGAAGGAATAATATTATTTGAATAGGTAATTTAATTATGTCTTTCTCTTGAAATTCATTAAATTTTTATACCGCTCCTACTGCTAGGTTGCATTGTTGTGTCTCTCATCTGACCAAGGCATGCATCATAACATATGTTAAACCTAGGTCATCATTCTGATGAGCTCAATGTAGGATTGATGCTATAAATATATTTATTTTTTGCTTTGCAAGTCTTGGGTGATGTTATAGGCTTCATTTAATGTAGTGTGGCATATGATTGGACAACACTCTTAATTTATTCAGTAATTGTTACACCACAACCTTGCCATGTGTCTGTTAGAGTTATAAGCAAACCTTATTCAAGAGAGAAGGATTTGAATTGGATCACGCTTTTAAGAGTGCCTCCTCATTACCATTGTGCCACAACCCCTTTGACTCTCCAATCTTATTCATTTCATCCCATGGCTTCTCTAGTTTGTTGTCAGTGGAAGAAACGTATCTTATGTTATTTCAGAGAAGCCACTGCATTCATTAATAGTGTTCAAGCAAAGTTTCTTCTTAAGAAAGAAAATCTTAACATGTGTGACTGCTTTAATACGTTTTGGTCCTTGGGCTGCCTTTAATGAGGACCCTTACCCCATTTGATTTCTAGATGTGGATTTGGGTCAGAAATTTATGTACAAACTTTTTTATTTTTATGACCAATGCATGATGTTTGATTTCATTTGTTTCTTAATGTTTCAGATGTAAGATGAATAATGTTATCCAGATCATGGCAGATTACAGATTATTTTAGTTGCAAAGGTTTAGGGGTTTTCAATGAGTGTGTTGCCTTGGGGGTAATGGTTCGAAAATCATTATGGGAAGTTTTCTAAGTTGAGAAGTGTCCTGTTTAGGAATTCATGGATTGCTGTGGGAGGGATTGATTCCCTAACTGCAAAATCTGGTTCGGTCTGGATTCTTCTCACTGGCCAGATTTGTCCAGAATTTTCAAATAATATTAAAATATATACTGTATGTTTTTACATTTCGGATTTCTGAAAATCTTGGATCGTGACTGATTGATTCTATGTTTCATTTCGGGTGCAGTTTAAGTGCTAAGGTGTTTGTTTCTTAAATACTAGCTTGAAAATGGCGTGTCATTTAGAACTTTATTCTGGGGTGTGGTTTAGGATCTAAGCTGATTGGAAGAAGCTATCGGTTACTATGTTGCGGTCCGTTGGTAATGTCTCCTATTACTGTATTTACATAGTTCACATCAATGAAGATATCTTCTCTGTGCTGCTAGTTTTACATGCTTTGTTGCCTAATGCTTCCTGGATACAGTGGATTGGCATTTGCATGATGGTGCAGAACATAACCTATACCAGTACCGCAGGCTCTGCTGCACCAGATCCATTTTAAACTAGAAACTTCATCTCATGAAACAGGGCTAGTAACTGAAGTGATCTGGTTTTCTGACAGTCTTAATGAGTGAAGATCCATATGGTATAACATATTGATATTATTATAAATTTTAAACCATTTCCCCTCTCCCGGTGCTTTACATGACCTCTCTCTCTCTCTCTCTCTTGCACGAGTTTAATAGCACAATGTAAATTTCCATATTCTGAAAAACTTTCAACTGAGACAATTTGCTTACCACAGTTTTGATCGCTTGAACATAAATGTACCTTTGTAAAGCATTTCCCTCTCTGAGGAATTTAGACATCTTTCCCCTAGAATCCAACATCTACAACCTTCTATTTGATTTGCAAGATACCATATGACTTTTTGATCATTTCTTATTGCTTCATCTCAGAACTTATATAATGTAATGCATAAATTCAGTAATTAAATAAAGAAATCCAGTGTTGTTGGTCATATATTGTTTAATAGTCATTTTGATATTGTTAAATATGTACATTTTGATTGAATGGGTTGAATTTCCATTAAATATCTTTCTGCTTGTCTAAGTCCCATACATTTCATTTGTCAATCTTTTTCTTGCATTTTATTCACAAACCTGAGGCTTGAGTACTTAATATTTATTGAATTTCTGTGCTAATTTGCTATATTTCTTTGGGGATATGCTCAAATATATTCCACTTATGCTGACATATAGAAATATTCCTTTTGTGACTCAAAATTCTCATAGTAAATCTTCGAGCCTAGGACTCTAGCGACCAAAAACTTTCAACCATATTCTTAGATAATATGCATAATAAAAAATTTAGAACAAGATTTATAATAAAAAACAAAAATATTGAGATTTAGATGTTGAGTCAATGATCATAAGAGAGTTGAAATCTTAAAGGAACTTAGGAAGAAAAGCTTCTTGGATGAGCTTTTAGTCTTGGTATATTTTTGGAGCTACAGTTTTACTTAGATAACTTGTTTTGGGAACAGTTTATTTAAGCATAAATATAAGTCTTCCATCATTGTCAATTCAATAATGAAGCACCTAGAACAAGAGAAAGATATTTAAATGTATTATTGAGCCAAAGCAAGGGTATCACTAGCATCTTGTAGAGGCATGCATTTCTTTTTATTTTCCATCTGTACTGCTTGGATGACCTCTTTGGCCTATTCATGGACAAACATATATTTTATGTGGGCTTTATCTACATTGGCCATGTAAAGGACCTTAATGAATAGCTTTGATATATTTATCACCCTAATAAACCTCAAAAAATCCTTAGCAAATTGAAATTTCACAACATCATTCCCATATGTTTTTTTACCAGAGACCTTAATTGCATCCCTTCTTGATTGAAAAATGACAATATAGATAATAGAAGGTAATAAAGTTAAGATTGGTACAATTCTCGGTTACAATCCATTTCCTATTTCCAATATTTTGCTCTCTTTTTATCTCCTTTCCTCAAATATTTTTTCTTATACTTGTTGGGTCTCAAAATTGTTGTGCACAGCTCTAGAGGAACAAATTTGCTTCAAGTCAGGGAAATGTCATTTTGAAGGGGGGATTGATCAACTCATCAACAAAATGTGAGTGAGTAGAGGCCAATCCCTAAGAGTGGATTCCCCTCTTGACTTCTAGCTCAGCTAAACCTAGGAGGGTACTCCTAGAGGTATCCTTAACAGGATTGATCATAGATAAAGCTTTCCAGATGAGGTAGTTGATCATTCTCATGATGGTAATGGTGATTTGATTGATGTCCCCCTTAGTGGGCCAGTCGCTCTAGAGTCGTCTTTGTTGTGCAGTAATGACATACATACTTCAATTTTGAGTTTGTCACTTATATGATATATCTCTTTGTTTGCCCTTACGGGTAAACGGAATTGAATAGACATATAAAGTAAAGTACTCAGAGAAAGCGTAACAGAATTATCTTTATTGATTCATGCTATTCCGTACAAGAGTATTCCAACATATCCTTTACTGAGGAGATAGAAGCATACATATAATGTCCGAGGGGATGCGAGGCGAACCGTCGCATCCGTGTAACTCCCTCGGACGGGCTAACCGTCTAACTACCAATTCCCCGGACATCATCCCCCCCAAAAAGAAAGTCGTCTCCGGACGACACAACAAAATGTCCGGGACCCACATGACAAAAAAAAAAGATGAAGCACTGCATACAAAGACTAAGAAGTAGGTGGGGGCTGAGAAGGCGTCCCTGGAAAATCTGATCCGGTGGACTTTTCGAGCTTCCCGAGCTGTTGGCGAAGGGTATACACCTGGTCTGTCCGTGTCTTTAACTGGTTTTGAACCCGTAGCTCATTCTCCAAGGAGGATTTCACCATCCCAACTGCCTTGAGTTCTTTCTGTTTTGCGTCCTCGGAAGCCCTCGCTTGATCCCGTTCCTGAGCCATATGATCTCGTTCTGCCATGAGTGAGGAAAGCTGTTGAACGAGGGCAGCCTTCTCGGTTGCAAACTGAGTCTCCCTCTCCCCCTGTGCCACCTGCTGGGCCTCCACATGAGTCTCCACAGTTTGTATCTCGCAGTTCAAGGACCCTTCCAGAGTGATCCAGTGCTGCCTCTGGTCATCTATAGTTTTCTCCAAATCCACCAGCCTAGTGGTCAACTCGTGCTTGGCCTTGGCCGCGAGCTCATGTGCATCGGTATAGGCGGCCTCCATACGCCGCAGTGAATAGAGCAGCTCCCGAAAAGCCCTCTCCAATTTAGTTACTGAGGCTGTTACCTGACTCTCTACCACAGGTTCTGCCACCTTCCACGCCTCCCGCATAGCCGGCATCTCTGAAGTAGGCCAATCCCCTGTGAAACATCTATCAAACTCTGCACCACTATCCCAGCGCACGAAGGTAAGGAGGCGCTGCAAGTCATCGGCTACATCCTCAAGAGCCTGTGACTGTGCCCTTGCCACCATCTCCCTACCCCGCGACACCACATCTGTCCAAAACTCCATGTCTTCCCGGCTCCGAGGCGGGTGAATTCGAGGCCCGGCCTCACTAGCCTCACTATCCCCATAGGTCTCCTCTGCCTACTGCTCTGGCGAAGACAACAAGATATGGGTCTCTGCTAGTGCATTTGATGTTTTTCCCGCTGGGGAACCTACTGCCTCGGGCGCAACTATTTCCTCCTATCGAGGGGAAAACATCATAGGTTCTTCTTTGATGGGTGTAAGCTTGAACAGGGCGAGCCACTTCTTTACTTCGCTCTGCCGTGCCTCTTCCGACTCTTCTGTTGTAACCGGTGTTTTGCTGGCCTCTAGAAGTTCTAGCTGGCCCATCACTGCAACCTCAACATCCATTGTAGGGGGTAGTTCCATATCGCCCGTGGTTGAAGCAGGTTCAACCATAACAAGAGGGTTTGCAGTAACTTCTCCTCGTGGGGTCATGTCCACGGGTGCTTTTAGCTACCCAAACGCGGGAAAAGTGATCGCAGGCATAGCCCCGACCCCAACCTTCATCCCAAATGGAACAAATGAGGACAACTTGGCCAGGGAGAACACCACAGGTTCCTCGGCGGTGGTTTCCTTCATCTTCTTTGATGGCTGAGCCACCCTCTCTATCTCTCTAGGTATAATATCAACTCGATCCATATGTGTGATGTCCTCTTCCTCGGAAGAAATCGAGGCCTCCGAACTCGTGGGCTCTCTTCCACTGTCCACATTATCTGCTAATGCCTAGCGCTTCCCCTTAGGAGTGGTGCTGGAGTGTCCGGTATCCAAGTACCTTGAGTGCAAATCAGAGGCTCCCCAGGTGCAATATCCTCCGGCTGCATCTCTAGTGCCTCGTGGGGGCAGTGTATCCTCGTAGCATCGAGAAAGAATCCAATTGCATAGTGGGGCATGTAGAAGGTTCGGTGTTGCAATGTCATGAACTCGTACATCCGCTGTGCCAGGATGGAAGCCCAATCATACACAATACCTAGCATCAGTCCATTCATGAGCGTGATATGGTGGAGGCTAATGTCAGAAGCCCTGCTTGAACCTGTTAACCTGCTTTTAATAACGTCCATAAGACACCGCCAATGTCCCTCAGCTATGTAAGCCTTTTTCATACCATGGGTATCATGGAGGATGGAGTGATAGTCTCTGTCGGTAAGCGGCCCTGCTATTAGGTTTACCCAACGCTCCTTATCGGCTAGTGCCATTTTCTTTTGTTTCATCTTTATCTTCTTCCCATGCCTCCGTGGAATGCCAAAAACACGAGAGAAGTCCTCGGCCCCGAATGAAATATGTAAATGTTGATTAAGATAGTCCAATGTACACGTCTGCGAGTGCCTATCAAACCCTCTATCATGGCGCGAAGGGGTGCCTCGAAGTCTTTAACCGTGAACACTGGCATCTGAATAGCCCATTGAATCTGTGCATGTCTCAAGCTTGCTTTCACGGGATTGTCCTCAGGCGTGTCTTGCCACCACCTCCTGCACTCTGCCCCATTGAGCCCTTCAAAAACCACTGTTTCAGGTGTGATTGGTTCTACTAGTTTTTTCTTCATCCGGCTGGAACCAGCAATCTTCACACCTGACGGCAGGGTTTTAGTGTGTTTGTCCATTCTTGAGGTCTGTAGCTTAGATTTCCACTGCCTCTTCCCAGCCGACTGCATTCCCACAATTTTTTGGTTGTTTATAGCAATAATTGACTAACTGAAAAACCGGTATGCTGTAGCAAGCGTGGATCACGTGTTTTTAAATTACTTTCCAACCCGTGTTTAAGACACTCCTCCGCCTGCGTAAAAACCTACACACTTCTAGCCTGCAAAATACTTTCTAGCCTGAAAAAAAACTTTCCCTGTGGTGTGTACAAGCTTGAACCGACAATGAAGTCTTCCTTGCTATTTATCCCCTTCTCCTCCTTCTCCGTGGTAGTTCCTCTTTTGCCCGCGTTTTTAATAGCTACGCTGGGCTAGCTTTTTAAACCCGTGTCAACCTCCACAGGTGGACCAGCCACCGTAGGTGGTTCCACGCGGGTTCCACCGTAGGTGGACTGGCCACCGCAGATGGTTCCACGCAATGGTCCCACCGTAGGTGGACCAGCCACCGCAGGTGGTTCCACGCGGTTCCACTGTAGGTGGACTGGCCACTGCGGGCGGTCCCACGCGGACCCATCGTAGGTGGACCAGCCATCGCGGGTGGTTCCACCGTAGGTGGTCCACGTCCTTTTTTTTTTTTTTTATAATTTTATAAGCGTTGGTTACCTGCTGATGGGCCTGGTCTGGCTGGGTAGGGTCCATTTCTTGCCCGAGTTCGTGATATACTTTCAATTTTGACACGTTCACAGTATCTGGTATCTCCTGTCCATCAAGTGTCCACAATTTAATTGCACCATTGTCTCCGACTTCGCGCACCTTGTAGGGTCCTAACCATTTAACTTTAAACTTGCCTGGCTTGATCTCAGGCCGCCCATTATATTTAAGGACCAACTGTCTCGGTGTGAACTGCATCCGTTTCAGATGCTTGTCATGCCATACCTTTCTTCGTCCTTGAACTATTTCCGTGGCCCATTGTGCCAGCAATCGTTTCTCGTCGAGCTTATTTAGGTTATACAATCTCTCCCTCAAGCTTTCCATGTCTCCAAGTCTGTTTTCCATGGCTATCCTCAAACTAGGTACCATAAATTCAATAGGGACCATGGCCTCCTATCCATACATTAATTGGAATGGAGTTTGTCCCGTAGTAACTTTATATGTCGTGCGATATGCCCATAGTACGGAGGGAAGTCTCTCTTCCCAATCGTCTCCTTCGACTCCACAAGATTTATAAATGACTGATACCAGTACCTTGTTAGTTGCTTCTGCTTGACCATTTGCCCATGGGTAGTAGGGACTTGAAAATGAATGAAATATTTTAAACTCTGTTGTGAGTTGCTTCATTATGTGATTGACGAAGTGTCCCCCTCGGTCGCTCGTAAGTTGGACGGGTATGCCGTACCTTGTGATTATTTGTTCTTAAATAAACCGTGCTGTGCTTACAGTTGAATTGTCTGGTAGGGCTCGTGCTTCAACCCATTTCGTGAGGTATTCTGTGGCTACCACGATATACCTGCATCTTCGTGCCTTGCTTTCTTTAAGCGGTCCTACGAAATCCAATCCCCATCGTTCAAATAATTCTTGTGCCTGAGAGGGGTTGAGTGGCATGAAGTCCCTCTTTAATGGTTTTCCTGCCTTCTGGCACGTATCGCAACTTGTCACCCATTCCTGCGCATCATTGTACAAAGTCGGCCACCATAGCCCAGCCAGCAATACTTTATGGGCAGTTGTATTTGGACCCATGTGGCCTCTTGCGGAACCCTCGTGGGCCTCTTGAAGTACTCTTGAAACCTCTTCCTCCATCACACATCGCCGGAGGATTTGGTCGGGTGCCATCTTGTACAAAAGTCCATTGATTAGTTGAAATGTCTTGCTTTTCAGGACTATCTTCCGTCTTTCACCAAGTTGCATTGCCGGAGGAAGCTGACCTGTAGCTAGGTACTCCCCAATGCTCGTATACCAAGAGGGTACCACTGCTATTCGAAATAGGTGGGCATCCGGGAAATCATCATCCACCCCTTCGGGTGGTTCCCTTGATTTAATCCGAGATAGATGGTCGGCACATACATGACTCTTCCCAGGTTTAACTATGATTTTAAACGTGAACTCTTGTATCAACTGGAGCCACCTACTTACCCGCCCTTGGATTATGGTTTTATTTACAAGATACATCAGGGCCTGATGGTCCACGTAGAAGGTGAACGGGGTCGCCAATAGGTAGTGCCGAAACTTTTGTACCGCATAGACCATTCCCAATGCCTCCCTTACGGTGGTACCGTAATTTTTCTCCGCCTTAGAGAGAAGTCTGCTTGCAAAGTACACTAGGTGATCCAACCCGTGGTCCCCCGTTTGTGCTAGTGTCGCTCCGATAGCAAAGTTTGATGCGTCGACATGGACGTGAAATTCTCTATCCCAGTTGGGATAAGCCAAAATAGGTGTTGCTACCAGCCTTGCCTTCAGTCCTTCAAAGGCCTCGTCTTGTTCCATTCCCCATATATAAGGCTCTGACTTTCGAGTGAGTTTGTCCATCGGGTAGGACACATGGGCATACCGTTTGATGAACCGTCGATTGTACCCGATGTGCCCCAGGAACGTCTTTACGCCACTAACATCCGTAGGGGGTTCCATTTCCACAATCACCCTCACCTTGTCCGGATCTGTTTTAAGTCCTGCCTGGCACACAATGTGTCCAAGTAGTTTTCCCTGTGGTACCATAAATTGACACTTCCTCGGATTCAAGGCCAACCGTGCTTTTCTGCATCTTTCCATGCATTCTCGAAGGACTACTATGTGGTTGTCCTGGGCGCTATAGATGGACCAATCGTCCAAAAATGCCTTGAAATTTCCTACGGACATTTGATCAAAAATGTGGAGAACTATCCTTTGAAAGGTGGCTGGTGCATTACATAGTCCGAAGGGCATCCTGTTGTAGGCATATACCCCGTCTTCCACTACAAACGTTGTTTTTAGCTTATCCTCCTCGGCTATGGATATCTAATTATATCCAGAAAATCCATCCATAAACGAATAAATCTCATGCCCGACTACTTCCTCCAAGATGCTATCTGTAAATGGTATGGGGAATGGGTCCTTAATGGTTACCGCGTTTAAGCATCGGAAATCCACACATATCCTGATCTGATTGGCTTCTTTCTTCAAGGATATAACTATGGGGGATACCCATTGGCTCGTCTGTACTTTAAATATAATCCCAGCTTCCAGCATTCGTTGGATCTCCTCGTCTACTCGTGCTGCGTAGTTTTTATTGATTCGGTAGGGACGCTTCCGTACGGGTACTGCTCCCTCCACTAACTTTATTCTATGGACGCACAGCTCTGGGGGTACCCCCTTCAAGTCCTTGTAGGTCCATGCAAACACGTCTTTATATTCCATAAAGATTTTGAAAGCTGCTGATTTGAGTACGGGATTCCAATCATCCCCAACCAGGATGTTCTTTGGGTTCTCATCGTCTCCTAAGTTCACAACTTTTAATGGGGGCTCCTCATATCTGATTGGCTTATTTTCGTCAAATTTGTATGCGGGATCCTCCCTTAGTCGCGCGTCCCCTTCCTAATACTCAGTATATTCTGGTGGGAATATTTGTTCTTCCTCCCCTTCCTCTATCTGGAGTATGAGGCACTGGAATACTTCATAATCTTCCATCTGCCAGTGGAAGAGTCCATTTAACGAATCTAGGTCCTCGTCGGAGCATTGTTCAATCTCCAAGACTCCCTCCTTATTGGGCTCCATTCTTTGCCTTGGCTCGTCTTCCCCTTCTCCTTCGGACTCCGACGATGACGCCAGATCCTCGCTCACTAGCTGTGTCCTTAGATCAACTGTGAATCTCCGACCATTTTTCTCTATGGAGAGGGAGTTTCTCTTCCAGTCATGTTTGACTTTAGCTTCTACTAGCCCTCCTCTTCCTAGAATGGCGTCGTACCCTTTCCTTTCAAGAGGAATTACAACAAAGTCCAGCACAAATGGTTGGGTGCCTACCATCACTTGTTGTGCCATCAATGTACCGATGGGTTTAATACCGTGCTGGTCTGCTCCGAGGAGTTGGAAGGTTGGCGGCCACAACGTAGGTTTCCCAAATCTTTTCCAAGTCTCCTCCGGTAACACGTTAACTCCGGACCCTCCGTCTACTATAGTGTCTGTTAAGATTGCTCCAAGGATTCCCATCTCTACTACAGCGGGATGCCTTCCTGTGTTGAGCGCCAACACTATGGGGTCTTGAGAGGATCCGGAAGAGTCTTCCTTCTCGGTTGAGTGTTTCTTCCCACTCCTTATTTCCCGCATTTCTGGTTCCTTTGTCATCATTGTATTTAGAAGGGTTGTACTGAGGCAGGGCATAACAACAAGGAGGTCTTTGAATTTTACTAGAATTTCTGTGTGCAACATCTACCGAATTATGCTCTGTTCCAGGTCGTTTCCCGAGGAGGTACTTGCCTGTTCATGCACTTTCCTCCCTTCGTTGGCCAATTCCCTTTCTATGGCGGCACGAGCTTCTTGTAGCTACTCCTTCTCTGTCTCAGGGTTGGGGTATAGGTTCTTCTTTGCTTGTCCGTGGGTCAACATCAGTATTTCCTCTTCTGCGATGCCTATGTAGTTCACCCAGGGTTTAGGACACTTACTGTCATCATGGTCTCCTGGGCCACACCATCTGCAGAGAAATTGTGGTGCTTCCTTCAGGCATTCTCTCGCAAAATGTCCCCACTGACCACATGTATGGCATTGTATCATAGGTTGGCCCGTGGTATCATACTGGAGGCGCCCCCGACCTCCTCCATTATTATTGTTGTTTCCATTACCCCTTCCTCCTCGCCTGTTGTTTCGGAAACCGCCAGACGGCGCAGTGCTGTTGTTTTGGTTGTTTGTACCCATTCCCGAGGCAGATGCGTCCTGCGTTAATAGCACCTGGCGGTTTCGAGATTTCATGTTGTAAGGGCAGTCTTTAGTGGAATGCCCCGCTATCTGGCAGATGTCACAAAACTGTTTCCTTGGACATGCTCCCTTCGTGTGACCTTCCCTACAATCGGTACACCATAGGTCGGCTTCGTCGCTCTTACTTGTGCTTCCCTTCATAGTAGTTTTGAACTCTCATCATTCTAATCATATCCCTCTGAAGGGCTTGTACTTTTTTCTTTCCTTCCTCATCGCTGCCTCCATCGGAGGAGTCTTCGTCATTAGAGGATCTAGCCTTCTTCTTTTTGGAGGTCTTGTTCTCGCTCTCCAAATCCATGGCTCTGTTGTAGGCATCATCGTAGGAGGCTGGTGGGACCACCTTCATCTTCCTTCGGAGGGTGGTCTTTAACCCTTCGATGAACCATCGTTTCTTAAGTCCGTCGTGTTGGTGCCCAAAAATACTGAATTGAATTTCCTTTGGACTTGCCAATCCAATGATGGGAAATCCAATTATTTTTGGCCAACTAACGGGAATGATCGATTATGATCCTCTTCCCCTATGCTTCTAGCTCTTCAGGACCAAGGCGGGTGAACCTTCACCTGAATAGGCTTTTTATAGCAGATAACCTGTGTATGGAACTCAAACTTCCGTCTCTCAAAGTATGGAAAGGAACTTGAAATAAATATAACTGAAATCAATA
>MU226178.1:322097-347953 GCA_018584345.1 Thuja plicata | reverse complement strand
TTCTAGTTAGAAGGCGATAGGCCAATATTAGTGGTTTTGAACATTTTATCTAACCATTTGAACTAATGCAATGACCTATTGAGTGTTTGTGTTGATTCTGACAGGTACCCATTTACACACACACACCTTTCAACATTCGTTAGATCACTTTATTAGAAAGATGTGAATATACTTTGTTATACATCATTTCATTTCAATGCCACTATCTTCTAAAGAAAATAATGTTTCAGTTTTACCTAAAAACAGGCCCATTGGGTAAGGTCTAAAAATTGAATTGAGAAGTTGTAGGTCAAGTTATTTGCTTTTTGCATATATGGTAATGGGTTTCCTTTCAACATTCTTAGATCATTTTATTGCAAAGATATGGTGAATATCTTTTGCAATATACCTTGATTATGTTAGTCTTGGTTATGAAAAGGTTTGACCCACCTTATTGGCAAAGGAGAAAACTTTAATAGAGACGTTATTGAGAGTGATCAAGCATACACGACTCGAAATAGGTGTGTCCATTATTTTTTATGAATGTAAAGAACTTAAATGAAATCATTGATAAATGTTATACCAATGTCTTCTAAAAGGGCAAATGGTTTTGAAGGGAGTGGATTGTGAGGGGCAAGTATAAGATGCAACTTGCATTGCCAATATTCTCATAAAACCCATTGAAATGACGAAGCTTGAAAACATTGTCCAAATCGTAATGGACAATAGTAAAAATTGTTGGGCAATTGGATCTATAGCGGAGGCTACATATAGTCATATTTTTTTAACACCATGTTTAGTTCACTCGCTCAATTTGATATTGTAAATGTTTGGCACATACATTGAATGGGTCAACCAAGTCCTACACATAGGCTGAGGAAATTCAAATATTAATGACCAATCATCATATGTCACAAGCCATATTCAAGACCTCCTCCAAGTTGGAGTTATTGAAGGTAATTATAATTTTTTCCTGTATTTTTAGATTTTAAATTTTATTACTATGTGAGGTGTGTTTTTTTTAAAATCATGTTAGCTTGTCAAAATATGATTTGCATCTCACATGATTGTTTGAAGATGACTCATGAAAGTGTGAGAATCCTTGAGTTGTGGTCATCAACATCTTGTGGAGTATATAGAAAGAGTCAAGCATAGAAAGAGCCCCAAAAGCAAAAGCATTAAATCCTAGATGATGAGTGGTGGGTTCATGTGGAATATGCTTCAAATTTGAACGAGCCCATCATAAAATAATTAGGTATACTGATATTGATCACTCATGTTTGGGTGATGATGGAATGGACTCCACAATGGAGAGATTAAGAGCAATAATAGAAGCCAATGAATATGACCCAACAAAAACATTTTTTCAAAATTGTGTAAAAGATTATCATTGACTGGTTGAACACGATGACCTTCCCTTTACATTTCTTAACATTTACATTGTTGCCAAAGTATTATAGCAAAGAGGTACTTTCATTGTGGAAGAGAGTGACACAATATAGAGATGGAGAGGTTGTTGTTGGCTATATGGCTGCATTTAGAAAGATACATATAGATGAAGAAATCCAAATTATTATCTCGAGCAAGTTTGGACTATTCATAACTTCAAAAAGTCATGATATTTCTGCTCTTCTAGACAAATTTAGGAAAAGTGGTAATGAGTGGTGGTACCTACATGGCCAAGGCTCGATTTCCTTGCACTCACTTGCAACAAAAATTCTCTCCCAAGTATGTATCTTTTTATTTTTCTTGTTTTTCATTATATGCTATCATGTTATACATTATATTTTATAATAATATAATTTATTTAACTCTAAGTTTTGATTCTCGAATTATAAATTAATTATTAAATGTTGTATGCACATTCAGTGGATTACATGATTTTCTTCAACTGGGCAGTGTTGGAGTGCATACTTCAACCACTTGGTCAAACATAACCATTTGGATGCAATAAAAGTAGAGGATTCGGTCTGCATACACTCCAACTTTCGTCTCTTGTGACATAATAAATCTAAATACAATAAGGGTGTGATAAATAATATGGATCTAAATTCTGAGTGTGTTGGTTTAGATGTTATAGTTGCACAAATTATTGAGGTCTCTATAGATCTATAGAGACAACATCTGCACTTGACATGGCTAGCGGAGTGGCAATCCAATAGATTGGAACTAAAATTGAAATTGAACCAAACATTGACCTTAATTCTTTTGTTGAAGAAGAATATGAATATTTTTTATTAATTAAGCAACCTAACAAGGGGCCAAACCTTACATAAATAAGGCCTGAAAGAAAGTATAGGCCATCAACAACACTTAGACAACACAACAGATGTTGACGAAAAAAGACAAAATACATAGCACAAAGGCTAGGATCCCTTCAAAGGAAAGGCCAAACTCACACTGTAAGAGATGATGGGCAAGAGTTTGAAGAACAATTCTTCCTATGTCGTTGGACAACAATCCACGTGATGCTATCCTTAGGCTCCCGAACAAAGGAAACTCTGCTAGGGAAGCTGTCATCACAACAACTAGAGTGTTGAAGAAGCTGAGCAGTGTCAGCAGAACCAATATGCATAGTAGAAGCAGAAGAAGTAGGAAAGGAATGAGCCACAGGGCTAGAGGGGACTACACTTGTAGTAGTAAGGGAAACATCCAGAGTTGTAGCTAGAGCCAAACACAGATTTTTAGTAGAAGCCTGACCTCGATCACCAACAGGGGAAACATCCAGGTTTTCAGCAGGGGTTCCATCTTCATCAACAGCCAACGAATTCGCAGAAGCACAAACTGTCAAATGTTCTTCACTTGCATCCTTCCACCAAGTAGCAACGCCTTTCCGACATAGAAGAGTGCAATCAATAGCCATATGCCCAGTAGAGAAGCAACGATGAAAATGGAAAGGAAGGCCCTCATAATCAAGCACTTGACTTCAATGCCTCTCCTCGACAATGAGCACCACATCCCCCGGAAGCACTGCGGAGATATCCATATCAACCAGAATGCACGCAAAAGTAGAGTGGCCCAATGTGGTTGTAGCATCATCCACCTTCTAGAAATAACCAAGAGAGTATAAGATGACATCAAAGCAAGACATCTCCCATAAATGGAGTGGGAGATTAGGAATGCAAACCCATACTGAGCGCACATTAAGTGGTTCAGTAAGAGGGTTGAAGGATATTTTCCAAGGTTTGTGATGCAGAGCATCTAGAATGGATAGAAACAATTAGATAAACAAAAGTGACTGACCATTCAAATGGAACTTTGAAGGGATCTTTCAATCGTGACTATAAGGCGACATGATGTTTCTTCATTGGAGGCCAAGGAGAATAACATTAGAGAACTCACCACCATAGTTTGACAACCCTTATCTCAGAGTGTTTAAAATCTTAGGGGACCCAAAATAACTCATAAAAACCATTGAATCACACCCATTACACCATTCCATACCATTTGCTTTGTTAATAGAGACTAGGCCTTGTAGCCCTATGCAATGGTTTTCTAACTTATCTTCATGTACTGAAAGATCCAAGACCAAACAAAAGTACTTATGGATACCCTTTTGGGAGTTGTAGAACATACGTGAAAACAAGGTAGGGTTGTTTTCAAATAATGGCTTCTAATTTTGACTGCCCTCAAGTGGATTAGGCCTAATTAGGTCACCGCAATGAAGCAATTCCAAGGTGGGGATGCTACCAACCTTTAAAATCTTCCCCAGTGGTGTTAATATGATGAAAACACTCCAAATACAACACTTTGGGCTTTGGCTATGGTTTCTAATGACCCCAAACACCAAACCCTCACTACATGCACAATTGGGGGCTTTTACAAGAGGGTTTTCTAGAAAACATATCTCTACACCTTCTAACACCTCACCAATTCCTCAAACACATCAAATGGGGTTTGCACATACTTCCCAAGCCTTCACAAGGTCTTCCACACCAAGCTTCTTCAATGTACCACCCTCAACCAAGCATTTTTGCAAGAAAAAAGTATCACAGTCAGCCTAGGGCATCATGATGTCTGGTAGACGTGGGCGATACAACATTGATATCAAGAAAGAGAAACCTTCCAGTGAATCTATTGAATGAAATACAAGTTTTCAATCTTCAGAATCAGTTGACATTTACATATGTGTTGGAGAATGTAACTTTTATGATAGTAAATACCAATTTGATTTATATTTTTTAGCTTTCATTTCTCAAATTACATTCCTACGTGTTTCATTAAAAAATGTTGCCTTCTCTTTATCCTTTTGTTTGATATTTGCATGTCTCTTCAAATTGGTATCTTCTTTTATTTTCTTTTTCAATTTTCAATGAAAGAGTCTTAGCTTTTTTTTTTGGAAAGAAACTATTTTTCCACAAAATTAAGAAATAAAAATAAAATAAAATTTACTTAATGTATGATAATTGTACCTAGGTCATTTGCTATTGATTTTATGTTTGATAGATGAATTAAAGGCGATGAATTTGGTATGATTGTTGAAGATGAAATTAAGAAGCTAATAAAAACGATGGGAGCCTTGCTTCTAAAAATAAACAAAAAGGGTGTGAACATAGTGACGGAAGTTCCCAACTTTCATGTTATTTTTTAAAATTGTAGATTAAATTGTATTTAAAATTGCAGTACATCAATTTTATGAACAAACTTCTAATCTATCATCAATATAAAAAGAGCTAAAAGAATCATCAACTCTAATGAAGAAGACACCACGCTCTTCATTTTTTTTTTCCTTTTGTTTTGTAATAGTCACTCCAAATTATATTAATTGAGGTTAGATCGTGAAAGAGGAAAATAGTTAAATTTTATCGTGTTCACAAATGAACTCGATTTGAAATCTACAGTTATCTACTTATATGTAACAAATATTCTAAATAGAAAGGGTTGAAATTGAAATTCTGAAGTATCTACAAAATGAAAATACAATTTAGCTTTAATTCTATTGAATAAGGTAACTGAATTGATTTTACTTTAGAAAAAGTGTTCAAATAAATGCTGAAAATTAATAAAGAGAATATAATTGTTTGATTTTGTAGTTGATAATAAAAATACCTAATTTAACTTGAGAGGATGCTAATATTAGGGTTTGTTTTTTATACTACAACTTCTACTAATTAATAGATTGTTTAGTGTGTCATGGAATTTTGGATCTTCTAGAAGTTAATTTTTTGTTGTAAAATGACGAGTAAATGATACATTGAATTAGAATATGTACTAGCATTTTTGACATAATATATTTTTTCGCTAGATTTATGGAGCAACAAGTTTATGGTGTTCCATAGAAACCTTAATGAGCTCACCAACTTTGAAATTATTTGGGGATGTGAATGAACATCTCAATAAGATAATAAAGTTTCATGTTGTAACAAAAGTGAACATAATTATTATAATTGCTATCAAATTCATGTAGAAATATTGTTGTTATTGTGTGGCCCCCTCCAATTTGACACTATAGACACCTAAAAGTGGTCAAGAAAAATCACTAAGTCAAAGCAAGCAATTAATGATCAAAGCATTTTGAAAATCAAAGTTAAAAGGATTAATTAAATCAAAAGATCAAACAATTATGCAATTAATTTTAATTATTATAATTGATTTTGATTGATTGAACATAATTATTATAATTGCTATCAAATTCATGTAGAAAGATTGTTGTTATTGCGTGGCCCCCTCCAATTTGACACATATAAAGGGTAAAAGATAACATTGTGCATAACATTTAATAATTATCAATGATCGCACTATGTAAATTGCATCAAACATGTAATAAATATTTAGGGGTAGATCATGCAGAATACATAAAGTTTGTAAAGAATGTGTCTAGATAATGAATAGAAGCAACGTATACAAAAGCAATTTCTAAACTAATATTTTGAGGAGAGTGTTCTACAAATTTTAATCTTTCAAAAATTACATATTTTAAAAAATGCACTCAATTACAAAATAATTAAAGTAGGTCAACAAAACCCAAATGTCAAGAAAGCGATCAAAGTTGAGTTATTCAATTACATAGGATTTACTTGTAAGTTAATTTAATATTTTCAGCAATAACTTTATTTTGATTTTTATGGTGTGAGTTATATAATATATCTTTTATCTTGTCACTTCTAACTAAGTATTAAGTATTTAAAATGCTCCTAGTCTTTAATTCATGAGTAACATTCATCTTCAATTCAATCAAATATCTATGAAAGTTTTTTTCAATGCAAATCAAGCCAAGATAAACTTCAAGCAAATTTGGCATCCAATTGTCACAACCCTATCTTTTGGAAATTTTATATATTGTAAAGAAGTACATACATATTAACAAAGTACCTAAGTTATATGGTCTCAATGCATTTTATTTTTAACTTAATGACCATACATGGATCCACTACTAAATTCAACTCAACTTGATGTCTCATAGCTTCACAATATCCACCCAAACAAAGTTGGGCAAAATTTTGATAGGATTGGCTTATTTGGATTTAGTTGAAAATTATATCTAAATGAAATGATTATTTGTATGAGTTTCTATTTATCCTCTATAATTTCCACAATGTCAAGTATTTTTTTAACTGACTTCAACATTTCATAAGCAAGCATGGTTCATTATACACTACATGTTCAATATGCAAAGTAAATGGTAACCATTGCTTAGGAGTTGAGTCTAATGATTTTTTTCCTCCTTATTAAACCAACATTTTTGTCTTTTATGTAATATCAACAATTCTATCCTACTAGAATCATGTGGCAATTTCGATAGAAAATAATTTAATAAAATGTAGTTGTTAAATATTTTTTGATCCATAAGTGGATCTAGAATGAGTGGTTATGCCAAATAGATCATCTACAAGTTTTTTGATACATTTTGCTACTAAAACAAGTCAAAATTTTGGACGCCTATAGTTTTAATTTAAGTGACTTTCAAAGTGACTTGACATCACTGCCTTCACATACCAAAATGAGAGGTTATTTCATTGTGCAAGAATTTAATATATTTTGAGTGTCATTCAATTCACAATGCAACAACCATAAACTTGTAATCCATTAGGAGTTATAAAAACATAAGATTTAAGTTAATTGTTCACTTACATGCAATTAAAATTACTCAAATTTTTCTCCCCGCCCTTAAAACTATAGAATAATGTGACATGTCAAATAATGCAAACAAAAATATAAACCTATATTTTAAAAATATGTATAAATATAATGTAATATAATAAAAGATAACATAATATATCATAGGCAACTTGGAGGCTCCTAGTTGCTGACGTAAATGGCCATCTCGACCTGACAACATTCAATGCAGAGCCCTGCACTGTCGACCCCATTTATCTTTCCTAAACCTAATAATGGCTACTCATTCTCCAAGTGCGGGTTCATAAAGCCATGGTAAGGCCTTCAAGCAAGCGCTCAATGAGGAAATGGTTTTTTTGCATGAGGCAAGGTTCGTTAATGGCAGTCGAGCACCAAAAACAGGAGAAGGAACCAACGTTGGAGGTGAGAACTCTATCCCTACCACTGTATGTATTATCAACCCTACTTCTCATATGTCTATTGATATTGAGAAAGAAAAGGATAGCCTTATGAACTCTGCAAATTTTTTGGCAGCCCAAGACATACATAAACTCCCGTCAAGATCTTTCCTAAACGACTGGCTTCCCAATATTTGGGGGAAACAATTCGGATACCATTTTTCATTTCTTCGTATGGTTCATAAAGGGTTGTTTTTTATTTTTATTTTTAAGAACCCCAAATCCCAGAAAGAGATTGTCACTAGACAATTATGGAAAATTGGCAATGCCAACTTTAGGGCTCTGCCCTGGTCTCCCGACGCTGCCCACAATGAAGTAATAGCCCTATCGATCCCTCATTAGATTACCATGGGTAGCCTACCTCCATTTCTGTGGAACATTATTCCTCAGACACCTGAACCCTTTGGCACAGTCCTTAGGGTTGACAAAAATTGACGTGCTACTCCCCCACACAAATGCTAGAATTTTGATCACGATCAACCCGAGAATTGATCTCCCAGGTGAGTTTTTTTTTACCTAGGTGGACACACCTATAATTTCCCAATCTCCTTCCTAGGGGGGCTTAACTCCTGCTTCCTATGCAGAAGGGAAGGCCACATGAGGCACGAGTTCCAATTGTTGAATATAAAGAAGATTGCCCCAAAAAAAATGAGGGCAAAAAGATTGACCCAAAATCCTCCAGTGGTAAAACAGACCCTCCCGCTCCCCAACCTAAAGGCTCTAACAACCTTGATGTTAGTATCCCGGTGTCCTCAGATCCTATTGCAGCTTCTTTAGAAGCACTCAAAAGAGCCTTCAATAAAGACTCTTGTCAGATTCCTCCCTCTGGTCTGAACATTAAAGAGTTAATTGAAGAGTCCCATATCCAAACATAGTATTCTGAATGCCCAAAAACTTGTCCTAAATAATATCAAGAAGATCTCGGTTCACAGAAGAAGAGATTCTTCTCCTCCAATTAGAGGTTCTGAACCAGTCACTTTAGAGAGTTCAAATCAGAATTTAAAGAATACCACTAATGGTAACTCATATGGTGCACTGGAAGCTATCAGAGAAGCATATGACAAGGAAGATAGACTAAAAAATGTCTCTATCACTGTGATACCTGCCCCCACCTCCCAGGAGCATGTTGATCAAGAGACTATGTCTCTTCCTGAGAATAATTTCTCTGGGGACGAGAAGGGTGCCTCCCCTAAGGAGAGTAGGATGGAAGATGAATCAGAAGAAGGGGAGATTAGAGAATCAGATTGGCCATAGTTGTCTTCAAAGGAAATGGACCTTCTAAGTATGCTTTCAAGGCCAAAAATAAGTGCAGGAAACCCCCAACTAGGAAGTCAATTATGGAGAAAAGTGGTAGGGGAGATGATCCAGAGGAAGAAGAAGAGGCTCCCAAGATCAAAAGGAAGAGAGGCAGGCCTCCCACTCATGCTTCTAGTATCAAACCAATGAAAATACAAAAGAGAAAACTTCCTAATTGTTTTAAGAGCTTCCAAGCTCCTATGGAAGAGGACTCCTAATGATGATATGGATATTAAACTCGCATCCTGGAATGTGAGGGTCCTGGAGTCCCCATATAGGAAGTATGTAGTCAAGAGATTCATTAGAACGCAGAAAGGATTTGACTTCCTTCTACTCCAAGAAATTAAGGCAATAGGATTTTCTTTAGATGTTGCCTTAAAATGTATTTGGAAAGATGCTAGGAGTGTGTACACCAATCACCAAAGAGGTAAGGGAGGGAGTGCTATACTTATTCACCCCAGATGGGCTGACAAGGTTTAAGACTGGGGGTGCTCCCCGTGTAATAGAACTGTTTGGGTCAGCCTTGAACATAATAATGCGGAATTTGGAATATGATATGTTTATGTACCTAGTGATCACTATGATAGAATTAAACTCTGGGAGTGGATGTGTAACATGAAGGAAATTCCTTGGATTGTAGTCGGGGACTTCAACATGGTGGAGTCCCCACAGGATAAAGGAGGAGGGGTTAGGATGGAGTGGAAAGGTAATGAGAAATATTTCTGGACTAAGATGACTAGTAAGCTCAGACTATTGGATCCATTAGTTGGACAAAAAAAGGACTTCAAAGGGATATGGTTGTAAACCACAAAATCTAGCTAATCAAAGAACATAATGAAATAAATCAAAACATTAAACTGCTAAAAATCTAAGCTACACACCTGCAAAGACATAAATGAAAATCTAAAATAAGCTATGATATAGGAAGTGCAAACCTCCTAAAATCTCATTCAAACCCCATTTGTTCATTGGATATGTCCATGCTAAAAGGATGTATGCTCAAAATTGCTTCAATGCTTCAGAATGGACATTGCTTCAAAATGGATGATAATGGAATGAAAATGGCATTATAAGTTTACATGAAAGGTGGATGAAATTGTGAAGGAATGAGGTTTCTTTTATAGAAAATGGGTGAGAAATCAAGGGTCATGATGCAAACTCGAGGAGAGGCTCAAATGCACCTAGAAGAGAGCACATGGATTGTGCTTCTTCAATTGCATCATATGATGACAAGTGTCACAATATGATTAGGTTGAAAAATAGGGAGGAATGTGACCATTTAGGGAAGTGAGCCAAGGGGATGAGAGGAGACTTTAGGAGATAAGGCTATTAAAGAGGGTGTAAGAGCCTTAATGAGGAGTGTAAGGGCATTAATGACGCATTAATGAGGGTCTTAATGAGGCATGCATGAGGAGATAAGATAGAGCTTGAGAAAGTTGACTTTGGGGAAGGGATTAAATTCTTAACCCAAGGATTAGGAATGTGACATCATTAGGGAAAGATTAGGATTAGGATTAGCATGGGTGAAGAGGTTGGGATGAGTTTGAACTTTGAGCTAGGTGGTTGAGATAGGTTAGGTTAGGGGTTAAAGGGAATATTAATGAATTGAATTACATAAATAACATATTCATTCAATAATAGAGGAATAGGGTTTTAATTAATTATTAAGCTATTGGTTGCTTTTAATAATTAATCAGGACTATAGCTGATTAATTGAATTAATTAGGGCTAGGGGATGACATAGGTCAATTAGGTAATGCTTAATTACTTAGCTAATATGTCCTAGAAGGAACTAAATATGATTGAATTAGGTTAATTAGATATAGGTGTCTACATTTTGCCCCTCTTCGACATACTGTTAGAATAACGCTATTTTGAAGATGTATAAAACAATAGACAATGCGAAGATGTGGACGTAGGCAACGAAGTTGCCCCAGAGTGATGATTAGGATAGACTTAGAATAGGATGACCAGGATGATGCCCCCTTGAGAGGGTGACAGGGAGAAAAGGCGAAGCCCTAGTGGCATCTTGAAAAGACGGCCATGAGAGACATGATAGAAGAAAAAGGAAGGGAGGGATAGAAGAATGAGAGATGGGATAGTCAGGTTTGCATCAAGGATGAAGAGTTAGGTTTGAGATAGGATTTGATTTGACTAAAAGAGATGGCTTTTCTAGGGATGGCTTCATGATTTTGACGGGATTTGATTGGACTAAAAAGGATTGCTTTGCGGGGGATGGCTTCGTGCTTTTGACGGGTTTTGATTGGACTAAAAAGGAAATGCTTTGTTGGGGAGTCGATGGGGGAGGATTTTTCTTGAAGCTTGAGCGAGGGGTATTCCAGGATGGAATACTGCCATGTAGTTGAACACTTATTTTGATATAGCAATGCTAGAGACCATGCCAAGGTTACTAGGAACACGAGGCCTTGTCACTGGTGTTGCAGAGGACTGACACAACAAAAACACGGGGGTTGCCCCAGCATCACACATGAGTCCCAGTAGAGCCATGGTGGAAATGATGCTGGAAAAGCCCACAAGCAAACGACACTTCCCAAGTGTAGCATGCGAACCCAAATAGATTACATACATGCAAGGGGCATATCTGACTGACTCACAAGCAGAAAACAAAAAGATCAAGTTTTGTATCCAGGTGCATCCATTTGCAACATACCATGATGTAAAGAATCATGGCAACTTTGAGGAGGAGAAGAACTGAGAGAATCAGGAATGATAACCAAGAACCAAAATCAAATTTTAAGATAAAAAATTCAATTACAAGACGCCTTTTGCTAGAGAGATCAACAATATGGGATGATGATTGGATTGAGATTAGGTCAAGAGGAAGGATACATCCTACAATAATCTAGTGATGATGATGATCTAGATGTACGTCAATGAGAGGAAGGGTACATCCTCAAGGACCCATTTCCAGAAAGATGATTGGATTTAGGTCAATGAGAGGAAGGATACATCCTCAAGGACCCATTTCCATGGAGATGTCAAGTGTGAATCTGATTGGCCAAATATGTGATGATGATCAAGTTGCTAAAATAGAATTTTGTCATAAGGAATTTGCTGAAGCACAAGATTCGGAACTAAAAATGGATCACTTTCTTCAAGGAGACTGACCAAGGATGCGAGATATGTACAAGCGGGACCTGGCTCAAGACGAGACTAATGCAGACAAGATATTTACAGGACCAAAGCTCAGGGATTGGGATAGGATGAAAAATATATACAACTTAGATGGACAAGGATATACAACTTAGATGGACAAGGATATACAAGACTGATATGTACAAAATCTCACGATGTAGGACAGGAGGACCAATGCTAACTGATGTGAGTGATAATGGAAAATCTAGGAAATATAGGTAATGATTAGGCCAAAGTGGAGTGGAATGAATGAGATGGAGGAGAATGATATTTTGATAGATAATGATACGACCCACTATGTGTGATGCTTGATTGTCAGGTTTTCACCACACATACTTGTCCAAGGCGCCTGATTTCCAAGTTTTCACCATTGGAAAATTGATTTCTCTTGATTTTTTTTGCTTTTTTGCTTTTTTTT
Organism: Thuja plicata; assembly: GCA_018584345.1. Taxonomy (NCBI): domain Eukaryota; kingdom Viridiplantae; phylum Streptophyta; class Pinopsida; order Cupressales; family Cupressaceae; genus Thuja; species Thuja plicata. The sequence goes on along the minus strand of MU226178.1, from coordinate 335,590 downwards.
GTTTTTGCTTTTTTTTATTTTTTTTGCTATCATCAAGGTGTCTGGTTACCATATTTTAACCAAGACAATGATTTCTTAAGGACTTTTTTGAATGTTTTTGGATTTTTTAGATAACTGAGATGAGAAGTTGTCAGACATAGAAGCACCTGAGATGTGTAACACTCCAAAATTGGCATCTTGCAACCCTAACCAATTTTGTTGCATTTTATCAATCTTTTGAATCATCAAAGTCCTATTATACTAGGAAATTCCAAGTTTTGACTGACTCTACTTGACTTAAATGTCAAATGCAGAAAATCCTAAATCTGCATTAATCACATACTATATTTAATTCCTAAATATCAATTATAATTGGCTAAATAAACCCTGTGATCGAATTAATTTAATTACAAAGTCCTAGCACTTTAATTAAATTAAATTCACCTTTTTAGCTAAAACACATAAAAAGGAATTACGTAATATTTGATTAATAAATAAATATCCTCATTTCAATAATTGAATTTAATTATTCAAATAATTGAAAAAATGCATTTATGAGGTCATATTTCATTTGTTTAATCAAATAATCTCTCCAAAATCCTCACTTCAGTTCAGAAATGAAAACTTTGAGTTGACTGAGATTCAAAAGTGCAACAAATCAGTTAACTGCTTCATTCACTCAAAAAGACAACAGTTCATTGTTTCTCTCAAAAGAATATTACTATTCTGAACTGAATTTTCAAGAGTTAACTATTTCTCTGAAATGAAACTTTCTATTCTGAACGGACTCTCAGTCTATAAAAGAACTTTCTCAGCTCTCATTCAGACTAGTCTTTGAATTTTTAGTCTTGAAGTTATTTGAATCTTTAATCTTTGCTAGTTTTCTAATTGAATACATTGTTATTAGAATTGTTGCAATAGATTAATATTATGCTAGATTGATCATTCATAGTTTACATTCTTTTCAAGCAACCTTAATTTGAATAACCATTGTTCATTTCTAGATTAGCTTTGTATCTTTCTTATTCTTAGTTTAGTATCTCATTTCTAGATTAATTTCATACTCATTTGTAGGTTAATCTGGTTTTGCATATCATTTCCAGAATAGCTTTGCACATTCATTTCTAGAATAAACGAATATCTCTCATTTCTAGAATAGCTGTGCATTTACACATTAGCTCAAATCCTCCATTCTAGTAATGGTCTATGGTTGTTGGAATCTCAAACACTGAGAGCTTATTCAAAACCCTAGCTAGATAGGAGGCAATATGTCGACTCACGCAGGCATGCAAGATGGATAATTTCATATCCATTCTTGTATGTGACTGGTGAACAATGACCATGTTGAAGTGTATGGCTAAGTAAGAAGGCCAAATTTAGCATATACAAGATGAATGATGTTGATTGGATCATTCATAGGTTCTCCTTCAAGAGTGGACTGATATGCCCTAGATCTGAAGCATGCAGTGATGATATATGGGCCTTGCCAAGTAACCTCGACTTGCCTTTCTTTTCTCGATTAGCACCCATTTTATGATTCTCTTTGATCACAAATTCCCCTACCTGGAACTAGCATGGGTGGATCTTCTTATTATAGCTTTGCTTTAATCTATTCTGATATACAAGCAGGTGGTAATTGCTTGCTGGCACTTTTGATCAAGGAGATCAAGTTGTGTGAGTCTTTCTACTCTGTAGTCTTCATCTATGATTAGGTCTTTGAGAGATACCCGGAGCGATGGTAGTTCGACCTCGATTGGTAAGATGGATTCAACACCATAGACAAGGGAATATGGAGTGGTACCTATGGGAGTGCGGAATGAAGTGTGCTAGGCCCAAAGAGCAGGATTAATTTGGAGGTGTCAGTCATGACCAGTATCATTGACAACCTTATTTAGGATTTTTAGAACTGTTTTGTTGATTGCCTCAGCTTGGCCATTACCTTGTGGGAAATATGGGCTAGAGAAGCGATGATGGATGTGGAGGTGTGCACAAAGATAAACCATATGCTGATTTTCAAATGGTGAGCCATGATCTGTGAAAATGGTGGATGGAATGCCAAAGCGGAAAATGATGTGGTATAGGATAAACTTGGATATTTGGATGCTTGTCATGAGGGTAAGTGGGATTTCTTCAACTCACTTAGTAAAGTATTCATTTGTGGTGATTATAAATTTTTTTCCCTCAGAGGACAGGGGAGTGATCTTACCAATGAGGTCGAAACCCCAACATGAGAATGGACAAGAAGGCACAATAGGATGTAGCTCTTGTGTTGGTGCATGGATCAAATTCGCATGTTGATGACATGGTAAGCATTTCTTTACAAATTCACAAGCATCATGCTCCATGGTAGGCCAATAATACCCAATTCTAAGAAGTTGTTTAGCTAGGACCATGCCACTCATGTGGGCACCACAGATTCCAATGTGCACTTCTCACAATGCTTGGGCAGCTTCAGTTTCATCTAGACACCTAGAGAGAACATTGTGATAACTGTGATGATATAAGGTGTTGGCTATAATGGTGTAGCGGGAAGCTCTTCGAATAAAGTTTTGGCATTGGGTGTTGGTTAGATGGAGGGATATGATACCATTCTTTAGATAAGCATGGATGTCATAGTATCATGGGGACTGAGGACCAACCAAGACACAGACCCGATTAATGTCATCACTCTCGTAAGTTGGCGCGTGAAGTTACTCAACCAAGAACTTGTACTGCATTGCATCATGTGGTATTTCTAGAAGAGATCCTATTGTAGCCATTGCATCAGCGTCTTTGTTTTGCAGACGTGGTACTTGGGTGATTTGTAGATTTATGAAATTATCCTTCATTTTGTTGACCATCTCTTTGTAAGGTAGCAAATTATCATCTTTCATTTGGAATTCGTCTAACACTTGCTTTATGATGAGATGAGAATCACCAAAGACCTAGATATCTGTTATGTTCCATTGAATGGACATGTTAAGCCCTCCAACCAATGCTTCATATTCTGGTATATTGTTAGTGCAAGGAAATCCCACTTTGAATGATTTCAGGATGTAGTCACCTTGTGGGGTAACAAACAAGAGTCCGGCCCCAAAACCATGTGATGTATAGGAGCCGTCAAAGAATAGCTTCTAGGATGGTTGTGCTTCTACCATGCATAGATGTTCATCGGGAAATTCCATGACTAAAGGATATGCATCGATCAATGGTGCCTCTACTAACTGATCTGCGATGACTTGACCTTTGACAGATTTTTTGTCGACATACTGGATGTCAAACTCGCTTAGAATCATTACCCATTTAGCCATGCAGCCTGTGAGAGTTGTTTTGGATAGCAGATACTTGAGTGGGTCTACTTTTGATATAATCTTGACTGTATGACTGAGTGTGTAGTGACAGAGCTTCTGAGTGGTGAAAACCACTTCTAGGAATACTTTTTCCATTGGTGTATAATTTAGCTCATAGCCCACCAAAGTGCGGCTGATGTAGTAGATAGAGCGCTCTTTTCTATTGTCATCTAACTGGGCCAGGAGTGCCCCCAGTGTTGTTGTTGTAGATATATACAATATGAGAGGCTTTCCTAGTGTAGGAAGCACTAAGATAGGTGAATTCACCAAATATTCCTTGATTTTGTTGAAGCTTCTTTGGCATATAGGATCCCATTTGAAACTATGATCTTTCCTTAGCAGATGTGTGAAAGGTTGAAATTTATCTGCAAGCTATTATATGAAGCAACGCACTGATTGAAGCTTTCCTTGTAGACTGTGCAGTTGTCTAAGTGTCTTTGGTGGAGGCATTTTCATGATTGCTTTAACTTTTTTAGGATCTCTCTCAATGCCATGCCTTGATATGATGAAGCCAAGGAGCTTTCCTAATGTAACTCCGAAGACACATTTCTTTGGATTAACCTTGAGACCATAATGTTGAAGTCGATCAAACACTGCCTCTAGATCGTTAGGCGATCCATTCTATTTTGTGACTTAGCCAATATATCATCCATGTAATCTTCAAGGATCTTATGGATCATGTCATGAAAGATGACAATCATGGCCCTTTGATATGTTTCTCTAGCATTCTTGAGCCCAAATGGCATCATGTTGTAGCAGAAGGTACCCCATGGGGTTGTAAATGTTGTCTTATGTTGATCTTCTTCTGCTATATGAATCTGATTGCATCCTAAAAATCCGTCCATGAGAGACAACTTCTCATGTTTGGAAGTGAGGTCCACTATCATGTTGATATTAGGCAATGGAAAGTCATCTTTTGGACATGCTTTGTTTAGATCTTAGAAGTTGGTGCAGATTCTGATGGAGTTATCTGGCTTAGATATCAGGACCTTATTTGAAATCCAGTCTGAGTATTCTATCGCTCTGATGATTCCAAGCTGCCAAGAGATTTTCAAGTTCTGTTTTGACCATTAGTGCAACTTTGGAATGCATTTTTTGGAGCTTTTGTTTGACTGGTTTAATGTTAGGATCCACTGATAGATGATGTACTACAAGTTCTGGATCCAAGCCATGCATGTGAGAGTAGGACCATGCAAAGATGTCTGAATATTCTCTTAAAAGAGCTATGAAGGCCATTTCTTCTTCTTCTATCAAGGATGTTGCAATGTGAGTGAGTCGAGACTGGTCCTCTGTACCTAGATTAACAAGTTTGGTTTTCTCAATGAGAATAGATGACTATTCTAACCTAAATCATGGATGATAGGGAGAGGAGAATCTCCATCTCCTAGCACCTTAGAAAGGTTTTCACCAGGAGATAAGCCCTTTATTTTTGCTTTTTTCAAACCTGATAGTGCCCCAGAAGGGTTTTCACTAAGAGATACATTTTTTTCTTTTTTTTTTCTTTTTAATTTTGCGGCTAGATTCCTCCTCTCCCCCAAAGTATGCTTCCAGGTTCAAGGTGTACACATGTATGGAAATCTATCCCCAATCTGGTTTTTGATCTGTAGCTCCCATGAATCTTAGGAGCGCGGCCATGCTTTCGAACTCGTCGATCGGGATGATGCTTTCTTGGTCCCAGCTAATGAGCTTGGGATGGAGGAGTTGAAGGTCAATGAAATTGAGGGATAATTGGAGAAGGACGGAGTTACTGAAGAAGATGTCATCGTCAATATTGTCATAGGCTCTCAAAATTTTCTCTTCTGGGATATTTTCAAATTTGCATATGTTACCCAGGGGGATGTGATAAGTTAGATTGGTTTCATTAGTGTCCCTAGTCGCGTTATGGCCAATGATAGATGTATTATGTTCAAAACCCAGACCAATTTGTCTTTATAGTTTAATGGCCTTAATGGGAACTCTCATGCCTTATTCTTTAGGGCCTAGTCCGCCTCCTTGATAGTTCCACTTTTTAGTGACCAGTTTGTGGGTAGAGGGATATTTACCTTTGAAATGATTCAGGAGGCCAATGTCATGAGGTGTGGGATCTTTGTAGAGCCATTTATTGATATTAGGTGCCATTTCTTGGCTATTTATAATGCCATGATAAATAAAGGTAGTAGAACCCAGTTGTTCTAGCTTAGATTCCTTCTGCTCTATGTAACTGGATGGACGCCCATGTGTATGTGGATCAGCTGGAAGGGCTCCAACAGTGAAATCATCAGTTAGAATATATTCTCCACATCCTTGGTGGTAAATATTGATAGTGGACAAAGTGTATGCAAGGATGGTGTTCAGATCTGGAAGGGTTGTAGAGGAACTGGCGATAGATGTGCCAATGTCAGTCATGGGACAATGATTTGAATCTGGATGGGAGACTTCCAATGCATGGTAGTATGCGAAGGGTTTGGGATCTACATGGATAGTGATCTCGACTCCATTGTGTGGAAACTTGATACACTAATGATAGATGGAAGGGATGACCTGCATAGAGTGAATCCACGGGCGTCCAAGGAGGATGTTGTATGGGAGGTCAAGATCGACCACGTGGCAATTTGTCTCTTGTACTACCGGTCCCAGTTGAATGGGAAAGGATATTGTACCTTCTAATGTTCATTCTAGATTATCGTAGGCCTTGATTTTGATGACATCATTCATGATATCAGCCTCGATGTATCCCAGTTTCTTTACAAATTTAAAAGTACATAGATTCAGGCCTAACCATTATCTATCATGACCCGCTTAATGAAAAAAATTTAGACCATGAAATCGATGAGAGGAGGGAGGATATGATCAGGCTCAATAGATGGCATGTTTGTGGGTTTAAAACATATAGCATAAGATGTGGATAAGTGACCCACTAGGTTTTGAAACTGACCGGGATCCATGTTGCTGGGAACGCGTGACTCTTGCAAATCTTTATTCAATATCTCTTGATGGATGGGTGATGTGCGCAAGAGATCCAAGATGGATATTTGGGTGGGAGTGTTCCCTAGATGTTCCAATAAGTTATATTGTGCCCTAGAGGATGAGGCAGTACTAGCACCTACAATAGTTATGCGTCCACGATGCATGACAATAACATAATTAGTATCAACACCTTTCACATGAATGACATTGATAGATGGCTCAACTTGGGATATACAATCAATGAGGCTACCATACTCAACATGAGCACTGGTGTTATTACTGGTATGATCACTTTGTTTTCCTTTGTTCTAATTGGATGTTGAAGCAGTGTGTGCGTTGATAGGTCCCGTGTTATTGGCATGGTTTGGGAACGCATTTTGGTAGATCTTCATATTGCTATTGGATGAGGATTTGTTTGTAGAATCTACTTCAATCTCCTTGCAATCAATTAGGTCTTGGATGTAGTGCTTTAACTTCATGCACTTGATCGTGGCATGTCCTTTAACATGGTGGTAGTCACAATATTCATTGTCGTTGAACCATTGTGGTTTTGGAGTAGAGTCCTCAAAAGGTTGTGTTGTCAGAGGATATACTACCAGGTTTGCTAACACCATTCTTTGGAAAATGACATCTATGGGTTCACCCAAAGGGGTGAACGTGCGCTTAGGTGCATTTTGATCTCTTCTTCGTCTGCTCGGTCCTTGCTGGACTGATATTGCATTAGTCTGATTCTGGAGATGCTAAGGATTATGTTGATAATTGGGTTGGTTATCTTGCTGTGGGCATATGGTTTGTTGTTGTGTGGCTTGGTGTTGGGTTGCTTGTTGATATGCTGGGGGAGGTGGAACTTGTTGACACTGGGGTTGTTGATAGGTCAGCGCTGGGGAATTCTACTAATATTATTGCGATTGTTGGTATGCCTACACCGGGGTAGTATGTTGATAGTGCTGTGGTTGTTGGTATGCAGGAGCAGATGCTTGAGGACCTACCACAATGATCTGGACATGCTTAGTGTTAGTGGCTCCATCTGTTATGACATTCTTATTTTTGTTCCAATATCTGGAGTGATTGTTGTTGCCTCTATCAGGTTGTGATTCTTTATAGTGCTTTATGGCACCATCTTCTATAAGACCCCTTTTAAGATCCATGCCTTTGATTCTGATGTCCTGATAGGTCTGTATACAATTCATGCGCATATGGTAGGAAAGCTTGGGATGGAGATTGTTAATAAAGATTGTAATGAGGTGTTTCTCTGGGGGTTGATAGGACAACCTTGTAGTAAGCCCTTGCTAGCGCTGAAGGTAATTTGCCAGGCTCTCTCCTCCCTTATGTTTGGAATTACATAAATCGAGAAGGGAGAGTTCATTCTCGATATTGTGCACGTATTGGGATATACACTTCTCTGAGAGCTCTACAAATGTGGACATTGTTCCATAAGGGATCTTATAGAGCCATTTGAGAATAGTCCCTTCCAAACCCTTGGGGAATAAGCTTATAAGGAAATTGTCACTGTATGCCACTTCTTGGCATGTCATGCAAAACTCCTTTACATGACTGATGGGATCTCCCTTTCCACGGTATTTGTCAAACTTGGGTGTTTCAAAGTGCTTGGGAAAAGGGATACTGGTGAGGGATCGGTTGAATGAATAAGGACAGACTTCCTCAAATTTGAAGGTCTTTGCTTCAGTTCTAGTACGTAGCTCTTTTAGAGAATTCTTTATTTCTTCCCATTCTTGATTGGCTGGTGGGGGATTGTTATTTGTTGTCATGTTGATCCCGCTCATGAGATACGGGTCGAATGGAGCTGGTGAATATGGAGGGTTCTGCAGAGGATATTGTGGTGTTTGGTCAGCATAGATAGGTTTTTGAGGTGGTAACTACGTTTGAGGGGAATATTGCGGTGGAGGAAGTGGCAAAGCCTGATGTGATTATTGTAGTTGTTGATAGTAGGCTTGTATCTGTTGAGGTGTTGGATAAGTGGGTTGAGCTTGCTGTGTGCCTGCATAGGGTGGTGGTGCAGCATTACCAAGGTATGGAGGATAGGTGTTCTAAGGTGGAATACTCCCAGTAGGTGGAATTAAATAGTTGGTGTTGGTGGTAACACAGGTTTTCTATGGTGGAGGGATTGCTTGTGATGTAGTGGAAGATAGCATATCTAGGTAGTTGGCATAGCTAGGTTGCTACTGCCGGGTAGATTGGACGACGGATTGTGTACTTGCAAAAAGATTCACAATTTGTTGCAACACTTGCACGATGAGTGGATTGGGATTCTACATTGATGGTTGTTGTGGCTAGGTAGGGTGAATAGGAGGTGGCACTGCAGTGAAATGGTTGTACTATGGCTATTCTTGAGAAGCAAAGGGGTTTGTGTTGTGTAGCTAGAATTGTTGGGGTTGTTGCTACTGAGAGGGTTGGAGAAGGGATTATAAAGTCATAAATGGGTTTGTGGATGTTTGGGATGGTTGGGAAGTGGATGGATTCATGCTCTGCGATTGGGTGGGAAGACTTAGGCCATGCATGGCCAATTGTGAATAATTTCACATAGAAGAGGAAGCTCTTTGTTGTGTTTGTCCAATTTGTGGTTGTTGCTATGGCAGGATGGGGTGGAATTGTTTTTGCACTTATGCCTATATGGGAGGAACTGGAATGTACTGGGATTGTGTTGTGGGTGGCGTGGGGAAAGTGGGCCCTTGTGAAAACAAGGGTTGATTATAGACATTGGTAGGTAGCATGTCTGTAGTGAATTATTGTTGTTATTGGTATGTTGTAGAAGAGAAAGGTGGAATAGACATGGAGATTGGGGTGCTAAGAGGTTGAGAACTGGTATAAGGGTTTTGAATTTTTTGGGTAGAAACTGTGGGGATGTAGGTTTGTGGGGTTTGGATTGCTGGTTGTGGGAATTGTGCAAAAAATGTTGGGAATGCTTGTGAAAATGGAGCGATGGTGGGTTGAAGAGGTGCAAGTGCTTGCGTAGTGATGGGAGGTATGGCTTGTGTTGTTGATGGTAGATAAGGAGGTGGGGCTCCCATGATGGTGGACGGGGTGGATTTTTGTGTGGTGTGCATTATGGAAGGAGAGAGGGCAGGTTGCACAATCTATGATATAAGAGTTCCTACATGTAAACCTCACTACAGGGGATCAATAACTTCATTCATGATGGTATGATGAGACTCCCCTGGGAGTGCCATAGGTCGTGTGATAAGCGTTGGTATAATCCAAGGTGGTAATTGGGTCCCACGCTGATGAATATCTGTGAGTACCTGATTGTTGTTGTGTTCACTCATGGAAATTACCATGTGAACATGCGCCAAATGATTTATGAACATTTCTATAGCACTTATAGTTTGGATCTCATTAGTGTTTACCCAAATATGTCGGATAGGTGTTCTTTTTCGTGGATTAAAGAAATCCATCGCGTTGGAGTGATCAATCGTTGGGTCAGATGAACTAGCTACCCGATTAAGGGTCATGTCTTTCCTCTTCTTAGTGGCTCGTGTGATGGGTGACATGAAAAGATAGGTCCTAAATATGGATGCAAGATGCAAGATAAAATGCAAGGATTGTCCTAAAAAGACTAAGGATGATGATGATAAGATGATGATCTAGGATGACGCTACCTACGATAATGGGGATGCTTCCTAAAAGACTAAGGATGACTTGGTGAAAAATACTCATTAAGGATTTCTTTCCTAATGTACAATCAAGGTAGATATGATTGTCAAAACCTAGGATAGACTTGTGGTCTTCGGCTGATGAGATTCTCGGTCAATGTGAACCAACCTTTTTCTCAAGGTGATACAGTTTCATAGATAGAGGGGGTTATCTTAGAACAGTGTGTCATTCTAAAGTTACCTAAGATGATGATCCTTGATTTCGGATGAAGGGTAAGCAACTCAAAAAGAGGCTAGGATACCAAGTGAAGGATGCACTTTCTAGGATGATTAGGATTTTGATCTAGGATTGAATAGGATGGGGTAGGATTGCTAAGGAATGGTTTAGGATTGAATGTAGATTTATGCTAGGATTATGCTTTGGATGATGTGTGATGTGATTCTAGGGATGGAAACTAGGGAAGTCCTACATGAAAGCTAAATGGTCTAAGAAGAGAAAGAGTGAGTGATGATGTAGCTAGTCATATTTCTCATGTGCGATGAAGGTCATGTTCAGATGGTAACTTCTTCAAAAATGAACAATCTTGCAACTGTAAAGGACCTTCTCGTATTCTTGACGCTTATGGGTTTCTAGCTTAATGGATTCAATGATATGTTGATATTTCTTGGCCTCTTTGGTTATGGTCTTCTGTTCTCGATAGATATGAGGCAAAGGAGTCTTCACTTTCTGGTGCTTGGTGAAATGGGACATGAGTTCAATTTGATACTATTTCAGGATTAGGCAGTGAATACGACAATTTTGTCTTGGATTGTTTTGATGTTTGGAACAAGTGATGACTTTTTGGAAATTGTAAGAAAACAATATTGCAAGAGGCAAAGCAACCTTGCAAGAAGTATAAAATGGTGATCTCCTTGGAAAAAGGACCTAAAAACTTTCAGATTTGTGTATGTTTGAGAACTGTTTTGCACAAGGTTTGTAACACTGAAGAAACATACAAGCAGTTTCTACCTTAAGGATACGGTGAGTTTGAAACCCTTTGTTCCCATACGTAGGCACACACATAAGAGCTAATCATAATATGACCGCCATTAAGCATGCAATGACTCCATGATGTTGTATTATCTGACTCTAAATGCTCAGGGTGGCACGAATGTGCGAATTTCTTGGGAAAGTTACTTTCTTCCTTGCCTAGCTGATTATCAAGTTTTCGGGGATGGATCAGGTATGTTTCTAGATTTATTAGTTGCTAGTATTTTTGTGGTGTCCCCACAATCGGTTTGTATGGTGTGACTCCCTTAAGAGCCTAGTTTAACCATGCCAGTATGTTGAGGATATTCACTCAGTATGGACTACCATTGAGCACGGCCCGCCTAAGATTGAAGGGATATAGATAGACCTTTAAGTCCACCTTATTTCTATACTGGTCAAAGGATTTACTGATTTGGGGTCATTCTACAAAAGGACTCATGCTTCTTCCTGACAGGCCCCTCTAAGTAGATTTAGAAAAAGATCAAACGGTCACAATCACCTTTCTCTTGCACCAACGACCACGAAAGCCAATAGGAGAGGATAGTGTGTGAAGTGAGGTTGCATTCTACAAATTTTGTGCAAGTGCACCAAAGATGCCAAACACATGGTTAATTCCTTTGATAAGCTAAGCAATGTTTGATTGTGTAGAAATAAACTCGTAAGTTTTTTTTTTTTTGAGCACCAAAGTGAGATATTGTTTTCCTTGTTTAATTTTTGTTTATGCATTCAAGATTGAGTTCGTTTGAGTTGTTCAATTTTAAGACCCAAAATGAAAGTGTTGATTGCTTACCAGAATTCAGAACTTGAAACGAAGTGTTGATCCTTTAGGCATTCAAGAGTTGATTTTGCATGATTTTTAATGTACTTAAAAGAAAAAAGTGTGATTGTTTTTGTTCAATTGTTAGAAACCCAAAATGAAATGTGTGAGTTGCTTGTTTGGTTTTTGAACCCAAAAAGAGATGTTCAATTTTTCTTGTTTAGTTTTAAAACCCAAACTAGATGTCCCGGTAAACCACAAAATCTAGCTAATCAAGGAACTTAATGATGTTAGTAATAACTGAGAAGGGGCGTGAATCAGTGACCTCAAAAATTTATCCTTCAAATATTAACCACCAATAAAATAAACCTTAGATTATTATGTCCCTACAAGATGCATGCCATGAAATACTGGTAATAAATAATTGTATGTCGGTTTTCCTTGTATGTCCTTATTCTCCTTGATTACCGATAAGCAGTATAACTATTTACCGAAACTCAGTAAATAAGCAGAGTATACCGATCAATCCAGTGTTAACTATGTCAGATACAAAACAATAAATAAATGAATCATACACACATAACACATGAATTTTTAACATGGAAACCCTGTTAAGGGAAAAACCACTAGGACCGGTACCCCAAATTTTCACTCTTCTGAAGTGAGCCTTGTTAGGAGCCAACCCTGTTAAAGGTTACAAACACACTATTAAGTGCAACTTTGTTAGAGGATTTTATACATAGAGGTTGTCACTTAGTATCAGGCATCTATTGCTACCATCCTTGAATCAACCTCCTTCTTAGACTGTCAATAGGTATCAGGAAAATCCAATGCTACTTTCATGAATCAACCTTTTTGTCATTCCTTGGGATGTACCTCAATATATAGAAGACTCTTAAGTCTTGCTCTGTTAAGAGACTTGATGCTTCAATGGTTAATCTGAAACACTATGACCTGTTTCTAATGCAAATTTGAATTGTAGATTTTCATATCTATTTAAGTACATTACCTCTTTGATCAATGTATCAATTCAGTTCTTTATGCTCCACACTTTTTTCTCTATGATGTTGTGCTTCATTGTTCATCGGTGTCTATAGAATTCTTTAGCTCTCCTTCATCTTGATTGATCAGGACTGTATGAAGTTCTTCTTCATCAGTTTCTCTTCAGCATCCTCTTTTCATTCACTCACCTTAATCTTCTTTCCGTGAATGTGATGTTGTGAAAATGAATTAAGCTTGTCTCTTATATAGACATGATATTCATTGTTTCTTGATTCTTGGCGTGAAAAAAAATCCAGCCAATTTGATTTAAAGAATAACTCCTAATTTATCTCATAGTTATCTTCTTGCCAACTGTACAAATCTTCTTTAAATCAATTACTTAACTCTGGTCAAATAAAACAAAGAAAACAACCAATTAAGTCTATCTTTTAGCTCTTACCAGCTAGATATTTTTTCATTTTCTGAACTCTCTATTCTGTTGGTCAATTCTACAGTTATTTGTTGGTGACAAATGACAGTTCCATCAACATGACTCCAGTTAGCTTTGGGATCTCCGTTCGTCGGGTATCATTAGATTTTTACTCGTCGGGCAACTATGTTTTTAGCTCGTCGGGCATCTTGTGGTTTTGCTTCATCGGGCAACACTGTCTTATGCTCGTCAGGTATCACTGTGACTTTTCTTCTTTGCCTTTACCGATGATGTGCACTCTGTTGGTGTTGTCTGTCACTTAGTGAATACTTGACTTTTATGCATTGCTGAAAGCATAACCTTTGTTCTATTGATTCTCTAAAGTCTTTGGCATTATGTACATGACCGTACAGATGATATCAAGTTGACA
>MU226178.1:298269-310404 GCA_018584345.1 Thuja plicata | reverse complement strand
AGATGATTTAGAATGTATGCAAATGTATGAACATGTTTTATAATATGTAGATGTATGAAATGCACATGTTGATGTAGATGTAAAGATGTATGTATGTAGATGACTTATGTAAATTCAATGGGAATGAGAAATGAAAATGTAATGTATAGATGATAATGAGTTATGAATATGTAATGTATATGGTACTAACATCTCATGCAGGACGACGAATGCTAACCAAAAGAATAGGTGAAGAATCGAGAGCGAGGACCAGACACTTGTGTAGTCATGGTGAAACCAGGACAGTGAAGAACTCCCCAATGTATGAACCCAGGAGAATGCCAAGAGAAGAACACTGAATTTCTGCCACAATGCAAGCCTGGAATGAAAATGCAATCCTATGCTAGATGCAATATGAAAGTGCAATTCTAGGACATGGTTGTGAGACCCATTGTATAATTATCATCATTGAGCATTTTTTTTGGAACATCAAAGTTGATACAACCCTTACTGGCACCACATGCAACCATAAGGATATGAATATGACTTTTCATTAGATAAAATGTAGGAAACAAACGTAAGCACCAGGGCCCAAAAGCCAAGATGACCTGATCATTGTTTCCAGTTAATGTTGCAAGACTACACCAGTATCGAGGCATTCAAAGCCAAGATAACCATGAGTGTGATTATGCGTAAACAAATAAAGCAATAACAAACAAAGCAATAACAAATAGAGCAACAATAGGCAAGGAGATAGTACCAACCTCACCATGGCATACAAATAAACAAGATCGAGGGATGTGAGGCTTTTCCACCTTAATGCGGGAGCTCTTATCACATACACCCTATTTATTTGACATTGTCGGATCATCGGGACTACACCAACAAGCAATAGACAAAGAAAATATCAATGAAAATCCATGAGAATAGACAACATACAAAGAAATATTCAAGCATAGCTCAGCATGTTTCAAAGTTTTCGAATATGTTCATGTGTAGAGGTGTTGAAAAACACCATTGTGCTTGTGAGTGCATTGTGTTTGATTGTTATCGATAGATGTTTACGTTTGAGATATTTGATGTGTGTTGAAAAACACAGATGTGTCCAAAGATAGTGTTAAAAACCCTATTTATGGTGGTGTTGAAAAACACCAATTTGTGTTAGTAGCGAGTTGTCCTTCATAAATGACAAGATTACTGACCAAAGATGCGATCAAAGTGGGGACTCGTGCCCCTAGTGATATTTTGAGAACCATCTCCAGAATGGAGCTTGATCCTCAGGGATCTGAGTTAGATTGCTTAGATACCTAATAGTTGAGATTTTGAGAACCATCTCCAGAATGAAGCTTGATCCTTAGGGATCTGAGTTAGATTTCTCAAATACATAATAGCTGAGATTTTGAGAATCATCTCCAAAATGAAGCTTGATGCTCAGGGATCTGAGTTAGATTACTCAAATACCTAACAATGATGCGATCAAAGTGGGGACTCATGCCCCTAGTAGCAAACAACGATGACTGACTTGACTCATGTTGAGAGGAAAAACTAGATTTGGTTGCCCCCGGGTGTATGGCGCTGAATCAGTGTCAAGTCATTAGGGTTCACAAAGGAACCAAAGTGTCATGACGGTGACTGAAAGCTATGTACAAACTAAAGCAAAGAATCCCAAGACCAAGTATTGATAGATAGAGTGTTTGAGTATAACTCCAACTATAACAGATGCGAGCAATCTCAAAAGTATGGCGATAGTAGACAGATGCAGTGAGAACCACTAGTGACTAACACGAGAGAGATTCTCAAGTGAAGAGATCATAGAACTAGGTAGACATCAGTAGGAAGATGCCGTGAGAACCATTAGTGACTGATGTTAGGGAGATTCTCAAGGAGAGAGAACTCAATATAATCTAAGTGACAGTAGGCAGACGCAGTGAGAACCACTGGTGACTATCACAAAGTAGATCTTCAAAAGGTAATAGGATAAGTGCCCCCAAGACCAGGAGGGTTGCCCCGAGAGTATGACCAGTTTCAATCCCTGTAAGTTGGTGTCTTGACGGGTAATTGAAAGCATGCAGAAAATCAAATGCAAGAAGGAAAGAAAATGCAAGAGCATGAAGCCAAGTGGTGTTGCAATAGATATAGCATTGTGGAACAAGAGGTGCATGTTTACCAGGTTTTCACCTTCTTGGCAAAAATTATTTTTTTGCTACCATGATGCCTGTTTGCCCAGGTTTTCATTGATGGCACCTTTTTTTTCTCTTTTTTTGTATTTTTCAATTTTTCAATTTTTTTGTATTTTTGGAATATATGATTTTTTTGGAGATACATCAAAGCGTCTATCGCTAGGTTTTCACTAAGATGATCATTTTTTCAAGACTTTTTCAGATTTTTAGAAATTTTTAGGACTTTACTATATACATGAGCACACTGAAGATGTCTCAGCTGTAGAACCGCTTCAGATGAAGAGCGTTGATGGGCTCTTTGAGTTGTTCTCCTTCAGTAATAGAAAGTTGATAGGTGCCAGAACCAAACACTGCAGTAACAATATACAGACCAAGCCAATTTGGTTCAAACTTCCCTTTCTGAATCTGATGTTGTTAATTTTTAGGGTTCTCCCTCAGAACAAGGTCACCTGCTTGGAAATCCCTTGGTCTGACCTTCTTGTTATAGCTCTTAGACATCCTTTTTTGGTATGCTCTTAGGTGATCAAACTCCACTTGGCAACGTTCATCAAGTAGTTCTAGCTCTTGTAGCCAAGATATTCTGTTATCTTCATCAGTAATGAGGCCTTTCAGGGAGACTCGTAGAGAAGGAATCTCAACCTCAATTGGTAACACAACATCTTCTCCATAAACCAAAGCATAGGGAGTAGCTCCTGTTGGTGTTCTTATACTTGACCTGTATGCCCAAAGAGCTAGATTGATATGGAGATGCCAATCTTGTCCAGATTTGTGCACTGTGCGATGCAGGATTTTAAGGATTGTCTTGTTGGATGCTTCTGCCTGTCCATTACCCTGAGGATAATAGATGGAAGACCAATGTTGAGTAATTTTAAACTTAGAGCATAGCTCTGTCAAATCCTTGTTTTTGAATTGTCCCCCATTGTCAGTGATTATTGCTGAGGGTACACCATGCCTGTAGATGATGTAGTTGAGAATGAACATAGCTACTGATTTTCCATTGGCAACAATGAGAGGAACTGCCTCCACCCACTTGGTAAAATAGTATGTAGCCGTAATTATGAACTTATGTCCATTTGAGGATGAGGGATAAATCTGACCCACCAAGTCAAAGGCCCATTGTTGAAATGTCCAGAAAGTAATGAAGGGAATAATCTCCTTGGCGGGAGCATGAATCAAGTTACCATGCAGTTGACATTGTTTGCAAGACTTGGCAAACTGTGTAGATTCTTTTTCCATATCTGGCCAATAGTAACCAGCTCTAATAAGTTTACGGGCCAATGTCAGGCCATTAGAGTGAGACCCACAGATGCCTTCATGCACCTCTACTAACACACGTTTGGACTCATCGGGTTCTAAACACCTAAGGAGGGTACCTTCAGACCATGTCTGTACAAGTCATTAGCTATGATGACAAACCATGAAGCACCATGGATTAAGTGACGTTTCTCATTCTGGGTGTAAGTGTCTGGAACAATCTAGTCACGAAGGTAGGAAAAGATATTATGGTAGCGAGATGAGTCATGTCCAATGACAGAACAGATCATCTGGGAATCAGGGGAATCATAGGCTGGGTAGCGTAATGTCTCCACTAGGAATTCATGTCAAAAATCATTTTCTGGCATCTGTAGCATGGAGGCAAGAGTATCCATGGCATCTGCTTCTTTATTATCCACCCTTGGAACTTGTTGAAATGTGATGTGAGTACAATACTTTTTGAGGTCATCAACCAACTATTTATAAGGCACCAACTTGTCATCCCTTGTCTGATAAATATCATTTACTTGATTGATGACTAACTATGAATCTCCAAGAACATTGAGTTTGGCTACTCGCCACTCAAGGGCGATCTTCATACCATTGATTAGGGCTTCGTACTCAACAATGTTGTTTGTATAAGGAAACAACATCTTGTATGATTTTGGTAAGGAGTACCTTTGAGGTGTAATGAATAGTATCCCAGCACCTGACCCCTATTGGGTAAATGAACCATCAAAAAACATAGTCCATGATCAATCTGTGAGAAGTAATATGGACTCATCTGGAAATTCAATGTGCAATGGTTGATGATCTACTAGAGGTGCTTCTGCCAACTGATCTGCTATTTCATGTCCCTTAATGGCTTTCCTTTTGACATATTCAATATCAAATTCACTGAGAAGCATGACCCATTTAGCTAGTCTACCTGTGAGGGTGGCTTTACTGAGAAAATATTTTAGAGGATCACTTTTAGCAATTAGATGTGTAGTATGAGCCAGCATATAGTGCCGTAGTTTTTGTGAAGCATATACCACTGCAAGGCAAGCTTTCTCTATAGTAGAATATTTTGTTTCATATGAGACCAGAGTTCTACTAATGTAATAGATAGCCCTCTCTTTTTGTTGATGATCTTATTGAGCCAATAGGATACCCAATGATGTATCCGTAGCAGAAATGTAAAGTATAAGTGGCTTCCCATGAATAGGAGGCATCAAGATTGGCGGGTTCGCAAGATACTATTTGATTTGTGTGAACCCTTCATCACATTCTTTGTTCCACTGATAAGCCACACCCTTGTGCAAAGTCTTGGTGAATGGTTGTGACTTGTCCGCTAGTTGTGAGATAAAATGTTGGATAGACTGCAGTCAGTGTTGAAGTCCTCCCATTTGTCTAATATTCTTCGGTAGCGACATTTCCATAATAGCTTGTACTTTTGCAGGATCCACTTCAATGCCTTTGGCAGAGATGATATAGCCAAGCAATTTTCCAGATGTTACGCCAAATGCACATTTATTAGGATTGAGCCTCAGACTGAATTATTCCATACGATCTAGTATAGGTCCTAGATCTATAAGATGCTTATTTCGATGCATGCTCTTAGCTAAAGTGTCATCCACATAATCTTCCATTGTTTTATGCATCATGTCATGAAGTATGGTGGTGACAGCTCTCTGATATGTAGCACCAGTATTTTTGAGTCCAAAGGGCATGAAATTCCAATAGAAAGTACCCCAGGCACATGTGAAAGCAGTTTTCTCTTGGTCCTCTAGCACAATTTTTATCTAGCTGTAGCCAAAGAAACCATCCATTAGTGACTACATTTCATACCCTGCTGACATATCTACAATCATATCAATATTAGGCAATGGAAAATCGTCCTTAGGACATGCCAAATTCAAGTCTCTGAAGTCTGTTCAGACTTGTATAGATTTATCATGTTTTGATACTGGAACAATATTAGAGATCCACTCGGCATAGTCAATTACTCTAATAAACACCACCTTAAGAAGTTTCTCTAATTCAGCTTTGACAAGTAGAGCCACATGTGGATGCATTTTGTGAAGCTTTTTCTTGACGGTCTTGACACCTAGTGTAATGGATAAATGGTGCATGGTTAGATTAGGGTCTAATCCCAGCATGTCTGAATATTTCCATGCAAAATTTATCTTTTTGCTTTTGAAGAATGTAGTGAATTCTTGTCTTTCTATCTCTGATAGTGATTGTGCCAAGTGAATGATCTGAGCTTCAGCCTCTATACCCAAGTTGATAGGTTGAGTTGGTTCAATAAGCATAGATGATCTCTCCTAGAAATGACTCAGAAGTGCATCAAGTATCTCATCCTCGGGCACCTCAGAGAGGTTTTCACCCTTGGATACTTCTTTTATTTTGACTGTTTTAGGCTCTAATAATACCACAATGTGGTTTTCACCATTAGAGCGCCTATTTTTTCTTCTTTTGATTTTGTGACTAAGATACTTGATGTCAGCCTCAGTCATGTTGACACTTGCTTCACTAGTGGAAGATCTTACAGGTTCGACAGCATATAGGTAACAGGCAAGAGCATAATCATTCTGGAACGTAAGGATTTCATTAGATGGGGAGGTAGAGTTCCAGTCTATAAGCTCAGGATGGCAAAGTGAAAGAGAAGTGACAGGTTCAAGTGCATTCACGGTATAATCATCAAAAGCATGGACAAGCAAGTCGAGACCTAAAGCGATCTCATCTAGAGATATAGTTGAATTCCTTTGATTCCTAGCGACCGTAGTAGATGACATGTTAACATCTAGGGAGTTGGACTTGTTTAACTTGACACTAGACCCTTCACCTACTTCGAGAAGGTTTTCATATGTGTTAGCTATATCTGTATCTCTGTCAAAGGTGGCATATGACAAGCTGTCAAACTCATATTCATGGGAGTTCATTTCACCATTAGGTGTCATGTCAAGAACATGAGTGAAATCAACCCTTTTTCCCCAGTTGGTATGAGTTCTACCTAGAACCTCTGCTATGGTCAGATGAGCACCTTTTGACCTAGGTACATCATTAGTGTTTGCAGCATCAGCTACCTTTTGTGTAATGAGAAGTGACTAGAATTCTTGTTCAAACTGTTCTTGAAAGTGTGGTGGTATGTATAAATCACCCTGATGACCTGGATTTAGAGTATATATTTATTTCCACTCCTCATAAGTTAATGGAGCAAAGGAAGCGGTGTTATCAAAATCATTGTCAGTGTCTATTGTACTGACACATGGTATAAATTCATCTAGCTTAGCAAAGAATGCCGCCGGGTCTGGAGGAATAGGATAAGGAAAACTATCCTCATCAAAACTGTCTTCAGATTCTGTAGTTTTAGATGTTTCTTCAGGTGTTGGTTGTTTATCTTCTCGAGGTACAAATTTATTTATACCTATTTGAAATGTGAGTTTCTAGAAGCCTATACCTATAGAGTCGCGTGTTCTGTGAACAATAGCTTCAAGTGGTGCAATCAATCCCTTATGATTTGCACCTATGGGACCATTTCCTTTATAGCCAAAATGTTGCATAATAGATAGACCTTTACCATATTGCTCAGGTTTTATGTCATAAGGAGGAGTAATTTTTTCATAATTGTCTTCTCCTTTATAGATCCAAGCTCTGATAGCTTTGTTTTTAGCTTCTTCTTTTAATGGTACTGTGGCTTGTACAAAGGTACCACCATACTTTGTTGGAGGAACCGTAGAAGGTTTAGTACTCTCAGAGGGTCTCCCAACAGAACGTGGAGACAAAGGCAAAGATGTAATAGATAGCACAAGTTCAATATGATATCCTCCCATGTCAGTTTCTTTGAGTGTCAAACTCTTTTCCATTTCTTTTAATTTATTCTCAACGAGTTCAATAGATTCTCTGTTGGTAGGCACAAAGATGTCAGTAGATTTTGTGAGGGTGTTGCAATCATAGCGTGTGTTAGCGGGTATAGTCACTTCAAATCCTTGGAATGGGAATTTAATACATTGAAGGGATAGCCTGCATTTCATGGATCCATGTCCTTCCTAACAGAATATTGTATGCCAAAGGGATGTCAAGCACTTGACAGATAACATCTCGTTCAACAGGGCCAACTTTGATTGGTAACACAACTAGCCCCTTGGATTTACGTTCTTCCTAATCATAGGCTTTAATAGTAATATTTTTGTGGGAATCAATGCAATCTTCACCATATCCTAACTCAGTAAGAAAACTAGTAGAGAAAATATTTAGGCCAGCGTTGTTATCTATAAGAACATGACAAACACGCTTTGGACCAATCATGACTTCAATGTGTAGAGGGTTATTATGTGGGTGACTCAAAGAATGGTTATCTTCCTCAGAGAAAGACAAGTAATGTGAGGAGTTCAAGTGACCTACCATGGATTAAAACCAGTCGAGATCAAGATCTTTTGGGACATTTGCCTCGGTGAGGGCTTTGTCTAGGATTTCCCTGTGAGCAGGGGAGATTTTTAGGAGCTCAAAAATAGTTATCTGAGCATTAGTACGTTGCAATTGATCAAGAATGCTATAATTGGCAGCATTAGATGAGGAACCCACTTTTGGATTCTTATTGGTAGAGTCAACCTTAGCTTTGTCTGAAGGTTGAGTTGATGTAGACAGAGAAGGCTCAGGGCCTTTGATGATGATCTTAGCACGAGTTTGAGTAACAAAATTAGTGCTAACTTGAGACTACTCTTGTTTAGAATACTAAGGTGTAGACCCTCACAAAATGAAAGGTGTTTTGTACTTGGAAGTATCTTCCCTTCCCTTGAGAATGATGGCATTACAATATTCAGTATCAACAGATTCAACCATATTAATGACATTGTCGTTATTGGTGTATGTATAGTTGACCTTAGCATCAGTATTTTTGCCTTTAGATGATTCACCATTTCCATGAGGAGGAAATAGATCTTTGAAAGCTTGGTGATCAGAATTTTTGTTATGACCTCCCACAGAAATAACCTCACTATCGATGAGATCCTAAATTTTATGCCGCAATTTAAGACAAGTAGCCATTTTATGACCTTTGTTTTGGTGAAAATTACAATAAGCAGATTCATTCCACCAAGAGGGTCTTGGTTGTGGATCATAAGGTCGTGAATTATCCAGTGGAGTGAGTAAATGGTTGTCTACGAGAGTCTTGTAAACCACCTCAAGAGGTTCTCCTAAAGGAGTGAATTCATGCTTGGGTCTAGGAGCCCAAGGTTTAGGTCTAGAAAATCATGAAGTACTCGGTTTGGAATCTACCGTAGCCTGTTCAGTGGCTTTGGCCGCTTGCATTCTGGTAGTGAGATTAAAGGCTGCCCTGGAAGGCTTAGGAGTCACATTGTCTACAACGCCATCATTCACAACATTTTGGTTCTTGTTGGAAAATTTGGGTTTATCTTTGCTTGAGGAAGACCCTTGTTTATTTTCCTTATGTAAGGTCAATTCTCCTTTCTTGATCATAAATGTCTTGATTCTTACATCTTGTTTAATCATTTCATCAAAGGTTAGAGGACCTTGTAGTTGTACTTGATACCAAAAGTTGGGGAGAAGATTATCGTGAAAGATGTCCAACTTTTCAGATTCAGGTATCTTGCAAGAATATCATGTATAAAGTTGTCTCTGTCTTTGGAGAAATGCCAAGAAGGATTCCCTATGATTTTGTTTCAAGTTGCAAAGATCTCAGATATGAATCGGATGTTGGATGTTGTGAGAATAGAAATGTAGAAATAAATTGGCAATTTCATCAAAAGTTTTGATGCCAGTTGGTAGTCTAGAAAACCATTCCATAGCTGACCCTCCCAAACTACATGGGAAAATATGCATGAGATAGGTTGTGTCATGTATGAATTCCATGGGGAGAGCACCAAACTCTCTCAAATGGTCTTGAGGGTCAGATGTACCCAAGTATTTATCATATTTAGGAAGTTCAACTCCTTTGGGAAAAGGAGGCATGTAAAGATCTTTGTCAAATGGGAAAGGACAGATGCTTTCCAGTGTGAATTGTGTAACAGGTTTGTCTTTCTCTTTCAAGAGTTGAGAGAGTTGCTCTTGCATAGTTTGCCTTTCTTTGCGCAAGCAGGAATTTTCAATTTCTTCCTCTCTCTCAACAAGTGTTTCTAAATCATAGTTGGAGGGTAACTTAGCCCCTTGATTGCCTAGTTCAAGAATGTATTTCTCTTTCTCCTCAGCTAGGAGAACTCCCATCATCCTACATAAATCTTTATTAGCACGATCTTGTGAAATCTCTTCTTGAGTTATTTCTGCTTCTATATCATTAGGGGGTCTTGAGAATGGGACTTACCCCAATTTTTAAAGAGGTCAGTTCTGCTAACCTCACCTGATTGGTTATGATCTTCCATCTGGCTAGAATGAAAGAATTCAAGGTGTAAAGACTCGGTATGAAAAGATTGAGTGTTGTCAGAATTTGGGTCTTCTTGGAACAAAGGATTTTGAACTTGACTAAGATCCACTAGAAATGACCATTTATTGTAAGGTCGACGTACCAGGGAAGGAGATCAAGATGATTCCTCACTAGATGTAGTTGGCAATGGTGTGGAAAGTATAGGTTCATCTTGATTGATTGAAGGAAATGTTTTGCCACTTTGAGTTGTGACAGTCATAGATAAATTTTGAACAAGGGATGTGAACTAGGACCAGACTTGAAACTGTCTCATAGTAATTATACAGAATGTGCCAAAAGGTGAAGTATCCTTGGTGGAAATCATCGGAGATGAGGCTAGAACAGCCAAGAAATGACTATTGCAACACAAGGCATGACAACACAAATGAAAGAGACCAAAAAGATATGAGATGAGACCAGTTTAAGTAAGAATCACATAATTCTCAACCCAAGAAACCAATTTTTAGACTGTGTGAAGATGGAGGGAAGAAAAATAGACCCATATTAGAGACCAGATTTGATAGAAGTACACCTAATTGATAGAAATTAGCTTGTTGTTTTGGAAAAAGACTCCAGACTCGCGCAAAGAAATTCTCTTTCACGCAAAGATTCTCACAGACGGGCGTGAAACTTTGCAGTATCACGTGAAGAATGACACCAAACTGGTTAAGAAAAAGTGACAAAATAATGGCATTTTTTCCAAATGTCACGTGATAGTTTACTGCGTATCGCGCGAAGATTCTTAGAGAGTGATGCGAAGATTGGGAAATGTCGCGTGAAACTATGCAAATTTTGAAAAAAGAACATATACAGAACCAGACAGTTGAGACCAGATTATGTTTCCCGAGATAAAATCATGTTGTTTTCTGATAGATAGTTTGAGTTATAGATTGTTTTGGACATGTTCAAGATTGACAGTTTGTGTGTTTTGACGATAGTTTCAATTGTTCAAATGATACACCCACGCAAAACACATTAAATAGAATGTTTATAGTACCAGAATAGGAACATCACAATCCTAGGATAGCCAGGACAGTATATGTTGAATCCCCACTTGAACCAAAGTTTAGCTACGCCTAATCTTAGTGGACAACTTAGAAGCTTGGAGGCACGGGCTCCTCCTTACATGTGCACTTACTTCTCAGGTACAGCAAGCTTCGAACCCCAAAGGAATTGCTTCCCAAAGGGCTATTGTCTCTACTAAGAGCCGTAAGAGTGTGGGGCATCTTAGTTAGTCTCTGACCTTTCGTACCAACAGATAGAGGGTTTTTGGAAACTAGAACAATAATTTGTAGTAAGGACATCTGTTCATGTGGTTGTGATCAAGTCATTTTCCCAATTAAGGGGGCTCTCCCAATCCTTTCAAAGCAAGGCTTTCACCTTAACAATGTAGGGACTTTAACACACCACTAGGGTACTGGAGGATATTTTGGTTGCCACAATGAATTCACACCTGTCTATTGTGACAATAATCACAATAGCATTTTTTGTATACCGATTTGGAAGGGCTTGGCTTTAGCCTGTTACCGGTTGGGCATCCACTCTCACCGGCTCTGCTAAAGCTCTCAAGATGTAGCCACTCTAGAAGAATCACATGAATTTCTCTTACACCCAAGATCCATAAAGGCGAGGGGAGAGGATACATTCATGTAGTTCTTAGGATTACAATCTAAAAAAAAGCACTTCAATCACACAAGACAATGATTTATTTTAAGCACCAACCGAAGTGTGTTTTAACTACTAAAAACATATATAAGAATTTGTGAAAACATGTAAGGTCTTCGACAAACATCCTACAATAAACTCATTAGTAGTTTGTAATGCCTTTCTTCATATCAGCATCCTGCAATAAACACGTTAGAAGTTTATAATGGATTTTCTTTATCTCAGCGTCCTGCAAACCACTGTTAAGCTGTTTCAAAAGATAAAATCAGAGAAACACAGATGTCAGAAAATAGTAGATGGTTAGAAAACCGAGACAAGAAAATATGAAATGAAAGTTTTGGTGTGTAATTTTGCACGATAATTCATACTAGAACATGCGAAGAAGTGCAGAGAGCCACGCGAAGAACTAGAAAGTTCGCGCGAGATGCTCAAAAAGTTCACACAAGATTAAAACAGAGTTGTATGGAAGTACGGATAGAATGCAAAAAAAATGAAAAAAAAAAGTGAAATGAAATGAGGGTAGAATAGACTGTACCTGCCCCACGGTGGGCACCAAAAATGTATGTGGTAAATTTGGCCTTGTTAACTCACCATACACTTCAACATAGTCCTTCTTCATCAGATACACACAAGACTGAATATGAGATTATTCATCCT
>MU226178.1:256460-297459 GCA_018584345.1 Thuja plicata | reverse complement strand
CTTAGGTCGAGTAGAGTCAGTTAAAACTTAGAATTGCCTAGTACAATAGGACTTTGATGATCTAGAAGAGTGACAAATGCAACAAAATTGGTTAGGGTTGCAAGATGCCAATTTTGGGGTGTTACAAGCATAACCTTTGTTCTATTGATTCTCTGAAGTCTTTGGCATTATATACATGACCGTACAGATGATATAAAGTTGACATCAATGACAATACAAATCATTAACTGATTTAATGCTTTGCATTATCTTCAACTTAACATTATCAAACATTCAATCAGTTACATGTCATCAAATGAAATAAATCAAAACATTCAATTGCTAAAAATTTAAGCTACACACATGCTAAGACATAAATGAAAATATGAAATAAGCTATGATATAGGAAGCGCAAACCTCCTAAAAGCTCATTCAAACCCTATTTGTTCATTGGATATGTCCATGCTAAAAGGATGCATGCTCAAAATTGCTTCAATGCTTCATAATGGATATTACTTCAAAATGGATGATTATGGAATTAAAATGGCATTATAAGTTTACATGAAAGGTGGATGAAATTGTGAAGAAATGAGGTTTCTTTTATAGAAAATAGGTGAGAAATAAAGGGTTAGGATGCAAACCTAAGGAGAGGCTCAGATGCACCTAGAAGAGAGCACATGGATTGTGCTTCTTCAAGTGCATCATATGATGACAAATGTCACAATATGATTGGGTTGAAAAATAGGGAGGAATGTGACCATTTAGGGAAGTGAGCCAAGGGGATGAGAGGAGACTTTAGGACATAAGGCTATTAAAGAGGGTGTAAAAGCCTTAATGAGGAGTGTAAGGGCATTAATGAGGCATTAATGAGGGTCTTAATGAGGCATGGGTGAGGAGATAAGATAGAGATTGAGAAAGTTGACTTTGGGGAAGGGATTGAATTCTTAATCCAAGGATTAGGAATGTGACATCATTAAGGAAAGATTAGGATTAGGGTTAGCATGGGTGAAGAGGTTGGGATAAGTTTGAACTCTGAGTTAGGTGGTTGAGATAGGTTAGGTTAGGGGTTAAAGGGAATATTAATGAATTGAATTACATAAATAACATACTCATTCAATAATAGGGGAATAGGGTTTTAATTAATTATTAATCTATTGGTTGCTTTTAATAATTAATGAGGACTATAGCCAATTAATTGAATTAATTAGGGCTAGGGGATGGCATAGGTCAATTTGATAATGCTTAATTACTTAGCTGATATATCCCAGAAGGCACTAAATATGATTGAATTAGGTTAATCAGATTTAGGTGTCTACAATGGCATACTTGGTCTAACTTTCAGAAGGGAAATAGAAGGATATACTGCAGGCTAGATAGATTCTATGTCAATAAAGACTTCTTTAATTTTAGGAAAGAGGATAATAGCTATTGTGTTAGAGTGGTCTCATACTCCCTATCAGACCATCACCCTACTGTCAGCTCTATATTTCATTTGTGGAGCACCCCCATTGCCAGAAAAGGAGGAAACTCCTTTGCCCTTAACACAACACTATTAAGGAACAAGGACATCAAGGCTGCTACCCTGATGATTAGATGGTTCAACCATGAGGTGGCTAGGAATCAGAGTCCTGTTAAGAGATAGAATAAATGTATAAATAGTTGGAAAACAATGTTCCAAGTGGTGGGGAAGAAGAGATCTAAGGACTCAAGGAAAGTTGAATCGGAATTACAGATAAAATTGTGCCAAGCAGAACATAGCATCCAAATGGATCCAACCAATGAAGTAGCCAGAGACAATCAAGCTTGGGCCAGAGACTCACTGAGGAAAGTGGAGAAACACAAGATAAATGGTGCTAAGATCAAAGCAAGACCCAACCAGATCAATGAGGGAGACAGGTGATCAAGATTTTTTTCCAACTCCTTAAGGCTAAAGATGCTAAGACTAGAATTGAGTGCATATGTCTGGAAGGAGATACCATCACCTCATAGGAAGGCATTATTCAAGCTTTTGTAGACTACTATACCAAAAAAATTTCCTTAGAGAGTTCAGGCATAGAGATGGAGGAGAGAAGGAACAAGATCAAGAATATCATCCCTCCCCAACTCAAGGAGGAAGATTCAGCAGCATTGAGCAGGCTGATTTCATTTGAGGAGATTAATGGGTCCATTGAACATATGAGAAAAGAGAAAGCCCCCGACCTTTATGGGCTACCTATTGAATTCTATAAGGATAACATAGAATGTGTTGGAGCTTTTTCTTGCAGAATCCTACATAGTAGCAATGCTTGACTCTTATAAAACCCAAATTTTGATTAAGTCAAGAAACAAGTCCATTTAATGAGGAATAAATCCTCCTTCACTTTGAGCTCCACAATCTTAGATGGGTTTACCTAACTTGATTTACTTCTCCTCAGTAAATAATGTAGTGGATTAACTTTTCACAATGATCTGTTCCTACCTTTTACTACAAAAGTTGATAACAAATCCTACAAATGCTAACAATCAACTTTATGCAGAGCTTCACAAGCCAGAATATGAAATTTATAAGAGAAAATACAAGTGAAATAAGGATTCTCATCCTTCTTCTTTTTGAGTTCCGAACTCAGGCAAGGTTGACCTATTAACTGCCCTAAAGATGTAGTAGTTTTCAATAGGTAGGATTAATATAACATAAAAATGAAAAGGATAACAGTTTGTGTATGAATTTTATGGGAACCACACAACCTAACACATCAGACCAGTGCCTTATCTAATGGGAATAGATTCATTCAAAATGTAAAGACCTTTAACATCAAAGATACATCAAATGCAAATCTTGTAAATGATTACTGAATTAGACTATGCCTTACATAATCCATTCAAAAAAGAAAAAATAAATATCAAATCTATTTCAATCTCCTACTCACTGAAACTATCTTAAGGATTTAATTCTCCCCTTGAAAGAAACCTTAAAATAGTTCTAAACTCTACCTTACAAAGTGCTGAAGTGGAATGTCCTTAACAACCAATCCAAATGAGTATAAAAACTAGAAACAAAGACAATTATTCAGTCAAATCATGCAAATCACAAGAATGTACAGAAATATAATGATATTAAAGCATCAAGTACATATGAAATCAAAGCCAAAGAGACCACTGACAAACTTGATCAAAATATGTTGAACTAGCTTTTGTGGCATAAAATTCCCATCATTACAAAATGATCCTGGAAGTCCTTTTATAGAAACAAGGACTATAACAAGCTTTGGATCTAATTAGGGTTAGGGTTACAAATATTAAAGTATTACATGACAGAGACTATTAAATCATTTCAACTATCAAGCAGCTCTATCATCCATTCATTAAAACATTCCTTTCTCCAGTTTGTAAGAAATATGATCTAGCCGCCAACTTGTTGGGAAACTGAAGAACCATGCCTTGCAAAAGGAATAACAGATGGAATGTCTTGTCTGTATTAATTATCTCAGGAATTTTACCCTTTAGATCTATAGGAATTCAACTACCTTTTATGGGAAAGCTCAAGTTCTTGGAAATCTAATCCAATCTGCATTATAAAACTCTGAGACCACTCCTTATTTATAGCGAAGAACAGAACAGGATAAGCCCAAGGTTTAAAATACTATTTTACAGGCTAACAGAAACCCTAAGAATATAATTTCTATAATAAATGTCTTACAAACACCAATCTCTCCTCCATACGACATCCAACAGGTGTAAACATACAGCCCAGAAGATCAAATTTACCTATTTAATCTTCTACAACAAGATGACATGAAACACCGCTTGAAAACCCTGAGAAAGAGATTTAAATATTTAAAAAGTGGTTAAATGGTCACAGGTGACACGGAAATTAGCATTGATGACCTAGATTTAGAATTTCTTGTACTTTAAAATAGAGCCATAGATTCTTTTTAGGTTACCTGGGCTTTTAGATTTGATCTTGGATAGGTAGCACGTAGGCGCAATGCCTCAAGGGATAGATCTAGATCTCTTTGTCTTTGAGGCTTTACACCAGCCACACAATCTTTTTGAACTTTTCTGATCTTTACTTTATCTCTAACTTCGGCCCTTAACCTACTTTGAACTAGCCTTGAACTTTGGTAAGCCAATTTCTTCTTATCTCCAATTCGCTAAATCCATTGGCTAACTCTAGTCATATTATGAGATTAAGCGCACGCCACAAGATTAAGGCAAGTACCTAACAAGATCAATGTCCTGTGCTGAATCTCCCAATGTTTGAGCTGACCTCATCTTGCCAACCACACATCTCTACCAAGATTGACGGCCTGCATTGAATCGCTGAATGAACTTAACCAAGCTTGATCGTAACTTGGGTCTATCACAAGATTCAGAGATAAACTGAGTCTCTAAATCACTAAATCATTTCATGATCCTGGATTTTATCTTGAGATTACATGCTAAGCACATGATCAAAACAAGATCCACGGTCAGCGCCAAGTATTGCAATATTTATGTACTTGATCAATTCTTTATGAGATTATATGCCAATCGATATATCAAATTAACATCAACGGTCTGTGCTTGATCGTTGAATCCTTTTGTACTTGCTCAAATCATATGGAGATTACGCGACAACCCTTGATCATGATCTTGATCTATGGCTTGGATTAAATCTTGAGACTTTCCATGACATCATCAAAACATTATGAGATTATGTGTCATCCATATGATCAACACTACATCAACAATTTTGATTTGATCTCAGATAACCCATGCTTAACTTTATCTTGACTCGGGTTCATTCCAAGATTGTGTGACTAAAGGAACCGCCAAGTCTTGAGAACATTTCATAAACTCAGGTTACATTCGGAGGTCTAGTGCAAGCCCTCAGATTCCTCTATCCTTGTAAAAACATGGCAACATCATGTCAAATCTCAGAGCACAAAACTTAACCTAGGATTTATCACAAGATTTAGCGACTGTGTAAAACATCAAACTCATATAGTTAATCCTTTACCCATGGTTAAATCTAGAGATTATGTGACTGAAGGCATCGTGGAAGTACTAAATTTAACTTGAACAGACATGTCCTTTACCCTGGTTTGATTTAGAGATTACGTGACCAACTGAGTCTCTGAATCACTGAATGGATCACTTAACCTTGAGTTTATTCAGAGACTACACGCAAGCCACAGGATTAAAACTTGATCAACAGTGCATTTTTAGTCTCTAAAACTTTCTATACTTCACCATTTCATCCTGAGATTACACGCCAGCCCTAGATCTCTGCTCTGATCAATGACCATAATCCTTTCCATGCAAACTCTATATGAACTCTGAACTAACCTTTCTTAACCATGATCAAATCTAGAGATCTCGCGATTGTGTGAAACTCAAAGTCGCTGAACATTTTGTCTAGCTTAGGTTACATTATGAGATCACGTGCATTCCATCAGATCATTTCAAAAATATAACTCAATCAATGACATGCGTTGAATCTTTGGAGAAACTTGTACTTGGTCTGACTTAACATGAAACTAACCATGCTTGAACTTTGGTCCATTGAGAGATCACGTGACTAAAGAGATCTCCAAGTTGCGAGATCATTCCCCAAACCTTGATTTTGTTCCAATATTTCACACCAAGCACACGATCATGATCCACATCAATGAACCATGTTGAATCTTAGAATATATTTGTACTTGCCCAATTCTTTGCGATATCACGTGCCAGCCCTAGATCTTCATTTGCATCAACGGTTCACATTAAATCTTAGAACATATTGGTACTTGATCATTTCATTGCGAGATTACACCCCAACCACAAGATTTCATTTGCATCAACGGTTCTTACATAATCTTGAGATATTTAACTTAACCATGAAACCATCTAGAGATCTCACGAATGAATAGAAAAAATAACCATGCCTTTAACCTTGGGTCAATATAGAGATTTCACGACTAACTGAGTCTTGAGGTCGATGAATGAAAAGTTTAACTCTAAGTTTTCTCTGAGATTATGCGCAAGCCACAGGATCTAAACTCGATCAATGATGTGCGTTTAATGTCGATACATAAAGAGCATATTCCATATCCTTCTGAGATCATGCGACAAGGTAAAGACAAATAAAAAGAATATTCTTTGACCAAGCACACAACAAAATGAAAACTTAAGTGGCTCAGAAAAAGTAACTTAAAATTATAACAAGACACAAAGGGTTTAGGGCTTTTTTGACCAACGGCTATAAATTTGAAACTAGGTTTTAAGACTTTGCAAGACATAGCAGGATTTTTTCATCATTTAAAGTAGATTTTCTCACAGAGACTTAGGGTTTCAGACCATAGATCATAGGAACAATTGCATAAACAAGGAAAGAAGACATGGAACCAAGAAAAAATTTGCAAGTGCTAACATAGGCTCTGATTGGGGAAGGTTGTGTGCAAGATCAACACTAGAATCTAGATCTCTGAGAAAAGTAGACCACAACTACGCACAGCTCTATAAAAAAACTCTAGAATATATACAAATGTACAACCTAAAGCAAACTAGCACACCAAAAGCCAACTACCTATATACGTGACTACTGTGCATGAAAAAATTCAATTAAAAAAATGTTTTAGGAATTGTCCATGCACTGGCAATTCCAATACCTCATCATCCAAATTTCTTAAGAAATATGAATCCTAACCACAAGGATGCAAACTCTTTATGTTTCCCTTTATCTTCAGCCTTAGCATTCCACTGTAATACCATGTCATATGGCTGAAACTTTCTATTATTAGCTCTTTTGTCAAACATATATTTCATTTTTTGTTGTCTCTTCAAGTTCTTTTGTTGTCCTTCTCTTCTGATTTCATCTAATTCAACTAACTGGATCATTCTATTATGCATAGCATCACTTACTTCAAGACATTCTTCCTCAATGAATTTATAAACATGAAGTAAATTATTCAATGGTAACCTGGCTTGCATACCATACACCATCTCAAAAGGGGACTTGTCAGTAGCCTTTTTCACAGTTACTCTATCAACCCATAAGGCTAATTTCAACTTGGAATGCCAAGCTCTTTTATTTATTGTTAAGGTTTTCTTTAAAATCTACAGAATACTCTTATTACTAGATTTTTCTTATCCATTATCTTGGGGATGATATGGGGAAGAATATGACATCATAATTCCATATTCACCACAGAAATCCTTAAACTCTTTTGACCTAAAACACAAGCATTATCCATTATCAATTTTATAGGGACGCCAAATTTGGTCAGAACATTTTCCATTAGAAAATCAATTACCACCTTACTAGTTGCCTTCTTAGTAGGAATTCCCTCTATCCATTTTGTGAAGTAATCTGTGGCAACCAATATCCAACTATGTCCATCACCAGATTTTTCTAAAAAATCCCCAATGAATTCAATTCCCCACATGGAAAAAGGTGCCTCAGCCACTACTGGATTTAGCAACACAACACCAGAATACTTTATCTTGGAAGAAAATCTATGACATGCTACACACTTTCGTATAAACTTGAAGGAATCTTTAAATAAACAGGGCCAAAAATAACCAGCCCTAAGAATCTTATGAGCATGCATTTCTTTTAGGACCTTTTTAGCTTGCCTCTCATCTAGGCATAAAAAAAAGTACACCATTTATATCTTTCCAATATAAATCTACTTGTAATAATGTGTACCTTTGAGCTTGCAACCTGAGGGTTCTTTTCTGATTATCAGTCATAATCTCAGGGCACTTGGCATTTTTGAGATAGTACATGACATCAAGATAATGGGGTTGTCTTTCAATACTAGTCACTTTCGAATCCTATACTTCTACATTATTTACCTGAACCAAATCCATATTCTCTTTTGTCATTAAATTTTCTAGGCCAAGTCCTCTTACTAATTTGATTATATGGATTTCAAAATTGAATTCTTGAATCCTATTGATCCATTTGTATCACTTACCAGTAACCTTTGATTGAGTAAGAATGTCCTTGATTGCTGCATGAGGTACATATGCAATTACATTTGCATAAACCAAATAAGTTTTGAATGACTTCACAACTTTAACCAGGGCATATGCTTGTTTTTCCATCATCTCATAGTTCAACTCAGCAACTTGGAGTGATTTACTGAAAAATGCAATGGGATGTTCATAACCCTCCTCATCCTTTTGTAGTAACACATCAACAATTGTATGAAAAGATGCAAAAGAAAATAATGAAAATGGCCTACTGTAATCAAGAGACCTTAAAATAGGTGCTTCTTGAACTGTCTCCTTAATCTTTTCAAAAGAAAATTGTGCTTCTTTAGCCCACTTAAACTTTGCATCCCTTTTCAACAATTTAATTATAGGCTTAACAATTTCTGCAAAGTTAGCAATAAACCTCCTCACAAAATTAATCTTTCCTTAAAAAAATTGTACTCCTTTGACATTCTTTGGAGCAATGACCTTCTAAATTGCTTCTATCCTCTCTGGGTCAATTCTTACTCCCTCCTTTGACACAATGTGTCCTAGTAACTTTTCGTCTGTCACTGCAAATTGATATTTCTTAGGATTGAAAGAAATACCATATTCCAAAGATTTATTTAAAATATTTTCTAAATGTTCACAATGGTCCTCTACTTTCTTGGAATATGTTGTCAAATCATCTTGATAAATCACCATGAATAAATCAATAAATTCTTTAAATGAAACATCCATAGCTCTCTGGAATGTTACCCCTGCATTTATAAGACCAAAAGGCATCCTAACATGCACATATGTTCCCCGTGGAGTAGTGAATGCAGTTTTAAATTGCTATGATTCGCTTACTAGTACCTAGTTGTAGCCTGAAAAACCATCCATCATTGATAATAAATCACAACCAGTAACTTTGTGCAACATCACCTCCATGTTAGGAAAAGAATAATTATCCTTAGAAGATGCAATATTCAAATTCCTAAAATCAACACAAAGCCTTATATCACCATTCTTTTTCCTTAATGGGACCAAATTAGAGACCCAAGTTGAATTTCTTATGGGTTTAATAATCCTTGCATCCCTCAACCTCATCAATTCTTGTTGCATTTTGGGAGCCAATAATGGGTTGATTGGTCTCTACTTTTGTCTGAATGGCTTGGCATCTAGTTTCAGTGGGATCTCATGTTGGAAAAGGTCCTCCCTATAGGCTTTTAGGTCCTCACATGACCAGGAAAACACATGCTTGTGTTTCCTTAACAATTTTATTAAATTTTCCCTAGCATGGGATTCTAACCTCCTTCCAATATATACTATTTGAGGTGTTGTTTCTGATCCTAAATTTACTTCCTCCAAATCCTTAATTTTAGCACTGCTCCTTTTTGATAAAGGATCATCTTGATCACTGAACAATGCTTCTATTTATATTAGCCCCTTAGGAATATGATTATAACTCAACTTGACAACCTCATTTCCCAAAACAATACCCTTGCCATCAATCACCTCAACTAAAGAATTACAATCTACATGTTGGCCTTCATAATGGTCAAGGCACTAAATAAACCTGAGAATATCTTGATCATCTTCAAAAATTTTCCAGTGGTAAACATTATCAAGGACAACTAGTCTAGGCTTAACTTCCACAATTGATACCCCACTCAAAGTCAAATCACCATTCTTTAAAGCAACATTAGCTATAAAATCAGCCATGATGGTTTTTTACCTTTCTATCCATTCAATGTTAAAGGCATCAAAAAATTCAATCTGATCCCAAATAGCATGCTTGTACATTTTTAACTTGTGCTACTACTAGTTCAGAATCCCCATAAACATTTAAACATTTGATACCATGCCTAGTAGCAATATTTAATCCCAAAAATAAGGCTTCATACTCAGCAGTATTATTTGTACACTGAAAAGTTAACAAGAAAGAGTATTTGAATGTAGTACCTGATGGAGAAATAAATAGAACACCAACTCTTGATTCCTCTTTGGAACAAGATCTATCAAAGTACATTTTCCACATGCCACCTGGTTGTGTGTTCGACTCTTCAATTAATGGATCGGTATTTTTATATTGTGGAAAGATCTTCTCTATTCTGAATTTTTCCATGTCTACATCCACACAACAATTAAGAAAATTATCTTGCACCTTCTCAATAGTCACTAGTGCTCAATGTTCTCTATACAATTTTACTTCATTCTTATTCACTAGGATTGTTGCATAAGATAATTCCAATTGGACATGACCTCCAACTGCTATGGCCCACTGTCTAGATAATAGCATACCATAATGGGGTTGGGTATCTACAACAACTACATCCATTTTATAATTTGTCTTAGGAAATACAACAATCTTAACTTCTACTCCTTTCAGAGTTCCCACTAGAGGTACTTCTCTATTATCCATGGCATAACACCTTCCATAGAAAGTATCAACATTCATACCCAATTCTTTCATTACACCATATGGAAACACATTTGCAGCGGCACCAGAATCAATCATACAATTTTTTACAAGTTTGTTGTTTATGAACAAGGTTACATAAAAAGGGTCTACTTGAGAGGGCTCTTGGGTAATCATATTACCAACATATAAGATAGGTGTTTCTGTCTCATGACTAACACCCTTCATTTTTCTCTCCCTTGTATTATCAACAGGGTCATCAACTATCCCTTTGAAAAATGACATTGCAGCATCCCTATGTTTCTTTATTTTTAACATTTCACTCAAAGTAACTGACACTTTCATTTGCATAAGAGCATGTTTCATATTAAATGCAGGAAATCTAGATAAAATGTCATTTATTCTATTACCTTTGTTCCCTTTATCAATAACAACTTGCTTATCAATGTTTGCTTCCTCCTTTTATCCTTGGGCAGAAGAAAAATCTCCTTGTTTTGTACCTTCCTTCTTATTTTTATCTTTTCTTTGAGATCCTACAACAACCTATGAGGAATCTTATTTAATGAATACTGAAGCAGGCTTACCTTGACCAGGTTCAACCCTTCTATTCCTCAAATTGTAAGCACTCCTATCTTGATTGATTGCTACTATGGTCAGAGACGTTTTCTCCTCATCACCAGGCAACCTAAAATGGGGATACTCTCTGTCATCACTTGAAGTATAGATAGTATTTTGCAACGTAGTATCAGGTTCATCATATGAGTCAAAGAAAACTTGTTGCTGGTATCTTTGGCAATTCTCTCTCCTATTATCTATATCTGCAACTAGCTCATCATCTTCAGAGGACCACATATCTTTATGCCTATTCATAGTGAAAATATTTACCATAGGTTCTTCTTGTTATAGGTTCATTTTCTCATTTCTATCCTCCATTTGTTCAAGTAAAGCTTGAGCAACAACGCATTGAAAGGAAGAATGGGGTAATTTGCAGGTAGGACACCAAGGGGTATTTTCTACATTGTATGCAACATTTCTTTTCAAAGGATTGGGGGTTACCTTCATCTTCTGGCTCTCCTGATTTTCAACAATAGTTCTGCTATCCTTCCAATTTGTCTTGTATGGAATATCCTTCGTATTTGGGATTTTATAATACCTTTGATATTGATACCTATTGTCATGAGGAGCCTGGTCATTTTTATGAACCTTGGCAGCAAGGTCTTTTACTGCACTTACTAATTTATCCACCCTATCCTCATCCTTGGCAGGTTTACTTGTCTGTCCTTTTGTATCCTTCCACAACCTTCCATCTTCTCTCTTTCCCATTTTACCTAAGGCTTTCCTATTGCTTTCAATGTTTATAGCCATTTTATAAGCTTCCCTTAGACTATGTGGATTTTTATCCCTCAAAAGATATGACATCTTTCCTTCCATAGCATTGAAATATGTGGTTAAACATACTTCCTCATCTAGTCTCAAAACTTGAAATAACTTATTCATGGCCTTTTGAAACCTCGTATTGAAATTTTCCATACTTTCATTTGGGAATTTCTTAATGTTGTTAAATTCATTTAACATAAAACCTAAATTAACATGTTCACAATATTGTTCTTCAAAAATTTTAACAAGCTCTTCCCAAGATGCTATACTATTTTTCAGGTAAACTCCTATACTAGTGTCTGCATCTTCATCCAAAGATTGAACAAATAATTTCATGAGTACATCCTCATGATCAATTTCAAAGTCAATCATTTTACCAATAAATGCTTTAAGATGTCCTTCACAAGTTATAGAATTATTTCCACTAAACCTATGGATTTTATCCCTTACCTCATTTGGGATGACATTTGGATAGCCAGGGATGCCATCAAAGAATAGTGGATGATACCTATCCACATGGATGGGTCTTCTTTGAAAATTTGTAGTAGCATGAGCTCCACTTACTCCTATTGCAGCTTCCTATTTTTTGTGTTGTTTGATACAACAACAGCATGGTGTCCACCTGAAATTTGTACACCTTGGATTGAGCCAAGAGTTTGATTATTTTGACTAGGACCATCTACTTGTGTAGCACTTGTGTTTGCAGTATTACTTGTAACATTATTTAAGAAGGCTAGCTTCCTTTTAATCTCAACTGTTGTTGCTTCCAACTCAGCCTTTTCCAATTGCTTAGCAAGTTCTTCCTTTAACCTCCTAGCTTCTTCTAACTCAAGATCTGTCTGTGACATTCCACCTAAAGAAACCCCCTTTGGTTTAGGTTCTTCCACATGGACACTAGATGCTTTCTACTTTCCCTTATTCTTAGGGTCTTGATTACCAAAGACTTGGTTGATGATAGGTTGCTCTTCAACCTTCTTAGGTTCTTCAACATTATTTTTTTCCATTTGTCTCATAAATTTCCTTTTTAAATCATCAGCCTTCATTTGTTTTTGTTGTAGAAGATCTTATTTTTCTCTATTTCTTTGTTGTGTAATGATAAATTGCTCTTGGAGTTTTCTCTCCTATTTAACAACTTCTTCATCAAGACTTTATGAATCTGAAAGGGTAGTATCAGATTCCTCCCCTCTCTCATTAGGAGAATAATAATCTCCATATTCACCCAATCCCAAGTATGGAGCCTCTTCATACTCTGATATATTTTCTTCATGACTATTTTGGATTGGATCCTCTCTCTTAATATTCTCCTCTTCTTTATTAGTTTTAGGAAGTCTTTCATCATTCTTTCCTTTCCTTGACCGACCTCCTCTAGTAGTTGGAAGTCGATCTTCCATCTTTTGCTCTGATTGTTTTTTCATCCAAGCTCTGGTATATTTGTTATTCATATTAAGAAAGTGTGTAGAGGATTACATATATATTACTCAGCACTGATGCAGATCTTTCTCAGAATTGGCACCCCAAACTAGTTGGGAGAATACCACACTAACCAAAAAGAATATTTATCTTCAAAGTCCCCAGTAGAGTCTCCAATTTGTTGGAGCTTTTTCTTGCAGAATCCTATATAGCAGTAATGCTTGACTCTTATAAAACCCAAATTTTGATTAAGTGAAGAAACAAGTCCAATTAACGAGGATTAAATCCTCCTTCACTTCAAGCTCCAAAGGCTCGGGCAGGTGTACCTAACTTGATTTATTGCTCCTCAGTAAATCATGTAGTGGATTAACTTTTTACAATGATTTGCTCCTACCTTTTATTGCAAAAGTTGATAACAAATCCTACAAATGCTAACAATCAGCTTTATGTAGAGCTTCACAAGCCAGAATATGAACTTGATAAGAGAAAATACAAGTAAAATAAGGATTCTCATCCTTCTTCTTTTTGAGTTCTAAACTCAGGCAAGACTGACCTATTAAATGCCCTAAAGATGTGGTAGTTTTCAACATGCAAGCTTAATATAACATAAAAATGAAAATGATAACAGTTTGTGTATGGATTTGATGGGAACCACACAACCTAACACATCAGACCATTGCCTTATCCAATTGGCATAGATTCATTGAAAATGTAAAGACCTTTAACATCAAAGATACGTCAAATGTAAATCTTGTAAATGATTACTGAATCAGACTATGCCTTACATAATCCATTCATACTTCTTAAAAAGAAGAAATAACTATCAAATTTGTTTTAATCTCCTACTCACTAAAACTATCTTAACGGTTTAATTCTCTCCTTGAAAGAAACCTTAAAATAGTTTGACACTCTGCCTTACAAAGTGATGAAGTGGATTGTCCTTAACAACCAATCCAAATGAGTATAAAACTGGAAACATAGACAATTATTCATTCAAATCATGCAAATCAATAGAAAGTATAGACATATATTGACATTAAAGAATCAAGTACATATTAAATCAGATCCAAAGAGACCACTGACAAACTTGATCAAAATATGTTGAACTAGCTTTTGTGGCATAAAATTCCCATCATTACAAAATGATCCTGGAAGTCCTTTTATAGAAACAAGGATTGCAACAAGCTTTGGATCTAATTAGGGTTAGGATTAAAAATATTAAAATATTACATGATAGAGAATATTAAATCTTTTCAACTATCAAGCAGCTCTATCATCCATTCATTAAAACATTCCTTGCTCCAGTCTGTAAGAAATCTGATCTAGCCACCAACTTGTTGGGAAACTGAAGAACCATGCCCTGCAAAAGGAATAAAAGATGGAATGCCTTGTCTTTATTAATTATCTCAAGAAATTTTACTCTTTAGATCTGTAGGAAGTCAACTACCTTTTCTAGGAAAGCTCAAGTTCTTGAAAATCTGATCCAATCTGCATTATAAAATGTTGAGACCACTCCTTATTTATAGTGAAGAACAGAACAGGATAATCCCAAGGTTTAAAATATTGTTTACAGGCTAACAAAAACCCTAAGAAGATAATTTCTATAATAAATGTCTTACAAACACCAAACTCTCCTCCATATGACATCCAACAGGTGTAAAAATACAACCCAGAAGATCAAATTTACCTATTTAATGTTATGCAACCAGACGACATGAAACACCGTTTGAAAACCCTGAGCAAGAGATTTAAATATTTGAAAATTCGTTAAATGGTCATAGGTGGTGCAAAAATCAGCATCAACGACCCAGATTTAAACTTTCTTGTACTTTAAAATAGAGTCGTAGATTCTTTTTAGGTTACCCAGGATTTCAGATCTAATCTTGGATAGGTGGCACGCAAGCGCAATGCCTCAAAGGATAGATCATGGTATCTTTATCTTTGAGGCTTTATGCCAGCCAAATGATCTTTCTTAACTTGTCTAATCTTTACTTTATCTTTGACTTTAGCCCTTAACCTGCTTTAAACTAGCCTTGAACTCTAGTCAACCGATTTCTTCTTATCTCCAAGTCGCTGAATCCATCAGGTAACTCTAGTCACATTTTGCAATTAAGCATATGCCACAAGATTAAGGAAAGTACCTAACAAGATCAAAGGCCTATGTTGAATCTCCTAATGTTTGAGCTGACCTCATCTTTATCCAAAAATCATGTGCCAACTGCACATCTTTGTCCAGATTGACGGCCTACGCTCAATTGTTGAATGAACTTAACCAAGCTTGATCTTAACTCGGGTCTATCATGAGATTTGGAGATAAACTGAGTCTCTGAATTGATGAATCATTTCTTGATCCTGGAGTTTATCTTAAGATTACATGCCAATCACATGATCAAAACAAGACCCATAGTTAGTGCTAAGTCTCACAATCTTTTTGTACTTGATCAATTCTTCATGATATTATACACTAGTCACTAGATCAAATTAACATCAATGGTCTACGCTTGATCGTTGAATCCTTTTGTACTTTCTCAAATCATCTAGAGATTATGCGACAACCCTTGATCACAATCTTGATCTACCGCTCACACTAAATCTCAAGACTTTCCATGACATCAGCAAAACATTATGAGATTATCTGTCATCCACACGATCAACGCTGCATCAATGATTCTAATTTGTTCTCAGACAACCCTTGCTTAACTTTACCTTGAGATTGCACAACTAAAGGAACCTCCAAGTCATGAGAACATTTTGTAAACTCAGGTTACATTTAGAGATCTAGCACAAGCCCTCAGATTCATCTATCCTTGGAAACTCGTGGCAACATCATGTTGAATCTCGGAGCACAAAACTTAACCTAGGATTTATCACGAGATTCAGCGACTGTGTAAAACATCAAACTTAGATAGTTAATCCTTTACCCATGGTTAAATCTGGAGATTATGTGACTGAATGCATCATGGAAGTACTGAATTTAACTTGACCAGACATGTCCTTTACCCTAGTTTGATTTAGAGATTACGCGACCAACTGAGTCTCTGAATTGCTGAATGCATCACTTAACCTTGAGTTTATTCAAAGACTACATGCAAGACATAGGATTAAAATCCAATCAACAGTCTGCATTAGTCTCTAAATCTTTTTTTACTTCACCATTTCATCCCGAGATTATATGTCAGGCCTAGCTCTCTGTTCTAATCAATGACCAAAATCCTTTCCATCCAAACTCTATCTGAACTCTGAACTAGCCTTTCTTAACCACGATCAAATCTAGAGATCTTGTGACTGTGTGAAACTCGAAGTCACTGAACATTTTTCCTAACTCAGGTTATATTATAAGATCACGTGCAGTCCATCAGATCATGTCGGAAATAGAACTCAATCAATGGCCTGCACTAAATCTATGGATAAACCTGTACTTGGTATGACTTAACATGAAGCTAAATATGCTTGAAATCTGGTCCATTGTGAGATCACATGACTAAAGAGATCTCCAATTCGCTAGATCATTTCTCAAACCTTGAGTTTGTTCCAAGATTTCACGCCAAGCACATGATCATGATCCACATCAACAAACAATGTTGAATCTCATAAAATATTTGTATTTGCCCAATTCTTTGCAAGATCACGAGCCAGCCCTAGATCTTCATTTGCATCAATTATTCATGTTAAATCTTAGAATGTATTGGTACCTGATCATTTGATTGAGAGATTACACGCCAACCATAAGATTTCATATGCATCAATGGTTCTTGCATAATCTCAAGATCTTTAACTTAACCATGAAACCATCTGGAGAAATCACGACTGAATAGAAAAAATAATCCTGCCTTTAACCTTGGGTCAAGTTGGAGATTTTGTGACTAATTGAGTCTCAATGTCACTGAATTAAAAGTTTAACTTTGAGTTTGCTCTAAGATTATGCACAGGCCACAGGATCTAAACTCAATCAATGATGCGCATTTAATCTTGATACATAAAGAGCATATTCCATATCCTTCTGAGATCATGTGACAAGGTAAAGACCAATAAAAAGAATATTCTTTGACCAAGCACATGAAAAAATGAAACTTAAGTGGCTTAGAAAAAGTAACTTAAAATTATAACAAGACACGAAGGGTTTAGGGCTTTTTTGACCAACGACTATAAATTTGAAACTAGGGTTTAAGACTTTGCAAGATATAGCAGGATTTTTTCATCATTTAAAGTAGATTTTCTCATAGAGACTTAGGGTTTCAGACCATAGATTAGAGGAACAATTGCATAGACAAGGAAAGAAGACATGGAACCAAGAAAAAATTTGCAAGTGCTAAAAGAATGGATTGGGTAGGACCTATTACAGGTATACAATGAGGCATTTGAGGCAGGTTCCCTGGGATCAGAGATCAATACTAATAGTATTAAACTAATACCCAAGGATGGTGATAAACCCTGATCAAGAATTGGCAACTTATTACCCTCCTAAATGTGTCTTACAAAATCTTGGCTAAAGTTCTAGCAAGGAGGCTGGTAGATATCCTTGCCAAAGTGATTAGCCCCACCCAAACAGGCTTTGTGAAGGGTAGATATATATTAGAGAACCTAATTACCTGTTGGGAGACTATGGAGTGGGAAAAATCCTCTGGACAATGGGTCAACATGCTCTTAATAGAATATGAGAAGGCATACAATAGGATAAAATGATAGTTTATAAGCACAATGTTAGAAGCTCTGGGATTTCCTAAGGAGTTCAATCACATGGTGCTTACCTTAATGAAGGAAGCTACTAAACCGCCTCACAATAGGTTCTTAGTAATCATGCCCAAAGCCTCTCTTAGGAATAGTTTATTCAATCTAAGGATTACTTATCCCACCATGAGGTGCATTTAATTTGTCAACCTAGGGACGTATAATTGAAATGGTATGGCATAGTGTGTGCACTAAGTCCCTTAAAGAGTCATTCTACCTATGCTGCAGGAAGGTAAAATGCATGAAAGAAATATACACTAGGGCTACAAGAAAGTAAACACACTTACTCCTTATTGAAATGAATACTGGAATTGTAAACTCTACTTAAGCCTATTCTTTCAACCTAGAGCATTCACTATAACTATCCTTGCAGGTGCTACAGGAACATTCACAAAGTACAATGTTGCAGGAAGAAACCGTAATCTTCTATCTAAAATGCTAGGTATTCTAAAAGTAAATCTACTCTACTCTATTCTAATCCACCTTCCAAGTGGGCCCCCTTGGTCGGCTTCTGCTAATCTACTAACACAGAAGGTAAACCAAAAGTCACTTCATTATATTTCAAGAACTGATTACATAAGAACAATACATAAAACTAGAAATTAACTTGTTGTGAAAGATGCAACAATGTATTCCCAAAACTTCCGAAGTTACAAACTAACAATCAAATCCCTATAAATAAAGGATCAAAACTTTATTCCAAAATAGAAAAGAAAAGATCTGACTGAAATCACGCCAGAGAAGAAAGGGAAACGTAATAGCCCATGACATGTGCAATAAAGTTTGGGTGATCAATTCAACATGATGATGAGTGTAGAGGGAATATAGCAGCACTACATTCCTGCATTTCTGGAATAGTAGCTCCTCTTTTTTAGTAGTTGTGTCTTCTAAGCCATGATGGTTACCTGTCGCAGCTGGACCTCAACGTTCTCTTTTAAATGTTGTCAACCACTCTCAAGCTTCTCCTACTTCCTGGCAGGTTATTTATCATGCAAAAATATTCATACAAGTAAACTTAATCAAATTGATCCAAATATTAGAATACACATTCTGATTGCTATATGAAATACTGCAATATATATATATATATATATATATATATATATATATATATATATATATATATAATATTGGAAAAATATGACATAACTATCTACCCATGGGTTTGATGGTTCTAATTGTACTTTAACACAAGTTCAATTGATTATAAGCCCACAAATGTTTTGGTAATACTTAAAACAGAGTATTAAGATCAATATAATAGAGACAGTAAATGGTTTCATCATATGCCCCCTGGTAAGTTGAACGCTTGTCCTCAAGCAT
Source organism: Thuja plicata (assembly GCA_018584345.1). Taxonomy (NCBI): domain Eukaryota; kingdom Viridiplantae; phylum Streptophyta; class Pinopsida; order Cupressales; family Cupressaceae; genus Thuja; species Thuja plicata. The sequence continues at coordinate 278,318 of MU226178.1, read as the reverse complement.
TTCATCTTCTAGTAGTTACTCAAAAATCACCAACCTTTGTCCTTCCTCACCTCTGGCTCTTGAAAGTGTAATAGAATCCTCTTGTCTTCTCCCAGACATCCATTATGTGATCCTCCTACAGCCGGTCAAGCCTTTCAGCATTGATGTCATAAAGGGCCCAAAGGAGCATAGGTGGCTGCATGGTAAGTGGACACCAGAGTTCTTGTCTAATTTTTCTACCTAGTTGCATGTATTTGGTGCTCTGTGAATGGTTGCTTGGAGGTTGATAGGGATGTGTGGCTCTGACCTCTTAAATGCTTTGGGTATCCTGCTCCACCTATTTTTGGCACCAGCTAGGGCTCTCTAAAAGATGAAGTAAGACATGTCATCATACTCTGCATAGACCTCTGTTCTAATCCCCAATTTTTTTTTTCCTTGTTTCCTCTTTGACTTTTCCATAGGTCGGCTTGAACCAATTGCTAAGGAGTACATCTGGTTTTCTACTCTCTACCCTCAATGACAGTGGTTCTGTTTTCTCTTGATCCCTGTAATTTTCTAGTTGTCTGTCATAATTGGCCTCATTGTGCAACACATTAATTCCCTCAGGTGTACATCCCCTATGTAAAGTAGAGGGTTCCACTCAGTTTCTACAGGGATAATGAAGTTATGTATATACAGTTCACAAAGTAAGTTTTTCTGCCATGAGGGAAGGGTCTTGTATAGGCCATAAAATTCTTGAGTTGTTTTAAACTCAGAGTCTATGTCTTTAAGGGTCATCATCAATTGGAATAAGAGGAACTATTCTTTCAAACAGATGGCATAAACCCTAGGTGGTGGCCTACAAGTAATTATTTGATCATCCAACTTAAGGGCATGATCCATCTTTTGTTTTTGTCTTGCCAATTGCTCTTTTAAATCTACAATCTCCTCCCCTTGCTTTGTTATTACCTTCTTCATTTTCTTTTTCTCTTCTCCCCATAAGGTTGTTGTCAAAACATACTTATTATGTAATCCAAAGAGAAGCGTCTGCAAAGTGATTGGGCCACAATCTTCTACCTAGTTATTTTGCCTCCTTTGTTCCTTCCATGATTGTTCTAAGAAACTTGTTAACCAGGTTCTTTTATAGGGAACTAGGGCAGTCTCTAAGTAGGCTGACTTATGAGTTATTGAGGCATCCTTCTCATTGTTGTCTCAGATATCCTGATGACTTTCTTGGGGGTTATTTTGGCATACATTAGGTTTATCTTCACATGTCTCTTTTGGATTTTGAGAAATGTCTGGAATTTCAAACTGATTTAGGGAATCATCCAGAATAATTTGTACATGAGGCTCTTCATTAGATTACTTTGGGAAAACGGATTGGATTTTTGAGGATACTTTAGGGAGTTGTCCTCTCATTCTAGGGATTCTTCGCACAGGGGTTTCTTCAATCTCCATAGCCTTTTTCTTAATAACCTTCTTTGATTTCTCTGCTGCATGAGTAAGTGTTGCGAGAACCGACTTTCTTTTCTTCCCCTTTGAGGCTGTAGGGTTTTGTGGCTTGGCTGCAGGAATGGAAGTCTCTCCCTCTAATTTTATTTTTCCTTTTGTTTGGGTAGAAGTAGGTACATTTCTCATATGAACAGGCAAAGGCATACTTTCTTACAGATTTTTAGTTTTTGTCCCTTGGGTGTCTTGCCCGACAGCTGGGCCAATGTGTATTGCATCATCATGGCTAGATTGCACACTAGGGTCAACCAGAGGTTGCAGGGTTTTATGCTGGAAAAATTCTAGCCATGCCAAAGGAGAGATTTCTCTATTATCAATTTGATTAGGGCATGGTGGGTGACATAATTGACATTTCCTTTCTAGGCTTCCTTAGCACTGATGCATAGCATATTGTACAAGAAATTGGCATTAATTGGAAGATTATGCCTTACGTAACTAAGTAATTTAAAGTGATGTGTGTGCAAATTAGAAAATCTTCCTTCATAGGTAAAATACCTGATAATATGCATGGCCAATTCATTATATGGCGGAGGGATAGACATTCTTTTGCACCCTTGCTTGGTAATCTCCAGAGGAGGGTCACTTGGTAGGGTAAACTGGGCCCTAGTTGATCTGGCATCATGCACATTGGGGTAGTTCTCCCCAACCATTGGTAAGTTGGTTACTTCTACTATTTTTTCTTCTGTGGCGACCACTGTCAATCTTCATATTGTTGCTTGCCCTTCCTCAAATGTATTTGCAAATTCAACTACTGCATCTTCATCAAACTTTTTTAATTTCAACAAATATCCTAACCAGCCACATGCATTAAACCTCCTTACTGTTTCAACATCTGAAATGAAAACACCATGTACTACCAACTCATGTCTCTGCATCTGCCCTCCCATCTATGCTTGCCAATTGTTTTCAATTTCTCTGCTCTGTAATCGATAAATGCCTTATTCCTTCTTGAGTTTCAGACTACTCATTTTAAAACTATGGACCTTCTTCTGCATTCCTCTGTTATTCTTAACATGAACAATGATGATGTGTTTTAACAAGAGAAAGTATAGCTCTTACTAAGAGTTGCCACATAATTTAATTGTAGGGCACATCAAGTCTGACAATCAGGGATAATTTGGGAATAAAGGTACGACAGTTGTGCGATATAGCAACATGATTTTAATGAGACAAGGGAAAAGTACATATTTGAGGTGATGTTAAATCTTTTAGGAGTAAATAGAAATGATATTTTAGGAATTAGTACACTTCCCTTCCCCCTATGAAACATTGACAAGTGTCCCTACTTGGCATACTTGGAACGAGGTATGGAACTGGCTTAATTTCGTAATGATACATTTATTGTAGTACTAGATATAATCATCAAAATCTATGTGCTAAAAATAGAAAAAATTGAAAAGCTTATACCTATCATTCAATCCTTACATGTGCCAAAAAAAGGTGGCGAGAGTGGAACGATGGTGGCAGAGGCTTGTGTCAGTGTACTTGGCTCTTATTTGAAGCAAAGAAGGGGAAAATAGTGATGACATGGAAGGTGGATGGGTGGAAGATAAAGAAATGAAATAAGTTGGAAAGAAGAATTTAGAAAGTGAGTGGAGAAGTGCACTTCATGTAAACATGAAGTTTTTATTATGGACATGCTCGAAGGAATTATATTGAAGAGATGCAGGAAGAAGGTTTGCACCCTTTGTTGTAGGAAGTGTTACATGTTGCTCTTTTGAAACTTGTTGTCAGAATTGTTGCAGGAAGTCTTCTTTTGTTGTAGGCTGGTGATACACCTTTAGCCGATGTCTATTGACTAATAGATTGAAGTGTACTAGGTCAATTGTGGTCAACTAGATGGATCCATTGATGAAGACATGGTTTATTTCATATGGCCCCAGCCATCTTGTCTGCAGCTTGCCTGGTATTTCTTTGAATCTGGAATCATACAGTAATGCCCAATCACCAACTTGAAACTATTTTCTCTTAATATATGAGTTGTGCTACTTTTTCCTTTGATTATGGACTATTTTAGTATGCTCCAAGGTAGATTTTTGCATTTCATCCAAGGAATTGAGATGTAGCAATCGTTGTTTCTGTGCTGCAAGAAGATCAATATTTAACTCCAGTGTTGTCCGCAAAGTTTTGTGTTCAAATTCAATGGGTAGCATTGATGCTTTTCCATATAATATCTCAAATGGAGTGAAACCTGTAGTGGTTTTCCAGGTTTTTCTATATGCCTAGACGACTTCAATTTCCCAATTTGTAACTTCAACCTGTCCATTGGCCTGAGGATGATAGGGGCTTGAATTATGATGTCTGATATTATATTCCTTCATGATCTCTATTATCAGATTCAAAGTGAATTGAGCGTCTTGATCAGTAACAAGTTCCCTTGGTACTCCATATCTGGTGAAAATTTCGTCATACAAAAATTTTGCAACCTTATGATCCTGGGCATGCTTCATGGCTTTTACTTCGACCCATTTGGTCAGATATTCAGTGCACACCAGGATGTAAGACTTCCCATTGGATGGAGGGTCTACTGGACCAATGTAGTCCATGCCCTATTTGTCAAATGGTGTTACCACCACATGTGGATTGAGGGGCATTTTATCTGATCTTGTTGGTCGGCCCATTCTCTGACATTTATCACATTTCCTTGTGTAATTGGCTACATCCTTGTGAAGTGTAGGCCACTAGTAGCTAGTTGTTAAAATCTTCAAGGTTGTCCTTTTTGCTGCAAAGTGTCCCCCACATGGCTCATTATGACATGCATGGAGAATGTCATATGTCTCATCTTCTCGCACACATCTCCGCATTACTTGGTCAGGTCTAGTGTAAAATAGTATGTTATCTATCTAAGAGAAGTGAAAGATTTTCTCTACAAGCAGTCTCCTATCCTTATAAGAGAAATGTGTGGGCATTTTTTTAACTGCAAGGTAATTAGCTATATCAGCATACCACAAATTTTGGACAACAATATGAAATAAATTCTCATCTGGAAATGCATCATCTATTAGAGTAGTATCTTCTTTAGCATGGTGGATTATGGATAGATAATCAGCTACCACATTCACCTTCCCAGGCTTGTCAATGATGGTAATGTCAAATTCTTGCAAAAGAAGAAGTCATCTTGCTAGCCTGCCTATGATGGCAGGTTTTCTCATGAGATACTTAATTGTTGCATGGTCAGTATGAACAAAGATGGGATAAGTGGTTATATTATGGTGGAATTTGTTCAGAGCATAAACTATTGCTAGTAATTATTTTTCAATCACTGTATAGTTTAACTCTGGTCCATGGAGGCTCTTTCTAATGTAGTATATTGCATTCTCAAGGTTACTAGACTTTTGTCCTAGGACAACACCTATTGCATAGTCAGAAGCATCTGTATCTATGTGAAATGGAAAAGACTAGTCAGGGCCCCTAAGTATCGGTGCATTTGTCAAAAGTGACTTGAGCTTCAGGAAGGATTCATCACAGTCCTTTGTCTAAGAAAATTTGGCCTCTTTGCTAAGCAAAGTATACAGAGGACTAGCTATTTGACTAAAATTTTGCATAAACCTCCTATAATAGCCAGCATGTCCTAGGAAAGATCTAGTATATTTTTTCTTTGTAGGGATAGGTAGTGTGAGAATTTCCTCTATTTTTTTAGCGTCTACCTAGATTCCAGCTTCAGAGATAAAATGTCCCAGCACTACGCCTTCCTGCATCATCATAAAGCATTTCTCACTATTGAGAGACAAGTTGTGTTCTTGATATGTGCTTAGTACTTTTTCAAATTTCCTCAGGGCTTCCTCAAAGGTGACACCAAATGTAGTGAAGTCGTCCATGTATATTTCCATACAATCATGTGATATGTCAGCAAAAATGTTGATTACAGCTCTCTGGAAACTAGCTGGTTCTTTGCATAAGCCAAATGGTAATACAGAATAAGCATATGTGCCCCAAGGGCATGTGAATGTGTTCTTCTCCTGATCTTTTGGAGCAATTTTGATCTTATTGTAACTGTTGTATCAATCCAGAAAGGAGAAGTACTTCTTACCAGCGAAAGTGTCCAGGACTTGATCAATAAATGGTAAAGGAAAATGATCCTTCTTTGTGGCGTTGTTCAATTCCCGGTAATCCACACATATTTTCTATTTTCCTCCCTTCTTATGTACAATGACCAAAGGTGATACCCACTTGCTATCAGAGATTGGATAGATGAAACCAACATCTAGCAACTTTTGCAATTCAGTTTTGACTATTTATCACAAGGCTAGGTTTATTCTTCTCTAAGGTTGATGGAGTGGTAGACTGCCATCATTGATATAGATCCTATGGGTGTAGAGTTTAGGGTTTAGACCTAGCATATCTCCATAATCCCAAGCAAAGGCTTTTTCATGCTTACGTAGGAGTTTGGTTAACAATGCCAATTGTGGTGGCGGCAACTTGTTTTTTACATGGAGATTGTGGCCAGGAGAAAGTTCCATAATGGTTGTTAGCTCTACCATTGACACTTCAGGTACTGGTCTTGTAGCTACTTCACATGGCAATAATTTATTAATTAACTCAGGGCTTGCTAGAAAGATACAATCCTCATATGTACATAGTTGTAAAATAGAACTTTCAGAAACATCTTTTGCTACTACACACTCATTGGTAAGAATACTTTGTATTACATCATATTCTTCTTGCATTTTCAGAAAAGATTGTTTGTGTAACATCATGAGATGGGCAACAGAGTTGAGCTCTTCTTCCTCATCCCCCAAATCTGGCCAAATAGGATCTCCCAAGTCTGGCCGGGGTTGGGTAGGAGGATACAGTGCTAGCTTCTTTATTGCTTGACCATTTGAAATTGTCATGCTTCCTGATCTGCAACTAATTTTTGCATCAGTGGTGGCTAACCAATGTCTCTCTAGGGTGACTGGATAGCCAACAAAGTTTACTTTAGGTGATAAGATGAGAAAATTAGCAGGGTATTCCCATGAATCCAAGGTGACTATTATATCCTCTATGAGACCATCTGGAGTGACACTTGAACTATCAGCAAGTTTAACACTATTGAAGTTGTTCTCAATCCCTCTATACTTAACCTATGCATTGTATCTTTGGTCATTACATTTATGGCTGCTCCCAAATCCACTAAAGTATTTTTTATAGACCATCCATTAATTATCAAATAAACAACTGGGCTTCCAGGGTCTGAATACTTGGGTATAACTACCTTTCCCAACATGATATGCACAAGTTGCCCTATAACATGAATTTTTTGAGGGTCCTTCTTCTTCCTTCCAAGATTTTTAAGGCATGCTTCCTTAATAGCTTTTCCATAGAGAGGAACATCTTTGATAGCTTGGAACAGAGGGATTTGGATGTGCATGTTTTTCAGCTGCTCAAGAATATCAAATGACATTTCTTCTCGGGATATAGGTTGTTCTATGTTAAGCCTATGTGGAAAAGGAGGATCAACTGAGGTGTGAACATCAATTTTGATGGATATATGAGTTGATTTGGTGGTATTTTGCAGTGTAGCTTCTAGAAGTGGTGTTGATGTTGCAGGAGTGTCTGCAACTTCTATTATAATAGGATGTTCAGGTGCAGGAAGAGTGGTACCAGACCTCAAATGGATATCAGATATCTCTAGTGCATAGGTAGGGTACTGTTGAGTATCGGTGGTATATATTGGCTACTGTTTCTCCTTGTTGTTAAGATTAGGCTATGGCTGAGTAGGTAATTGGGCTGGCTTTGGATTAGGACTAGTGGCTGCAGGAGGTGGCATTATTGCAGGAAGAGGCACTGGAGGTGGTAACTGTGGAAAAGCAGGATTTTGGTTAGGCCACTATGGAGGCCCCCTCCATTGATTATTTTGCTGCCAATTTCCTTGTGGTGGTTGCCATTGATTCTGAGGCTAAGGCCACTGGTTATTTTTCTAGTCAGGCCACCGGTTATTCCAGGCAGGCTGAGAGTACTGAGAAGGATTCTGATAACTTTGGTTTTGTCATTGATTATTGTAAGGATTTGAAAATTGCAAAGGGTCCTAAGGCATACCTTGTCTTGAAGCCCATGGTCGAAATTGAGCAACAAAGAAAACTTGATTTTTGTCTCCTTCTATCTTCATGTACTCAGTAGGCAAATGTTGATTCTCTAGGTTTGCCACTAGCTTGCATCCGCAGACTTTCTTTTGTTTACGACAGTGAGGAAAATACTCAGCTAACTGTGATTCAACATCTGCCTACTTCTTCTTGGTAGTCATGGTGTTGAGATGTGTAGCAACATCATTAATGATGTCTTGCTTGAAATATGCAAGAAAGTTAGATATCTCCAGCTTGGAAATGCCCGAATTGATCCCTTTAGTGACTATGGACCGATATGCTCTACCTTTCTTCACACTTGATCTAGAATAGTTGAGACAGATTTTCTTGAGGTCATCCCAAGATTATTGGGATATGTCTCCACTAGCCATGAGGTCCAGTGCTTCCAGATAGCTATCGTTTACTCCTCTTAAGAAGACTAGTTTTTGTGAATCCTCTGCTAGAACATGTTGGGGATTCTTCTGCATTGTGTACAAGAAACGTGAAACATAATCCTCCAAGGTTTTGTCCTCCTTTTGCGACATTCAAAAAATGTCATCTCCCCTTGGGTCACTCCCCTTGCAATACGCTTTGTATTTCTGCAAAAATAGAGTCTGCATCTCATCCCAGTGCCTGCTGTATTAGCTCCTAAGCCCATGAACCATCGTAAGGCTGACTCTTTCAGTGTTGCTAGAAACGGTTTGAGTTTCTAGGCATCAGTTTTATAGTCAAAGCTACGACAGAGGATGTCAAACTCGAACAAAAAGGTGTCAGGATCTTTGGTTATCAGGCAATAAAAATTTGGAAGTGTGGCAGTGGGTATATTTTTGAGATTAGCATTGTTTATAAGGCTCAAAAGAGGAAATGGGAAAGTAGGTTGTTACTGCAGGTATTTGGAACTGGAGTTACTGCTAGAAAGGAATATTAGCTATAGGATTATTAAAAATAGGTGCATTTGGGCCATAATTATCGAGAAAGCTGGCCAAAATTTTAGCAAAGGGCCGAAGACCACTTATATCAAAAGGCTCTACTTGAGAGGAAGATGCTACAGGAAATTTAGGACTTGCGTCAACAAAAAGTAACTCAACTTATTCAACTTCTTTGTTCCAATTCATAGACTCTCCTAGAAGAAATCTACCATATTCATCTCGTCTTCTTCCTCTTCGATGCATGCAAATGAATTCTTCATACTTGTGAAGAAAATTTAGGACTGCAAACCACTACCTAAAAGATAGCTAGAAATGAAAAAGATGACTCATAAAGGTTCTCATCTTGACACCATCCCCGGAAACGGCGCCAAAAATGAACCGCCTCACAAAAGGTGCTTAGTAATCATGCCCAAAGCCTCTCTTAGGAATATTTTATTCAATCTAAGCATTACTTCTCCCACCATGAGGTACATTTAATTTTTCAACCCAGGCCCATATACTTGAAATGGTACGGCATAGTATGTGCACTAAGTCCCTTAAAGAGTCATTCTACCTATGATGCAGGAAGGTAAAATGCATGAAATAAATCTACACTAGGGTTGCAGGAAAGTAAATACACTTACTCCTTACTGAAATGAATGTTGGAATTGTAAACTCTACTTAAGCCTATTCTTTCAACCTAGAGCATTCACTATAACTATCCTTACAGGTGCTACAGGAACATTCACAAAGTACAATGCTACAAGAAGAAACTGTAATCTTCTATCTAAAATGTTGGGGATGCTGAAAGTAAATCTACTCTACTCTATTCTAATCCACCTTCCAAGTGGGCCCCCTTGGTCGACTTCTGCTAATCTACTAACACAGAAGGTAAACCAAAATTCACTTCATTATATTTCAAGAACTGATTACATAAGAACGATACATAAAACTGGAAATTAACTTGTTGTGCAAGATGCAACAATGTATTCCCAAAACTTCCGAACTTACAAACTAAAAGTCAAATCCCTATAAATAGAAGATTGACACTTTAATCCAAAATAGAAAAGAAAAGATCTGACTGAAATCACGCCAGAGAAGAAAGGGAAACGTAACAGCCCACAACATGTGCAATAAAGTTTGGGCGACCAATTCAACACGATGATGAGTGTAGAGGGAATATAGCAGTGCTACATTCCTACATTTTTGGAACAGTGGCTCCTCTTTTGTAGTATTTGTGTCTTCTGGTGCCATGATGGTTACCCATTGCAGTTGGACCTCAACGTTCTCTTTTAAATGTTGTCGACCACTCTCAAGCTGCTCCTACTTCCTGGCAGGTTAGTTATCCTGCAGAAATATTCATACAAGTAAACTTAATCAAATTGATCCAAATATTAGAACACACATTCTGATTTCTATATGAAATACTGCAATATATATAATATTGGCAAAACATGACATAACTATCTACCCATGGGTTTGACGGTTCTAACTTTACTTTAACACAAGTTCAACTGATTATAAGCCCACAAATGTTTTGGTAATACTTAAACAAAGTATTAAGATCAATATAATAGAGACAGTAAATGGTCTCATCAGCTACTACTGTAGTAGAAGTGAATGGGATGCGGTATGAACCCTTCCCATTATCCATATCTATAGTACAAGGCTTCCCATTAGCTCCGACCTTATTTGTGATAGCAGCAGACTCCTTATTCTAAATACTAAGAGATAATTATATCTCCCCAAGGGTAATGAGATTCAAAGTACCTAATGATGAGGAACTGACTAATGTGTAGTTTGTAGATGAAACCTTCATTATGATAGAGATGTGTGAAAATAAATTTAAACACCTCATGAACAAGTTGGACATATTCTTCTCGACCTCAAGCAACAAGGTGTCCATCCCTAAATCAACCTTGCTAGGATGGGATGACTGACCGCTAGGATGGTGTAACCAATTTGGGTTTTCTTGGGGAGAGCCTCTACATCAAGTCCGATACCTAGGTATTCCATTCTCTGTTATACAAAACTTAAAAACCTGTGGGATTGGGTGAAGAATAAGATAGAAGGGAAGCTGAATAAATGGAACAACAGGTTCCTATCGTTGGCAGGAAGGATCCAAGTTTGTCAAAAGATACTGGCTGCATACCCTATTTATTACTCTTCAACCTGGATCTTCAATCAAGCTCAGATTAACTTCATGCACAAGGTTATCAGGGACTATCTATGGTTGGATGGTAAAGGAAAGAAGAAATCTCATGTTTCCAGATGGGACTGGTGCACTAGGGCAACTATGAAAGGAGGATTAGGATTAAAGGATCTTAGATGGCAGAGAATAAAAATTGTTGTTAAATGGATATCTAAAGCTTCTAAAGGAAATGAGCCTTGGAAGATACTAGTAAGAAAAAATATTAGCAAGGCCATCGCTGCCCATGCTAAGCACTAGAAGAATCTGCCACTAATTGATCTCATGACTGGGAAATTCAAAGTGATAGTCTCAGGTTGTGCAGTGTCCCAATCTATATGGAAAGGATGGGAGGAAATAAGGACCAGTGTGGCAGGGTCTGGCTTATTAGATCAAGAGAAGAATGTGTGTGGGGAGAGATCCATCTGGTGGAACCTTTACAAGGGTAAAAAACCCTTGGCTCAGTTTCAAGGTTGCTCTACTAGGAAGTGGAACTCCTTAGGCATTAGTTACTTTTTAGATATCATTGAGGATGGGAAGCTAATAGCCTAGGATGACCTTGTCTCCAAATTTGTTATACCCCTCTCCCAATGAAGGACATATTCCTATTATATTGTGGTGATTGATCAGTAAATTATTATCCAAGAAAGTATTTTTACACTTTTGACTAATTTCTATGCCAACATGTTCTAACCCTAAAGCGGCATAAAGATTGTATAAATTAGCTTAGGGTTAGGGTTTCATATGATGTATGTTTTTAGTTTTTTCTTATGGAGGAATTGAGCTGTAAGGGGATTGCGTATTGCAATCAAATTGTAATCACTGGATAATAATAATACTGGACTGGTTGTTGGTGGACGTAGCCCAAGGATTGGGTGAACCACATTAAATCTTTGTGTCTTGTGTTCTCTTCTGTTTTGGTTTTGTTATTCTCTGATATTGGTTATATTTATGCATATAATTGTTATTTATGTCTTCTTTAACCTAACAATACCACTCTAAGAGAGGCATTCTCAACTCTCAACCTCCCTAGAGACACCTCGGTTGATTCAGATAGAATGGACCTAATCAAGTGGACTGATGACACTCCACTTTGGAAAATAAAGCCAAAGTTGTGTATAAGATACTTGCAGACACAAATACCATATATGAGAACCTAAATGTTAAATGGAACCTTAACTTAGACCACACTACTTGGAGTAAATACCTTGATAAACTATGACATACCCTTGTTGAACCTAAAGTACTTTGCTTCATGTGGCATTTTCTTCTGCATAGGTTGCCCATTAAGAAACCTTCTAGTGAACCTAATGCATGCTCCTTCTGCTCTGAACCCAAAACTATCCTACATATAAATTTTTTGAATGTCAATTTGCTACTACCGTGTGGAGCCTATTTGAGATGGAACTAAACAATAACTTTCACATAATGGATATCCTTTTTGGGAATCTGATGGGAATGGATAAAAAATACAATCTTTTTTGGACTAGTCTTTCCTTTCACATTCTATGGCATATTTGGAAGTTTATGAATGATGATATTTTACATAGTAGGAGTAGAGTTCTTACTGAGTCTCTATGGAGACTCATATATTTTAATGTTACCTCGCAGGTTACCATGATCATGTAGGTAAAAGAACATCAAGCACTAAAAGTTATCAAAGAAGTTAGGAATATTCTGGACATAGAGCAGGTCACATGTAAAATATCCACCAAAGCTGGAGGGGACTTCGAGTATGAGGTCACCATAGGGAATATTTTGTAGTAGATCAAGAACCACAAGTGGCTAACAAAGAAACATAAAGGTATAGGAAGTGGGACTGCGCAGGGGAACACCACAGGTGCAAAAATATTGGTTGATAAACAAGTGGAAGATAAGAGTGAGTCGACAAGATCGGGTTGAGGACATCATGATCAGTCTTCAACCAGAACTCCCATTATACATGCTCCTAGGAACGACTCAGTATATCTAACACTTATCTAAGTGCACACTCTACTACCCTGGGAGGCCTATTTCTCAAATCCTTATAATGTCATCCTCCATGACAATTTGAAACTCAAATGAGAAGATCATCAATTGCCATGGAAAAATTGGTTTCCTAGATAGAGGATGGATAGAAAAGACTGAAATATATGTTTTGTAAACAGTTTTTTTGATTCATTGTTTGATGCATGACTACTCGACTCCCTCCATATGAAGGGGAAGATGTATTTTTTGTAATTTTGATTCAGATGTAAACTCTCGATGATATCCATAATTAATATATTATAGTTAATAGAAAAAAAAGATAACATAATATATAAAGATTATATATTACTAATTAAAATATCAAATCAATTTTATGTTTAGTATTTATCTACATTTATTGTTTACAAATATATTAATTTTATTGAAAAATATAATGAAAACATATTTATTATGATATTTTATATGAAATATAATGCAGAATAAATATGATAATAAATATACTTAAACAAAAAGATAGAAAGGAAGAAATAGAAAGAAGTGGTGACGAATATGCAGGAGAAGCACATTTATTTATAGTTATTATTAAAATATTTATTTATTTTATATACATAATCTAATATTATTAAAGTGAAGTCATTCCTTTTCTGAAGTAAATGAACTCACTCTAACATTCATTTTTCCCTCATCCACCATCCACCTTCCACTATTCCATTTCAAACATGGGAGAATGTGCGGTTGTAACGATGTGATTCATTTTAAGAGAATGTCTCAAGAGGGTATGGAAAGTACATTTTAAAATGATGTTATTCATTTTGAAGATCTATAAACAATAAATAATAAAAAAATATAATAATATAGCGACAAGATTAAAAAAAAAATTAATTATTTTCAATTAAAATTTAAAAAAAAAAAGTTAACTAAATAAGGTAAAGGTAATTTGTTCATGTTTACAATCTTACATATTGTTCATTTTGTCTTCTATGTAATTTGTAGCATATGTATCATGTAATTTTTAGCTAACTTAAGATAAATGATTCACATATGCAGGAAATCTAACCCCTTTGATGAGGATCCTACACAGTGACATGGATCAGCATGTATAAGTCAATACGCCCTACATAAATAGTTTATTAATTGCTTGCTTTCTCTTTACGCCCATCTTCATTGAGTGGTTTAATAATAAGGTATTAAATTTCTCATGGTTTAATAGTACTACCCTCAACATAAATTTTAAGGTCGACTTCATCAACATTACCCTCATTTAGAAAAATATCTCGCTCCTTACCAACTATATATCTTAGTTGATGGATTGCAGGAACCACCAAACAGGTACTTGTCAGATCTATCTTCCTCGAATGAGGGAAATGCGGGAATGGTAGACTAAAATTTGACATGTAGTACTACTAAAATAGGGAGATCAACTAGAGGTCAAAATATTAGAAAAGAATTCAATAAACACATGCAATTTTTCCTTGTTGAAGGGGGGTCATGTTCTAATGATGATGAGACCAAAGGTGACATCAAGGTGCCCTTTCAGTACACGGATCTTGAGAAAGAATGGGTACCCAAGGAGTTACCTCCAATTAACACTGATTTTTGTGTTAACGAGAGGATATATCACATAGCTCCATCCTCATTACATGGTTTGGGTCTATTTTCCATGGATGGGATAAATGTATGTTACAAAAAAGTTGTTGAATTGATGGAGTATGTCAGACCTTGTTACAATTACAATGATTGGATGTGGATTGTTCGATATAAAAAAAGTATGTGTAGGTATGCACTGTCAGCAAATTATATGCAATGAAAAGAAAATGATCAAAGTAAAAGATTTTTTATGTACATTGATGGGAGACTAAAAGCAACAAGGAATATTACAGGTTTTATAAATACTACATGACCTAGGTCAACTAATAAGCAACCCAATTGCATATACGAGGCACATGAGGGGAATTGTGTTTTTGTATGTGCGATAAAATCAATAAGTGCAGGGGAAGAACTGCTAATAGATAACCATTTGAATCACATAGATACAAACAAAGTTACTATCATGGGAGTGGTAAGTGCTATATACAATTTAAACTAACCTAATATTTATGATTCCAATATACCATTTTATTAATAAGTTTTTTTAGCTAAGTTTATTGCTTTCAGTTCGCTGAAGTTTTTATATTTAATCTTTGTCACAGGACGACATGGATCCCCCACATGATAGAGGCCGTGAGGATGCTCCTCCCACCTATTCTTTAGCAAAGGTAAACCTTATTGTAATTGTTTAAATTACATTGTTGAAAAATGTTATATTATTATGTTCTTTTATTTAGGGTTTTGGAGTTATTCTGATAGTTTTACTGATATTCCTGTCACAAATTGATGTTTAGGATAGGGATAAAGAGCCTGCAACAACATAGGTAATAGTTGTAGATACGAATGAGGATATCCCAGATATCCCTAACCCTGTAAATATGGTGAAGAAAAAATTATTATTCACATTTTGGATGATCCAAATCCAACCGAGGAGATGATGAAGAGGAGTAATGAATTGATGTCACAAGCACGTCGTTATGAAGTAGTAATGAATCTCTAGTTATAACTAAAGTTCAATAAAGGTTTATATTTTATAATCTTTTATGTCATGAACTAAAATATGTATGTGTTCATGTTACAAGATTTTTCATTTTCTCAAGTACCTAGTCATGGACATCATGGTGAGGTCAGTACTAGCAGAACTCCCACCTCAGGTAAAATAGTCCTTAAGTTAACAAGTTACAAGGAATTTTTTATTTGGAACATTCAAAAACTTCATTGGACTTACTGATTAGAAATGTACATTTTTCATTGGACTTACTGATTAGATATGTACATTTTTCAATGGACTTATTGATTCTGTACATATAGCTATAGGAAAAGGTACAGTTACAACTAATTCAAAATTTCTAAGAAAATATTCATTCAAAATTTATTGAAAGCTACTATTACTTTTATTATTTCAGAATGTCTTTGCTAACAATGTATTGTTTAGGTCATCAAGTGAAGGCATCTCCTCCTACATGGACCCACCATACGAGATTTCTGAGTGTAATGCCGGTAACAAGGAGCATGCAAACATCGACGCCTTCATATTCTATGCTGGTAAATCCTTGTTTTGCTATATTTGGGTTTGTGTTAATTATGATTTGATAATTTGTACTTCAATATTGGGTGCATCTCATAGTGGATTAATTTTGTGCAGTATGAGATACATCAGTGGCTGCTACGCCAGATATAGATTAGAGTACCTGTATTTGTGATAATTCACCATCATTTACTGGATCTACCCATGTTTCTAGCACGGGAGTTATGCAGACATCATCATTGATGAACGATAAAGAATTCATGCCTTTAAAATGTCTTAAGCTTCCAGGTACTCTAAATTTAGTATTATTTATATTGTAATTGTAATTTACTTATTCATAACAAGTTTTGGATTGATGATCACATGACATTTTTGCAAGGAACGATTGTTTTTATAAAATGCTTTATGACTTGACATTAAAGATATTCGGGCCCACCATACCTACAAGGTGGAACATCATAACTGAACTAATCCTATCCCACTATTTTTATTTCATATCATTAATTGGTACACTATTTTTCCTTTCATTCCATTTCTTTTACTATATTCAAGGTATGCAACTTTAGTTAATTTTTCGATCTAACAATTTTGTGTTTTTTCTTAAAAGGTGGAACTTACAAGAAAAAAAATTAAAAGAACAACTCACAAAAGACTTAGAGAATGAGTTTGGTAGTAACATTTTTGAGGAGAAGAAAATTTTAGAAAAAGCTACCAAACATCTTAAGACCATGAGGGACTCATATAGAAGGAGTCTCATCCAAAACCCAAAGTACGAGCGTCCTCCCTTTATTTTAGTGAGGCATTGGAATGAATTCATTTTGGATGCAAAGGAGAAAGGGGATACTCAAAGAGGAATTACACCACCAAATGAGAAAAGAAGGTATGTGATAGTATTAACTACTAGTAGAATGTAATTATGCACTAATTAGTGATCTTTATATCTATATAATCTAACATATTCAAAATTTTCATAGGTTGCAGGACACATCAAAGGCTACAAAGGCCAGACTACAAAAGATTGGCCAGCACAAAATTGGCTCTGGTGGTTATTCAAAATTCAAGCACGAATTGTAAGTAGCAGTAAATGAAATTCCAGATCAAAATTTTTATAAATTGAAAATGATTTTGTTTAATCAAAAAATGCAGGGCTCAAAATTTAATTTAGAGGCCACGAAAGAACACAAAAAAATTTCCTTCAAGGAAGGCTATCGAGCCGTGGCTGAACACCTACGCAAGGCTTCCATTGGACCAACCCAAGAGTCTCATGCATCGGTTGAACAAGTAAATATGCCAAATGAATAATATTTGAAATTGAATACTTGAGAAACATTAATCTATTTGATGTTAATTTTGAACATAAATTGACTATTTTTGTTTTTTAAAAGCAAACAGTGATACCAATGCACATGACATTGCAATGCAACCTCGTAATCCTAACATAGAACCTACGTCGCATGACGAAGGCCCTGATGTGCATCGTAGTGTCAATGGAGGTGTTCATTTGCTTTTAAAAATTAATTATGTAATTATTAATACAATTTAACATCTTAAATTAGAATTGGTGTAACCTTTTTTGTGTATATTTTAGAGCATACAGAATGTCATGTTGAATGAGTGGAGGATGTTCGGAGTGATCACCATGTTGACTTTGGGGATGACGAAAATGTTATTGTAGATTATGTGGCACAGTCAGGTAAAGAAAATCTATGTTTTGTTCTTTTTAATTTCTTTTTTGATTTATAGTTCTTTTAATTAATGAAATACTTGTAACACTAATATAAAATGGTGTGAATTTAACCCATGTAGTTGTTAACAGCAGACACCCCTTTGGCATAGAAGCCTCGTCTAAGGAGACATGTGTTGAGATCAGAAGCAGTAGAGGAGGGGAATGATGAGGATATTGATGCTCTACTTAGCCGTTACCTTAAAAAAATGAACAAGAAACAAAAAAAGAAATGATTATAATTAATATTTTTTGCTAATGAAAGAACTGTTAGGAATAGTCCCAAGAGATAACTAAGATGGGGGGGTGAATCAGTTATCTAATATTTTTAATTCTTTTCTCCTTTTAAGTATAGAATAAAATTAAGCATATATACAACAAGGTAACACAGAATAGAACACCACAATTTTGGTTACGGGGAAACCAAAATAGGTAAAAACCTCGGTGGGAATTAGCACCCACAAAGAACTGTACTAGAGTATAATAATCCATGTTAGAAGATCTTACAACCCTGTTAGGAGTTGATCTTTACAATGCAATAAGTATAGTGACTTGGTTAAGGGTCGAACCTAGTTAGGAGTCTTTCACAAATAACCCTGTTAGGGGTGAGGACACACTAACCAAAATCACACTGCTAAAATGATGAAGGCTGCAACATTCAGTAAAATAGATATACGCTATATCTGATAATGAACTATTTGAGTAAACCTATTGTCTTGATCAGTTCCAGTAAATTGTATGCACTCTCTGATTCTTCACATATATCTTTAACTGATGAATGAAATAGCTTTATTGTCCCAAAACAACTAGCATTCTGCTATGTTCTTTTTCTGTCTCTTTTCTTATCATTCACACTAAGTGATCACAAATGAACTGCTATATGTATCTTCTTCAAAGGATATGATCACGTCATTTGCAAGAATCCCTTAAATACTTTTCTTGTAGGCTAAACTAAGCACGCAACATAATTAGAACTGTGCAACTTAAAATGAATAGACACATCGCTTCACATAGTCAGCTCCACCAAAATTACCCAAATGTCACACTTCAGATGAAACACGTTTAGAGCCTTTGGTTAATCATCTTTGACTCATAACTAAACATGAATCTAAACACGCATATCCCATAGATAGGCACAACTGAAGAATCAATAAGATTAGTGTCGGCTTTCTAAAAACAATCCTCTGAAACTATGGTTGGTAAATAGATTAACATAACTCAACTGTAACTGAACTTCTGAATCTGCATGAATGAACATGGTATAATAACTATGTCTGAAACATAAA
This sequence comes from Thuja plicata, assembly GCA_018584345.1. Lineage (NCBI taxonomy): Eukaryota > Viridiplantae > Streptophyta > Pinopsida > Cupressales > Cupressaceae > Thuja > Thuja plicata. The sequence goes on along the minus strand of MU226178.1, from coordinate 259,622 downwards.
AATAATCGTGCAAGGCTCCAACATATCCATACTGAAAAGTAAATACAGTACACTATTGTATACTATATGTTGTCATCAATGACAAATATATAGTCAACTATTTGCACAAAGGAAAATCTCTAACAATCTCCCCCTTTGACATTGATGGCGACATATGATTAAAAACACCATCAATCCAAAAGTGTCTTCTTTCTTTTTACAATCTTCTCAATATCCTCTTCAAAGGTTCCTATTAACTGTTGCATCTCCTTTGACTGTGTTTTTATTTTCATGACTATATAATCCCCCAGAGTATATGCTCCCCCTTACTATATACTCCCCCTTTGACATCAATGGAAAAGGATGCCAAATAAAAATAAACACATGTACTACTCCAGAAGTAGAGTAGTCAACAACTCATCAGTCACCAAGGACTGATGCATTTTCTGTGAGTTCTAATCAGACTCGGGAAAGGGAATTACTCCCAGCTTCTTCCTAAGATACTCAAAAGTATCTTTTGATAAAGGTTTCATAAATATGTTTGCCAACTAATCTTTGGTGCTCACATAATCCAACTTCACTTCTCTTTCTGCAACTTTTTCTCTTAGAAAATGATATTTTATTTCATGTGTTTTATCTTTGCATGCATCACAGGGTTCTTTGACATATTAATAGTTCTAGTGTTGTCACAATGACTGACAATAGGATAATTAATCTGAATTCCAAAGTCTTTAATCATCTGTTTGATCCAAACCACTGTTTAACAATTCAATGCGACGGTTACATACTCAGCTTCTGGTGTTGACTGAGAAATACAGTTCTGCTTATTGCTTTTCCAAGTAACCAACTTATCTCCAAGAAATACAGCTCCTCCTAAGGTACTCTTTTTGTCATCAATGCAACCTTCCCAATTTTCATCTGTGTACACATGAATTTCTACATTTTCTAAGTTAGGATACCATAAACCATAGTCTATAGTTCCCTTTAAATATTTGAATATTATTTTTATTGCCATTAAGTGATTCTATTTAGGTTCAGCTGCAAATCTCCCAACAATGCCAACTGCATTAGAAATATCTGGTCTAGATTGAGTGAGATATATGAGTTTTCCAATCATGGACTTGTAAAGTGCTTTGTCGATTGTTGTGGAGTCATCATTTTTAGAAATCTTGCTTCCTGTTATCATAGGAGTGCTTACTGGCTTGAAATCTTCCATTTTGAATGTCTTCAATATCTCCTTCACATATTTAGACTGATTTATGAATATACCTTTGTCTGTCTTCTTTACATTTAATCCCAAAAAGTATTTTATAGGTCCAATCATGCTCATTTCAAATTTGCTCTGCATCTCTTTGGCAAATTCTGCATTAAGCTTGTCATTACCTCCAAAAATAATGTCATCAACAAAGATAGCAACAAGTAATAATCCTTTAGGTGTCTCTCTGATGAATAAGTTGCAATCTACTGCTCCCTTTTTGAATCCAATATTTTTCAAGTAACCATCAAGTCTCTCATATCATGCTCTTGGGGCATGTTTAAGTCCATAGAGGGCTTTCTTTAGTCTGCATACCATGTCTGGTTTGTTTGAAGTTTTGAATCCTTCAGGCTGCTCTATGTAAACTTCTTCCTTCAAGTCACCATTCAGAAATGCTAACTTGACATCCATCTGATATACTATGAATTTCTTGAATGTTGCATAAGCTAAAAACAACTTTATAGCTTCCAGTCTACTCACAAGGGAAAATGTATCAGAATAGTCAATTCCTTCTCTCTGCGCATATCCTTTACATACCAATCTTGTTTTGTTTCTTATCACTGTACCATCTTCATTCATTTTATTTTTGAACATCCACTTAGTTCCAATCACATTTTTGTCACAAGGTCTAGGGACCAATTCCCATGTGTCATTCTTAATTATTTGATCTAATTCTTCTTGCGTTGCATTTTTCCAATGTGAATCATTACACGCATCTTCAACACTTAAGGGTTCAATTTGTGAAAGTAAACATACCTCTTCATCAACGGTTGAACCTTTTGCTCTGGATCTTGTCAAAACTTGACTGCTCTAATCTCCAATGATATCTTATTTTGAATGGTATCTAGATGTGTATTTTCAGATTTTAGGTGTGACACTCTCATCTGTAATTTGTGAATCTTATTGACTTGGTTCAGGGTTATTGCATGATACATCAATACAATCAAACATTTCTTCAATAACTCTTTCTTTATTGATGGGTCTAGGTTCATCTTCAATCATAGGTGCATATTTATAATATCTCTCTTGAATCATGAACTTCTCATCAATCTTCACATGTGCACTTTCAATGATTTTCTTCAACCTTAAATTAAAAAATCTGTAAGCTTTGCTCTTAGTAGAGTAACCAAGAAAAATACCTTCATTGCTTCTAGCATCAAATTTTCCAACACCATCATCTCTCTTGATGTAGCACTTGCTTCCAAAGATTTTGAAGTATTTTACTGTAGGTACATTACCAAACCAAAGTTCATGAGGTGTTTTATCTGCGCCTGGTCTTAGTTGAATTATGTTGATAGTATATATTGTTGTATTGACTGCATCTCTCCAATAGGTGTGCACAACTTTTCCTTCAATCATGATAGTGCGCGCTATGTCAAGTATTATCTTATTTCTTCTCTCTGCAATTCCATTTTGTTGAGGGGTTCTGGGTGCACTTAGTTGTCTTTTGATCCCATGTTCTTTGCAGTACTCAAGAAACTTTTCAAAGGTGAATTCTCCCCCTCTATCAGATCTCGGACATTTTATCTTTAATCCAAACTCATTTTCAACTTTAGCTTTGAATATTTTAAACTTCTCAAAAGCTTCAGATTTATCTTTCAAGAACGCAACCCACATCATCCTGGAGAAATCATCAACAAACCAAATGAAATACCTTTCACCATAGTATGATATTGTTTGAGTAGGTCCACATAAGTCTGTATGCACTAGATCTAATTTGTTCTCTGCAGAGTTTTGTTTGCTTCTGAATGAGGTCCTCACATGCTTTCCCATCACACATTCCTTGCACATAGTATCAATTGGTCTTGCAATACTAGGAAGGTCTCTTACTGCCTTTACATTTCTTATCTTTACTATGTTGTCAAAATTGATATGACAAAGTCTTTTGTGCCATAACCAACTATCATCCACTTTTGCAACAAAACAAC